>VZTN01035178.1:1209-138028 GCA_013400515.1 Erpornis zantholeuca
AATTTGATTTAACAGCTTTTACACAGCCTCACTTCTATGTGTCATTGAGAGGACTGGAGTCTTAAAACAAATTTATAAATGGGCACCATTTCTATGGGAAGCAGATTTGGGATGCGCTTCCTTTTTGGCAAAAGTATGCCTGTCCACTTTCAATATACCTCATGTATAACTTGTGGATTTACCTTAAATGGGTTAAAAGACAGGACAGATTTTTAAATACAAGAACAAAACACAGAGAAGGAGCGTTAGACTTCATTTGGTATTTCCCTTATTTGTTGTGCAACTAAAATAATGACATGAAATTATTTAGCAGTCTGTGATTACTNTCAGCTCTCTCAAACTCTTCCTGTGTGGGAGATTGCTCCAGTTCTTTCCTCATGTTTCTAGCCCTTGCTTTTTTTCACAATGAAATGTGAATTCTATGCAGTTGACTACTCTGATGTTAACAGCCATGAAATCACTTCTCCCTTAGTTTATTGAAGGGAAATTTTTCTGGTTTAAAATCCCAGCGTTTTTTCCCAGTGTAAAAATAATAGATATATTTGATAAATTTATAACCAGTTAACAGTTTTTAATTCAACAAGAACAAACCAACAGAAATAATTTGCATGATATTTAGTGATTGCTGCTGTGCGGGAAGATTCTGCCTCTATCTCTTTCCTCGTCTCCCTCTTCCTTGTGCCCTGTCTCTGTCAAAGGCCAGAAGCAGATGCTGAGGGAAGAGAGAAAATGCAGGCAAGCACAGTGTCATTTACCCCCACAGGTCCTCTCCTGCCTCTACTGTTTGCTGTTTCCAGCATTTTCCCCTTTGGGAGCTTGCCTGCAGAATTAATGCTGCACACTGCAGTCTCTCTCCTGCTCCTTCAAAATGCAGTCACCTATGAATTCTCTTCCATAATTGGACAATTTTAGTGACCCTAAATGAGACAAGTGTAATTTTATGAGCTTGATCTGGTTAGCACTCATGAATTTACTCCTGGGAAATTTCTAGTATCCTGGTATAATCTGATGACCATTAGGAGGAGTATTTGTTGCTTGGACAGACTTGCCAGGCATGGTGGAGACACAGATCCTAGCTAGATGCTCTGAATGCTCATCTCTCTTTTGTTTAAAGTATTCAGCCAACTCAATTCTACTACTGAAGAAAATGGAAAATGCACCAATTCCCTGTTATCAAATGAAGATGAATGCATTTGCTTGTCATAAGGCAAAAAAAACTTCAAGCAGGGTGTTACTGTAAGCCGGTGCTGGTAGCAGACCATATGAAAGCCTTCTTCCTCTATCATTTTTATCTCTTTCTCTATGTTAGTTCCACTTATGAAAGAGATAGTGAAAGAAAATGGGGGTGGGGGAGGTGGTGATGGTGAGCATTTCAATGGGTGCACCATAGGCCTTACTGCAGTAAGCAGTATGTGTGATCCTTCAGAGTGGGAGTTGCACTCTGGCCGAAGGTGCATCAGGGTGAGCAGAGCTCCTTGCAAGACTCTCTATTTACATTCAGACACAGAGCTCCTGCTCTATGTCTGAATGTCAGTGTATGTAGATCTGAGGCACACCTGAGGCCCAGAATCTGCACAGACACTTGGAACTTGCAGATAGAATCTCCAGTTCACTGCAGTGGAATTTGCAAGGGAAGTAGCAAAGGGTGGCTTAGTCTCATCTTGTACTGGCAAAGGAGGAATGGAGGACAAGCATTTCTCTATTTAAGACAAGAGATTATGTCCTGGCTAACTGCATTTAATCAAGGTTCAGCATTGCTTAAAATGCAAAAAGCCCTTTTGTGCCATGGAGATGGTATCATATATCTTGGTGAATATCTAATCCTACTGCTAGGTCTCTTGTTTTTTGTTTCAAATTGGTAATGAAATCAAAGCATATGCTGGGCCTGTCCAGGGAGTGGCTTAGTTTGTGTAGCTGAAGAACAATCACAAGACAATTTTCTAAAAACAATAGGAGATGAAAGAGGAAGTTTAAACCACTTCCCAGTTGAGAAAACACAATTGTGCTGATTCACATCTGTACAGAATGATAGGGTTTTTTCTTTTGCCCAGTTGTTCTCAGATTGCCAAGATTGTATTAATATGAGAGTGCAATAGGACACTCCCAGATGTAAACCCAGTAATAAAACACAAATTCTTTAACTATAATTATCTGTTCAAGTTTCATCTTAGGTTTCAGTTTTTAGCTTCCCTTCCTGCCATTATACAAATAACACTGGTGTTATTCAGTGATGCTTGGGCAGAAATACCACATTTACTGGTGCACCACAAATTCTGAAAGAGTGTATCAACAATAGCATAGATACCATTAATAGCTCAGAAATTCACCCTGTGCAGGATGTGAATGTTTTTCTGAAATCACCTGTTAACTAGGTAAATTGAGCACTGCAACTGTGAACAAAGAGGGGGATGTGGTCTTCGTAACTTAGCTCTTGAGTCCTTTGTAAAAGCAACAGCTGGACAACCCCTGCCCTTTTAACCTAAGGAGATATGTGACAAAAAGAGAGTTCAAGATGTAATTACAGTAGCACTTTCTATATGAGATATACCCTCCATAAAAGAGGAACTTCAGACATTTTTCCCATCCAATTTCATAATATTGAGTAAGATGAAAAAAATTTTCAAATACCTCTGACTTATATAAAGTAACTGAGAAGATACATAAGCTTTTGAGAAGAATTAATTGACTGCTTAGGATTCAATGTGTTTTGAAGGAAGTGCAGTGACCTACGTTGTGATTTGCCTTTGTTGAAAGAAAAAGTAAGACTTCTGTTCAGTCTACAGGGCACTGTTACTTAGTTCGACTGAAGCACTTGCTGAGCTCCTGGTATTCCTGGCACAGTACTGAGAACTAATGTGAGAATGCAAACTGTGTCCTGTTTGCCAGAAATGGCAAGACTGACAGGAGTGCTGAGGAGCAGCTGAGTTCCTTCAGCAGTGGTGGCTGTCTCCATGCAGGACAAAGAACCTGTTGAATATCCTCTGAGTAAGAGAGTCTCTTTTATAGACGCTCTCTTGATCAGCTCCCATGTTTTGCACACTCATTTAAGTAGGAATTAAGCCACTCTTCCCTAGCTAACAGAACATAATCTCATAATAATGGCTGTTACTCTGCACAAGTCTCACAGAGTTTAGGGTTAATACCATAGTGCAGTTTACTGAGTCACTGGATAGTCCTTTGACTTTTGAACAACGATTTTGGGATGTAAGAATGGGCACAGACCTTGATCCTGTCCCTAAACGAGTCTTCTTTGTCTGTTAAGTGCTTTCACAGTAGGACAGGTGCGTTTGGCTTTCTCTCAGTACAGTGGGAATGTGGGAAGAAGAGTGGCAGAACATACTGGAGTGTGCAGGACAACATTAAGGGAATCTGCTTCCAGTCAAAAAGACCAGAAAAAATAGGCTCACATGTAAACAGGCCCAATGTATAAAGCTTCAAAGTGATTACTGGCTGTCAATAATATTCTAACTTTAGTTTAATGGTTCTTTATTTTTCACTGAAAGTCAGGACTATTTTCACAGATGGGTCATGGAAGTAGTCATTTGTAAAAAAACACCTTATAGGCTTCTCATTCCTTACTGGGAGCTCAAGTTCTTAAAGACGTAATTTTGGGATGGGGGTTTCTGAGTTTATTCAAATTATCAGGAAAATTAGAAAAAATATGAAGTATTTTTTCATCTCTTTCTGAAAAAATCAGGTTTTATAGCTTACTACTCTACTATTTCTACAGCTGTGGGTTTTTAAATAGCCCCACGTGCTGTGTGCTTGACTTGCACCTCATTGCATGTGCTAGCAATCTGCATGGATGCTAATTAAAAGAAATACAAACTGTGACCTATCCATTTAGATCTTTGTTTGCATGTGTGTATATGCCTCTGTTGGTTTGGTTTTTTTTAAGATACGTGTTAATTATTTTAAATTAGTTAAAAATTAAAATTTCTTCATGTGAAAACCGGGCTTTTAAAATGAGTTTTCTCATCTCTTATTGTTTTCTTTTCTCATTATACCATGACTGCAGAGATGTGGAAGCAAAAGGGAGTAGGAGAGCTCAAAAATTAAACATCAATCAGATTATGCAGCAGAGAATAACTTGCAATATTTAATTCAGAAAAGTTTTTTGTTTTGTTCATATCTATAGGAATTACAGTAAATCTACAAGATGTGTAATATTATAACCCTTATATAACCATTACAACCTAATACACAAGCAGTGTATGCTTGTATATTATTATACCAAATACTCAGAATAAAAGATCAGGTGTATTGTTAATTACTACTGCTCACTCAGCACACACTATTTATGTTTAAATACTGCCAGATTCTACAATCTTGTGGCATAAATAGGGCCAAATTTAAGATACTACTTTTGCAAAATGAAGATTTGGGAATATATAATTTTTCCAGGAGTTCTGGAGAGCTTAGAGGAGCCAGAATATCTTCTGGCAGCTTAGATTCATCCTGACATAGAAATGATGTCATTGGCTTGAGTCCTCAGAGAGGTTCAGTACTCCCAGCTCTACTACTCTTGAGATTCCTTTACAGATACCAGCTGTGCAGAGAGCTGGGAAAACAGTCTGGGACAACTTGAGTCCTTCTTTGGCCTGGAAATATGTGTCTCTCTGGAAAGATACATACATGTTACAGATGTTGATCAAACTTTTAAATGCAAAATGTTATTTGCTGGACCCTTTGAAGGTTTCCAGTATGTACTATATTTATCTCTGTGCTTCATCATGTGGGCCATCTTCTTCCTTTCTTGACTGAATTCCTTCAAAATGAATGGAGCCTTACTTTCCCTTTTCCTCCCCAGTGTTTATCCAACCTAACAAGTCGTGTACAATTTGAGTTGAAAGTTGGAGAGTGTTCTTGTGAGTCACTTGGTCTCTGGCCACAGACAAACTTCATCTAGACCCCAGGAGTGAAAATCAACAGTTGTTGATCTTTTCAGGAGTCAGAAAGTTCTACATGTTTTCCTGGGTAAAATGGCTCTTCTGTGTGTGATGTCGTGTTATTTCAAAGAGAGCATGTTTTTATAACCTCATCTAATTCTAGTGTTGGCCAACTAGCCCTAATTTAGCCGTTAATTTGTATGGTACTAGGGTAGAATGTTTTATGAAGGTCTTTCAGTATGGTAGCCTGAAAATTGCTGAAATGTATAATGAATAAAATTATATGGTTTTGTGTGTTGTGTGCTTATTGTAGAGGAAGATTTTTTTGATTTTTTTTTTTTTTTTAACTAAATAGAAAGATATAATTTTGCCAGCTAAATTCTTTGGATAGATACCCTGGTTTAAAATAGGATTTTTAATTACCATTATTAAAACTGCTTGCGTACATTTTGGCTCTTATGAAGGTTGTCCAAACAGACAGATCTGTAGAGGAGGGCAATGCAGGCATTGTCCATGGCACTATCCATCCTATTTGTACCTCACGTACCTTTCCATGTTGGGTAAGGTTGTCAGTCAGTGTTTGTCTGACAAACACTGAAACCTCAGAGCAGTGGGGTTTATTCAAACAGGCCCCAAAATTTGCAACTGAATAGTAGCTTTGTAAGAGAGATGCTCAGGAGACTTCAGCTCAGCAACAGAGAGGTTTGCAATTTTTTAGGGAGTTCATCCTATCTAAACAATAGAACTGGAATAACCTAAGCTCACTCATTGTTAACACAGGACCAACACCCCTGGAGACAACTCCATGTGTATCTATGAACATGCATTTACAATAGTAATATCAAGTCCAAACCTTTTGAGTTTGGATAACAAGATTGTTTTTCTTACCCAGCTAGTGAGATACAGTAGTGAATAACCTCTCCTATTACATAGATTCCCATACTTGCTCTAAACCTCCTTGCTCTTAAAAGCCTCCAGTTACCATGTTGGAGTGTCTGAGCTGGAAGGCAGTTGACTCCTCAGTAGAAAGAGCAAGCCTCTTTTGGGAGGTGATTCCGACTTTGAGGAAGTTGAATTGCCTATAGATGTCTCTCTCTCTTGTCGCTGTTTTATTAAAAGTCTCCCTTTTAGAATGACTAATTTTGTAATAAAAGCAGAGATAGATCAATTAAACAGTCTGGGCTTTAATCATAATGGTTTTCTGTTTGGACAAATACTTGTCAGGTGTGCATTTCATTTTATGTTTTGGTTTTTCTGCCTTGCTTTCTTATTTATAAGTAGTGCATGATGATCTCAGAAGGGTAATGTTCAAAGTGTGAAGAAATTTCAGTTTCTTGGATGAAAGATCCTATATAATAGTAAAGGATTGTATTTAGCAGTTAAAAAAGTCTATAGTTAGACAGGAAAACAACTTTATTTAAACTTTTGTTTGTGCAGTTTCATATAGCTATTGTAAATCCGACATTTAAAGGGACCTTCTTCACCACTGATTTTATCTGAATCTGATCAAATCCCGAGTGGTGAGCAAGCTATGAACACCTATGTTTTCATTCTTTTCCTAGTTCTATCTTAGCTTTCCAAATTTCTGTGATCTGAAAACTGAAGATGTAATTCTCTAAGTAAAAAGACTTTGAGTTCCCATGTGGTCTGGAAACTGTGGAAACCATGCAATATTTCAGCCTACTTGCAAGATGCTTGAAAATATATTCAAAACCCCAGTCAAATTTATTTTTATGATCTGTTCTCTGTCTTCACCTCAGCCTTAGTTCTCAAATTCTCAGCTGATGCAGCAAGTCCTGCTGTCCTTATGTTCACTCTGTCCGAATTGGCCAAATTGCTACTCACAGCAATGGTCCTGCTTGCAGAAAGGCTGAGGGACAGTGTCAAAGCCATGAGAGAGGTCTGGTTTGCAATGACATTTTTATGGACTGTGACACTTTATGGCAGTAAGTCACGTTGCTTGGGCTCTCCAGATGTGTGCAGATGTGTATTCTGTATTCTTGCATATATCTGTATGGCAATTTAACTGGGTTGCAGTAAGTTTGCAGCAAGATTGTTGTCATTGTTGCTTAGGTGGTACTCTGTATCTCTCTGCACACCCCAGTACTTCAGGAAGCCTTGTTTTCCCTTAACTGAGGTTCTAGGACTAGGGAAAAAAAGAATAACAGTGCCGAGGCAGGCCTGAGTACTGGTTTATTGCAGTGCAATGTACTTTAATTTTCTGGTCTAATCCAGGAGAGGGAGCTAACTTTCTAGCCGTCACATCTGGCACACTGAACTGGAGTAGTTTTTTTCACAGCTGATATCCCATGTCTGAATGATTATTCACATATGCTGTCCCTGAAGGAGAGTCATCTTGGGAGTGCAAAACCACCCTCCCAAAACATTGGTTAGCTCCTCCAGTGCAGTAAATATAATTACATGACATATTCTTGACAGGGGAATATTTATTGTTAATGTATTTTACTATAATTTAAACACTGTTGCACATTGTTTGCTCTCTTCGCCCACTCTTCTGCCTTTCGCCTATTAAGGAATATTAAGAGGATCTGAATTTCATAGTTTCTTCACTGCAGCAAATGTTGCTCTCTAAGGCACTGTGGGAAAGCAGGGCAGCAAACACTCATCAGCACTGCAGGCAGGTGTGTTTGCAAGCTCCTGTGTTTGTAGCCTGCTGCCAGCCTTGGTTGGTGTCACAGGCACAGGGTGAACTGAATGAAGCAAGGAGCAATCACACCGGTTCCTTCCAGCGAAGGAGGCTGGGAAGCAGCTGTTGGAGCCCAGCTAAAGGAACATGTCCGTGCCACTGGGCCCCCCTGCCCCGTGCCTCTTCACAAACTCCTGCCTGCAAAGCTGCTGTCTTGGTCAGCTGTAACTGCAGCACTCAGACTGGGCTGACACAGTCAAAAACAATTCCTGTTTGTTGAAATAAGTTGATGAGTTAGAGAGAAGCACAAAAGAAAGAAGGGAGACAGGCCTTGGTGTTTTATGGGTCCACAGAGGGGAAATGCGCAGGCAATTGTGGAGAACATCTGCCTGTGGGCTGTCCTGGGGAGTCATTGGCCCCAGGCATGAGCCTGTGCTCATGAACCTCCCACAGCCACATGTCCCCAAAAAATGGGAATGCAGGAGGCTGACCTTGCTGTTTGGGTGCATTGAGGCACTCTGCTGGGTGCTGGCCCAGGCCCTTATCTCTGGCCTTGGTACCACAGTTCTCTCCTGGGCAAGGAATACCTGCTGAGTCAGCAATCCCATGGTTGTCTTTCTCTCTCTTCTCTTTCTCCCTTACTGCTCTCCTTTTTCTCCCCCTGATTCATGTCTCACACACAAGCTTTAAGTTGTAACTGTTAAACAGAAGACTTTGAAAATCCACTATGTATTTAAGAGAAAAGTTCAGACAGTAGAAAGAAAATGGAAAAAAAACTGAAGCACTTGGGATTTTTTTGGTGTGTGTCTGGATTACTCGATGAGTTTTATAACTTTGTGATTTTGGGTGCTTGAGGTTGGAGAAGATTTGAACTGGGAAGAGTAGCTCTGAAACACTGGTCTCTGCACAGAGCCAGCATCTTTGAAGGCATAAGCAACTGAGTGCAGAGCAGATGGAATCATTCTTCTGTGTTAGTTATTTTAATACAAAGAACATGGGGAAATTAATATGGAAAATTAAAAAAATAATTTACTCTATATTTAAATTGAACTGAACATGACAGTGAAAGGGAAAGAACTTTTTAAGCCTTTGAACATTTTTTGTGTTTGTTTCACAATAGGCTGATGTTACTAAACAAGTAAAACTAAAGACGAGAAATTTCTCCATGTCATGTTATCTAGCAACAATTTTTGATCCAGTTAATGAGGAATAAGTAAACACTTGAGTAAGTAGGTAAAAGTAAGCCAGTTTCTCAACTGGGGACTTGAATATAGCAGTGTAGCATATTGGCAAAGATGTGTGCATAAATTACATTCATAACATAGACTTGAGCTATCTATGGTGAGAAAATAAAAAGGAGAGACATCAGTGCTGTCCATATCTTGAAATGATCCACCCTGTGACAGTAGTCAGTTCAAAAACACATCCCATGTCACTAGAAAATGCTCAGTAATGCTGTAATAGTCCTCTTGGGAAGAGTACCCATGAGGACTGGCCCTTTAAGCTTAGTGGATGTAATTGCAGCAAACAGTTTATTGAGCTAAGTAGACCACATTTTCTATAATCCATGAAGAGTGAGCATTTTTTTGAATTATTTTTTGGAATTAATGAATAGGGTATACAAGTGTATTTCAACCTTGAGGACTACCTGCCGTGGTTATTACTTTAGAATTCACTGTTCACAGTCTGTAATTAGCTAAATAAGTCAGGTGGGCTTGTTTAGCTGCAATTGGATGTCTCCCATATTGAAAGCTGTACATATACTGAAGTGAGTACGTTTTGCCTGAGTGATCATGCAAATTTCAGAGTAACACATATTTAAATTAGAAAAGCAGGATAAAAAAAACAGCCTCTCACATTTACTGCTGTGACTTTTCATGTACAGCTATAGATAGGGGACGTTTGCTGACTGCCAGTGCAGGTGTCCTTTGTGGTACAAACCATAACAATTCCTCCTCCACTTAGAATGTCACAATTTGAAAATACTTTATCATGTCTTACTGCATCTGTTTCGTGAAGCCAATATTATTACCCAGTTAATTGTTTGTCATGTTATGTTGAGGTTTGTGGTAGGCATCCTTTGCTGTGGAGCTTTTTTTCCAAGTGATGAATAGTAACAAAAATGGTTTATTATTAGAGCATGACTGTCAGAAGTGTTGAATACTGGAAATGCATGACCACCAGTGCCACTGCATGTCATAGTGACTGGTTTGAGCAAGGTAGCAGAGCCTGGCCCGGGTTTGTCAGTGTCATTGCCTCAGTATTCTGCCCACTACAGCACAGCTATGGTGCTAAATGGCTATTTTCTTGACTGCTCACAGTCACATAACTGGCCCTTTAAATTAGGCAATAGGATTCCAGACACCAGTTATGGCAAAAACGCGCAATGTTCATCTCCATTATCTCTGTTATTTAAGGCTTTCAGAAAACCACTAACCTTCACTCCTACACTCAAACAAGCACACACTAGCACACAGAGTTAAGCCAACTTTTTAACTCCCAGTCATTAAGGATGTCAAAACATTCTGATATATGATATAAACTTATTATGACTGGATTTTATTTTTATTAATGTAAGGGCTAGGTTGTGAAGAGCAGAAGATTTTTTAAGCCTCTTACTCCTTAGAGACAATGTGATTTGGTGGTTTAACATTGTAACATTTTAAAGAGCTTGTTAAGCCCTAATCGGAGCACATTAAGCACTAACATTTTTAAAGTGCATAATAAGACCTAAGCATTTTAATAGCATATTAACCTGTAACATAAACCCAAAACAGTCAAAGTGTTGTCTTTTTCCTTGTGTTTTTCCTATAACAAGTTCTAACGAGTAACTGATACTTCTAACAACTATTAGAAAGTTGAGGGTTCCTTGGTGTTCTTCCTGTTTAAAAAAAAAAATCAGGAAATTTCTGTATAAGAAATTTTATTTGGAGTGAAATTTTAAAATTAATTAAGAAAAATTTGCTTTGAGAGTTGCCATAGCTAAATGTTGACAAGTAAAGTATACTGCTAGGGAAAAGGTTTGGTTTCAGTAAAACAATGTTTTGTACTGGGAAAATGTTTTTGCTTGAGAAGTTTTACTCAGATCTGATAATTTTGGAGTTTTTTGTCAACAAGAATTGTAGAATGAGCTCTTGCCAGTGGAAAAAGTTCACGGAAGATCTGTGGGGGGATTTTTTTATTTAGTCAGTTAGTTTTCAGTATAATCTTCTCTGTGCAATTCCAGAGAAGAGGTAGGAGTTCACTGATACTGAGGCCCAGCAATTTCCTTTAAGAAGAGTTTTTTAAAAAAGGAAAATACAGTGTAGCCTGTGAGCGTCTCTTCTTAATTGGTTTAGAACCTCTTGATGAGTGATTCCAGGCTCACCTTCCCTCCAGGGAGTTGAGCGCAGCACTTCTGCACTTCCCAGCCCCTCCCAGGTTATGGTAAGGCATCTGAGCCACCTTTTGGGCATCCATCTTTGCTGTGGTATTTGAGGGGAATTTGTAGCTCAGTCATTTCATGACGTTTGATTACAGCTGATCCTACTTTCCTATAGTGGCTGTGACCCCAACACCTTCCACAGTGGTGGCAGGAAGGTGGGAAGCCGTTGGAAAAGGGTTTATAAAATTACTTTGGAGGCAGCTGGGTAAAGCTGAGTCAGAGCTGTCCATGTAGTACTTGACTGAGAGGGAGCTATAGCTTCCCTTGATGTGGACAGTCACAATAATGTTGAAATACACTTGGAGTTTTGGTCCATAAGCTGTTGTATCTGTGCCTCTGCACTGCACACCTGAGAGGTGAAGGCACCTCAATTCAGTGGCCTGAAGCTGAACACCTCTTTGAAGTAGTAGATTGCTGTGCTGTTGCTGCAGTGCAGCACTGCTTCTTGATAGCTGCCTGGATGGCAGTCAGTGAGCAGGCTTTGGACATCGGCTCCAGGCTGGGTCTGGACAAATAAAGAGTCACACAGTAGCTCTGTCTGGAGAACTGGCATATGTTTGCTCTTCATGGAAAATGATCCCACTCTGACAGGGCAGCTTCTGGAATAAAATGTATTTTGATGTGAGGAGAGCTGCCTAGGAGACCTTCAAAGTGAGCAGGGCCCCACAGTATGTGCACAGCAGGGCCTTGACTTCCATGTGGATTTTTTTCCAGCAGCTGGGGAAAAGCTGTGCGATGCAAGAACAGCAAGGGGCTTGTCTGCAAGTGAGCCATGTTCAGATTGAATTAATTGTAAAAAGAAACTAAGGGAGCAATGTGGATTTGCCTTGTGTCTGGGCACTGTTACTCTGATACAAAAATTACTTTTTGTTTGTTTGGTTGTCTGTTTGTTTATTTATTCCATGCAGTAGTTGGAAGTAGTTAAAAAAAAACATAAAAGCCAATGCTTGTTCTGGAATAAGAACAAGCAAGTTCTAGAATAAGAGTGATTACAGGGAGGAAGAAATAATTCTAATATAACTGCAGAGGTTTAACTACACCAATGCGATTGTACTGTGTACCTAGGAGAGCACTTCTGTGGGGACAAGCTCCAGTCACAGAGACAAAATCTTAAAACATTGTAGACCTCATCCACAGAACTAACTCTGTGTAGTGTCAGGCCGATGATTCTTTACTTTTAGTAAATAACTTGGGTCAATTAAAGGGTAGGGTTTCATATTTGCGTGAACTGTATTCTGGCTTCTACATGGCTGATGTCCTGCAAAACATGGGATATTCTGAGGTGGGTGAAGCAGGACTGAGGATGGGTTGCTACTACTACTATATGCTGTTGTAGCCATGATTTGGGGAGTGATGCACAAAGTGTTCTTCAGGTCTTTAGCTCTATGTCAAGCAGAAGAACAGAGGTGAAAGAGTACAAAACACCTGTCCAGAGAGTTACATCTGAGGCTATATCTAGGAAGGTCGGGCTCTCAATTCTGTTTCTCCCCCAAACCTTTCCTCAAACCTGTCAGTTTTGTCTATATTTAAAAAACAAACCAAAACAGAAACAAACAAGCAAATAAACAAATAGTCAACAGATCTTATTCTTACTTTATCTATGCCTTCCTTGTGAGATTCAAATATTGCAGTTTAGAATAATCAGGCTGGGAACTACCAGCATCATGTTCCCTGGTGCAAGGTAGGTCTTTGGTTGCACAGATTCATCTATGTATCTGTTCTGCTGCTCATGCTATCCTGCCATGGGAAAAGGAAAATTGGTGTGTCATAAGAGACTCTGTTCTCCACGGAATCTTGTCTGGCAGAGGTTCACCTATGTGAGTGGCATCTCAGGAAAATGCCAAATAGGCATCTTGACTCAACAAGGATCACCATTGACTGATGGCTAAAGGGAACTGATGAGGGAGTGGCATGCTGACTTCCTAAGTGCCACTTCTAAAATGTGAAAAAATCTGCACTGCAGATTCTTCCTCTGTATTTATAATTTGTTAGTTTTTGCTTTGAAGTGGTGTCAGTGTTCAGCATCTTAATTTAGCCTGATATACATGTGAACACCAAGCAATTTACCTTACTTCATGGTTCCTGAGAAATTGCATTTTCAGTGTAGAAGAAGGCTTGGGATAGTCTAAGCAAAGACGATAATCTATAGACTATGTGAAGTGTATTTATTTTAAAGGTGGGAGATACAGTTGCCTGACACAGGGGAGAGTCAGTTGTGAAGAAGTATTTGGGAGTTCCTGGGGAAAAAAGCTAAAAAGGCAGAATATGAAAGATTAGGAGAACCTGTTGGAAACCCTAGCTGCTTTCTATATGGTGTGTGCCACACTGAGATCATAAATTTTTAAGCTGCTAGGTTGAGTGGAGTACCTGGAGCTCTTTCAAAGTCCATAAAACCCACGTAAGAAAATGCTGCACGTGAACTCTGTAGGGACTGTGAAATAGCATTGCACATGGTGTGTGTTACCTGGATTAACTGTACTCTTGAAGATAAGCCAATCTTACCTTCTCATAGCCCTTCTTATTTCAGTAGGAGTATTTGTGGATGCTAAATGTTCAGTCTGTTTTGACAGGTATTGCTTCTATGTCAAGGCATAGTTGCCTGCAGGTTACAGGTGCTGTTTTTATAGAATGCAATGGATATGTCTACCAAAGAAAAAAGCTCACACACTTCTCTGCTTGGGCACTGAACTGACTGGATATGAGTACAAACACAGTAGCACAGTACTAAGCCCATGCTTATATACCTGCCTCATTAGCAAGATTTATCATCTCAGATTCAGAACTGTGGTGAAGTGGCTTCTAAAGTTCAGGTAATGTCTGGCTAGCAAGGACAACCAGCAGAAAACTCTCACACGTGTTGAAGACAGCTCCTGTGGATACAACACTTTAGGAGGTTGGAGTAATGTTACAGAGAGGATATTTGGAGACCTTTTTGTTTAAATACTAATCATTGTATTTAAAATATGAGAATGTGTTTTAGGGTATTTAATCAACTTGACTGCAAGAATTGATGAAAAGGGAAGACATAATTAGAGAAGTTTTGCCAGATGTTTGTAAATTCTAAATTTTGAAAGTACATATACAACTGCCTTACAGAAATATCTTTGGGAACCCAGTAGTTTTACTTAGCTTGCACAGGCTTGAAAACTTTCAGTGGTGGAAATAAAATTGAGATATTATTACTTTTTATCAACGTGTATATTTGCAACTTATTAGTATAAATAAAAAATACCCTTGGATAGTTCTTAAGTTTGGCAAATAAATCAAGCTTTTACAGGCATCATTTACAGAGGTGAATGCATGTGATCCAAGTTAAAAAGCAAGCAAGTGTGGCACAATAATAAATGCTGAAACTTACACACTAACTTACAAGCATATTTCACCAGGTTAAAGGGCAGGTTTGATACTTTCCTGTAGGCTAAAGTATATAAAGCCCTTTGACAGAAAGAGTTGATAGGTAGAAATGGAAGCCTCTAATTTGTGTTAATACACATTTTATAAAATGTGAGGTGTTTAGGTGAAGTACGCTCCTTTTCAGGCAGCATATGGAATTGTAACAGCTTTTAAATACAGTGCAAGTTCTCTTTTTTAATTGGAAAAAAAAGTTGGTATGAAATTGAAAACTACTTTCAGATGCCTTCTGGGCTGGCAAGGTGTCAAATTGTTTGGCTTGACTGTCACTCCCTTCACATTGTTTACAGACAACATCCTCAGCTCCAACTGACTGTATTTAAACACCAGCTGATTATGGGCCAGAGGGTTTGGAAAGGGGCACCTTACTGAAGAGTATCCATGTCTTAGACAGGTCAGGAATATACCTTGCTGCAGGCAAATCACAAAGTGCTGTCCTGAGCAAAGGGTGTGGGATGAGAGAGAGAAAGGGGGTAGAAGGAGACCAAAAATGTTTTCATACAAGTGCTCTCTGGCATCTGATTATGACTGAGTGAGTGAGTGACTGAGGGAAAGTGAGTGACTCCCAGCTTTGCCTCAGGTTCTGCATGCTGGTGTGAAAGGTCTTCTCAATAGAGCATATTTGCCGAACTTGAGGAGGGGATGCTTCCCACAGGGCACTTTATAGTAAGAATACATCAAAGCTGCACTGCCAACGTGGATCTTAGTTGGATTCATAACTTCGTTATCTCTCTAAGAGTTTCTTCATTTAGGTGTCAGAGTGGTTAAAACCAAATTTTGCTGAAGTGCGTGCCTGTGTTAGACCAGATTTGCCCGTAATGTGTACTGGAACTTGTGTACCTTACAGTGAGACTAAATCACTCAAGGGCCATTAGTCCTGCAATGCCTTTGCCATGATGTTCTTGGAAGACAGGCAAGCTCTCCTGCAGCTGGGCCAGCTGTCTGAAAAGGAGTCCTAAAGCCTCCCAGCCCAACATTCTGTAAGCTAGGACACAGATAAATATGAAATCCAAAGAGTATGGTTTTGGAGGGGAGGGGCTCACATTGATGCTAAAGAGTGTGATGGAGCATGGAAGCTCATGGGAGATTCTTGGCCATTTATGGATTAAGAGTTAGTGGGTCAAATTTGGGGGTTGGACAAGACAATCTCCAGAGGTCCCTTCCAACCCTAACCATTATGTGAAATTTGACAATGCAGCCACCACAGAGGAAGCTAAACCAGGCAGAGGCTTGTTTTGGTGTTAGCCAAAGAATTCTTGATATTCCCGAATTTCTTAAATATATAATGCTTTCTCTTATTTATAGCCTTCTCTTTGTTTTGGTTATATACCCTTTCTTGTCAAACGTAGTTGAAATAAACAATGTGATACAAAAGCTAACTGGGAGTCTGTCAGGCTTTTATCTTCTATTATCTATGTGACGTGGAGTTTTGCATATACAAAGATGATTAGTGACCAAGTGACCTGGGTTTTATGTTTTATCCAGTAAATCCAGCTTTGCACAGATTCACATGAGATTCTCTAATTTTGGAAAAAAAAAAGAAAAAAAAGAACACAAGACATTAAAAATTTATGTCTAGTAGTTCATCTGCTTAAAAAAATTACATGGAGGGAAAATAGAAGAGTTGGATCCTGTTCTGACTAAGGAAGTTTTCTTTGGGAATCTTATCTACCAAATGTGCTTATCTGTTCTCAGGAATTACAATGTGGTTAGTTTACAGTCTATTATGCAAAGTTGCATGCAATGTGTTAATGATATTGGTAATTTAGTAACTATGTTCTGCACTAATTAGTAAAACTGAATATGATCTTGCTCATCCTGGATCACTTTCAATGCTGCTGCATATTTTTTCAGTGTGTTTTAGCTCTTCTCATTAAAGCATGTATGTACAAGCCAACATACCTTGTGAACTTTGGAAAGAAACTCAGTGTTTTATTGTGTCTGTCATATTAAGCAAGAAAATAATCTGGTGGTTTGATAAAGAGATTATTGTGGCAGGACATCTTCTGTGGGTTAGGGAATAGAACTGACTAGAATCCCTTTCCATCACCTGTGTTAAATGTTGGGTAAAGGACAATGCTCTGTATTGGGAATATAGCTGAGAGAGAAGGTTTTGGCATAATGAATCTAATTGCACACTCGCATTTAAATGTTTTGGTTAGAGGCAGACAAAATTGAAGGTTACACGCTGTAAAATCCCTGTCATGTTTACTGACAGTGTTATAATTTGCAATAGATTTTTAAAAATTAATCTGTGAAGTGATTGAATGGGAAAGGTTTAATACTACAGTAAGAAAAGGCAGCTATTTGGAGATGGTCTTACCTCAATATTAGATATACAAATGTGTGTCAAATATGTATTGTGCTGAGTTCTCTCAAGACCACTGTGAAATGCAGATGTGTTAGCACTTAAACATCTTTTGGGAAATGGATGGATGCTTCACTTAAAGAGCTAAGAAAAGACCTGTTACTCATTCCCACAGCTTGAATATTAATCTAGATTCCACAGACTTTTGTAAAGTACACAGGACAATCTAATGTAAGGATTGAGCAGCCCTCTGTGAGGAACCCTAGAAGCTGAGAAAAGACTTGAATTGATGTTTGAGATTAACAAACCCAACTGGATCACATAGAGACCTTGAAATACTTAAAATATCTGATGCTGGATCTTCATGTGATATATTCTGTACTCCAGTATACTAGCAGAGCCTTTGTGACCTCAGGGTGTAGTGATATGCATAGGAAACCTATATCAGCTTCATTGGTTCTGAGCTAGTTACTAGCACTGAGGTAGAGATTTGGAGGTGATATTAATTAATTCTGTAACAGTTTTGGCTTCAGAGTTCAGGAGCACTTAAAAAATTTAATGTAATGCTCAAAATTTAGTGAAGAGAAATAGAGAAAAAAATCTGCAGAATAGCTAAGAGACCCATCAGGAAAAGCAAATAATGAGCAGAATAAGGCCACAGAGTGGTTTGTGTCTCTAAGCCCTAAGCAAGGCCATTCAGTGGGAACTTCACTGAGGGAAGGCTGAGACAGTTCCTGGTGGAATCTGTGGCAGTTTTTCAGACAGTTAAGTAACTCCTTTTTCCCCAGTACTGGTATAACTCAGTCATGTTTCACAATTGCTGAAGAGAAAAGCAATCAGCTTTGTTGGAAGTGATGCTGTTTTCACAGCAATCTTCTCGTTGAGCTTTCATGGTACAAAAAATAGGAGTGGGACCATATTCAGCAGGCTCAACCTCTACCTTGAAAGTAATAGATCTAGCTGTTGTCTATGCCATGAAGGTTCTGGGTTAATTCACCAGCTGAAATGGTTGGCATCCTCATCTGAAAAGCTCTCATCCCAGCCTCCAGTGCCCTGTTGGTACTACCCTCAGAGAGCTGGCCTGAAAGGAGGAGATACAGTTTACCCTTTGTCCTGATCTCCATGATTCAGGGATGATCAAGGCAGCCTCCATACACATCTTCTTGGTCCTACAGTGTCTTTTGCATGACTGGAACAGTGCTGAGATGATCTATATTCTGTTGAAACCTTTGGCATTATCTCTTTGTCCTCCTGCACTGGCTGCTACTCCATAAGTCCACAGAGCACTTAGAAATTTGCAGTGGATGTTTTTCTCTTTTTCACTTGACAAATACTTATCCCCAACTGCAGAATAGGCCTGTCTTGTATTTGCTAATGGGGTCCTAAAGAAGATAAGCATCATGCTTTTTCCCATTTTCAAAATGAGTGAATAAACCCAGATTCTGGCAGATTCTAAATATTAAGAAGTGATTTTTCCATATCAGAGTTGTTCCTGAATTTTGGTGGTTTTTTATTTTCTTCTCTTCATACAAATATATCTGTTCCTGTAAAAGTGTCATCAGATCCAGGGTGGGGTAAAGCAAGAGGAAGAGCTCCACCCAAGCTTAGTGGTTAGGACACTCCTCTGAGATGTTGGAGATCCATATTCAAGTCAGTGTTTTCCTGGTTCAAAGTAGGGACTTGAACCTGCTGACTATTGAGTTGAGGATGCCGTGCTTGGTCTCCCAGCATATTTGAGAAGTTTTGGTTTTGTTTTGTATTGTGTTGAAGACAAATTTCAAACACTGAAATTATTTTGCTTGAAATGGAATATCTCTTTTCCAGCCAGCCTTAATTCCATGGCAAACTCAACCAGGGGTTTGAGAAGCAGACTTTGCCATGGCTTTGGACATGATCATTTGGAGGCAGAGCCATAACTGAGTGTCCCTTGGGCTCTGTGGATGAGTGTGCAGCAGTTAGCTGCTTGTCTGCTGCACATGGACATCAACCAAATGCCAGAGCACTTCACATGTGGATAAATATAGAAGAACTAGGGCACTTTTTCTACACTGCAAATAATCTTAAGATACTATTTCTTGTGTCTTCCTGCTTGTCGTCTTTCACTGCATTGGTTTCATTCATAGGGATTTAGACTGTCTGCAGCATGTTGGAACACACTTAAAGAGCCATTTAAGTAGCTGTGCTTGAATCTTTCAGTCCAGCCAACAAATAAAGGAAGCAGCTGATTGAGAGGTTAGCTGTACACGGAAAGTAAAAGTGAGCTCACTGAACAAATACTACTCTTCTATGAAAATCTGATTGTGTTTAATGTCTGACAATATGGTTTGTTCTTTAAAAAAAATAATTGTCGTTCTTCCTGATGTATCCACACATTTTGGTATATTCAGCTGACCTATCATCACTTCAGACAAGCTTTCTCACAACAAGTGACTACTGGTTTTTTTTTTCTCAGTGAAGGAAAATTCTACACTGCCTTTACTGAAAAATAAACTTGCATGGGTGTGTAATTACATCTGGAGTATTTTCTAAGGAAAAACTTTTTGGTTTGGAATTAAGTTAATTTTGTTGAACTAACACTTCCACGGTTTAATGCATGTGTTTTCATTACTTGGCTAGTACTTAGTAAGAGAAACTGTTTTGGTTTCTGAAAAACTATAAGGGATTCCAGGTAAAGAGAAATTATAATGTGATGAGAGACATTGAGAAAGAACATATAACTTATGTTTATAAAGCTGAACTATAGAAACTGAGTGACTACTTACGTAATAGACCAGACTCAGCTGGGGAATGGTAATTCATACCTATTTATCTTAAAGATCTATCACTTTTAATGAAGCATAATAACACTCAAAACAGCCACATACATGCCTGGAAAAAGCCCATGTGTGTAGGTGCAAAAATTTGCCTTGCCTCAGGCACATACACTTGAAAAATTGAATGCTGTGATTATAGGTTGGTTTTGGCAGAATCATGAATAAAAAAACCCACACCACACAATACTAATATCTCGTCAATTGTAGTGCTGTATCTCTTTAACCCTTCAATTTGTTTTTTCCTAAATTTTTATTGTGCACATCACAGTAATTTTGGAGTTACATGTTGGAGTTACCACAAATTTTAACAACTAATACCATCTCCTGGTACTAGTTTGGTTTTTGCTGCTAAAATTGAGTCTGTGCTTGTGCCATAAACTGTTTATCATTTACACTATTGGAGATAGCACCTGAAACTGCACTGTTCTGGGGGCTGGGCAGAGGCTGTGCAAAACGTTTGTGTAGGATGTGAGTGTGGCTGGAGAGCTATGCTGTCCATCCTTGCTGAGAGTGCTGGCACTAACCCTTGTGGTGGCTGGAACAAACAGCCTTGAGAAAAGAAGAGACAGACGCGTGTCAGCAGCAACCAACCTAAGGAGAGACCTCCTCCCACTGCAGTTCCACACCACCTCCTTAGCATTGTATGATCATGGCACCTCTGAGCACGTATGGCTGTTCAAGGCCCTCCCTCAGAAGCAGAGTGCATAGGAGTGTACCTTCCTGATGAGATGTTAAGATATTACTAGAGACACAAGACTTATGGTGAGCATGAGGTTATGACTTTCCTGCAAATGTCCAGCAGATTGATTGCTGCAACCTCCACCAGTGAGGTTTTACAAGGGGATGCAGCTAGGTAATTTTCTTTATCACACCTTTTTGTGGAAAGGAGACAGGGAGAGCTGACTGCTCTGTGCACTTAAACTCTCTAGCCCTCATCTTACAAAGAGATTGTATCTTTTACTGGCTTCAGTGGCAGTCAAGTCATTGCAGATCTCCTTGTAGGACTGGGATCCTCATTGACTGTGATGAGCAGCTACAAAATAACTGTTGTAATAATAACTGTCATAAAATGACTGTGTGTTTAGCAAGATGGTGTTCTAGCACTGCATCACTATGGATTACACTTTTAAGTTGCTGCCAGTTTTGCTGCTGATTTTAACTGAAATATCTCTCATCTCAGTTTTCTACATTGACTATCTTTTACTGGTTAATTCCTAATTCAGGCCAGAGAGGCCTCTCATGTGGGGTACAAGGTGCTGTGAGTGTCCATCCTGCACTAGCCCTGACTCACTGCAGTGTCCTGGATCCAGTAGCCCGTGTGCAGGATGCAGCATGTGGCTCTGCAAATCAGTGACTAGCTGCACTAGCCCTCCAAGGTGACAGCAGCAAGCGTGGCCACTGCACTGTACTGCGGCTGCTGATGGCACCCCAGAGGGTAGGCACTTGTAGGATTCTGTCTTGTCCTATTTCAGTCTCCTCAAGTCCTGCTGCTGTGGGCCAGAAGATGTTTAGGTGCTTAAGGTTTGTTTGCCTTGTTTGTGTCAGTTGTCTTTCACAGAGATTTCCTCTGGCTGTAGCTACATTGATGCACTAATTTCCAGAAAAACTTATTCTTCTTTCACAAAAGCTTTTTCTTTTTCCACAGCTGTCTTCTATACCCATCTAAAAGGCAAGTGGGGTTTGTGCCTCCTAAATGCAAAAGACTTCTAAAGCCCCAGATCAAGACTGAGTGTTTTAACAGCAGGAATTGAGGAAGAGGCTCTTGTGAGCACATCTATGGTGAGAGGACAATGTCCCCAGCTGGGCTATTTCATGTCTGATATCCTGCAGTGAGGGTTTCCCGTGCATCCATGCAGAGAGGAGAGACATAGGTACTTGATGGGAGGTGTAGCCTATTCAGGACATTTGCCTACATTTGAGACATGTTTTACCAGGTTTCCAGATTAAGTTTCTCATTTTCAGTTGAACATATCTTGCTTTTCAACCTTTTTGGTTTGGTCCCAGTTACTGTACTTTTCTGTGGAAAGACCAGATAGAGAGGTCATACTTGTTCTTAACACACCCTTTTCAGGACAAACACCCCAGCCATTTTATGAGAATTGTTTCTTATTGCTTCCATTAGAGGCATCTTTGAAAACATCTATATTTTTCCGTTTAGTAAGGACAGCTCATCTGATAATCAGTCCAAAATACTGCCTCTTACAGTGAGAGGTAAAGGATTGCTGTATTCTTACTTTTCTCTCTCTTTTTTTTACCTTTCCCCCCTTTTTTTTAAAAATCTCTATTTAGGACAGCTACTAATTTTTGCAGAGCAATGTGTGAACACATTTATCAGTATGTGGTTTTAGAGGGAAGAACTTCTTTTGTGTATGCTGCTTCCACAAGCCGGAGCAGTAGAAATCTTTTCTACTCAAGCACCTCTGTAAGTACATTGTACTTAGGAAGGCATTGGTTTTGTAAGATGGTTAATTATTTTTATTTAAAAATACTTAAGAGGTTTAGCTGATTATTTAAAATCCATTTGGTTTCATTATAGTAGATATTTAGTTCCTTGCTATTTACAAGGTATTTCTCAAGATAGTTTTCTCCCTTCTGTCATTGCTAGCTGCCTTTGTTTCTGTCAAAATATGAAACATTTTTAAATTACATTAAAATGGTTTCAAATTAGACTATATGAGTATAATTTGGAAAATATGTCAGATTGACTCAGTCTAATGAGTCAGGCCTACTTTCTTGATATATTTTAATATTTTATCTCAGTGTCAATAACTCAATGAAGGGAATAAAAGGAGAATGAAAACAAACAAAAAAATGCCCTAGTGCAGTAGGAAAAAATAACAACAGTGTAATAAGTATAGAAGCAATTAGGAGCTGATTCTGCATTATTTTTCCCCTAAATTACCTTTTATTTTGCCAAGATTTTTCTAGATAAAACTTTACCTAGGTAACATTCCTATTTCAAGTTAAAGAAACATAAGTTTATTCAGTAGGACTTCAATTCAGAGTGGAGATTTCCATTCCTTAATACACATCAAGGATCTATGCTCACACATTGAGTACTGTTTACAAAAATGGACTAATAGGAGAAAATAGCTTTATCATTGTGGTTTTCCTTGTGGTTGGCATCAGCATAGGAGAAGGAAGGGTATGGAGGAAGGGTAGTCACATTTCAACAAAAAGACAGCAGAGCAAGTCTTGCTGTTAGGTGAGTGTAAGGCCTTAGCTAACTGCCAGCTTTAAACAAGTGGATGCAGAATCATTCTGCTGCATCCCGAAAAGAGGATCTGGTGCTGTATCTATAGAATTATTCCAGGGAAGTAGGAAAAAATCCAGTGTGCTGTTTCTACTTGCATGTTTAATCTGCTCTTGCAAGGCATACATTGCAAGAGACAATCTTGGGGATAAATTTTCCCAGGCAAGTTTCTTTAAGCTCATTGAAGTAAGATTTATACCTCTGTAATTGATCCAAGGTTTGGGTTCCAGCTACCAAGGTCCTGAGCAACCTCCTCATTATTTTCCACCATGGATTTGTGCAGGGGTTTGCCATTACTAAATGGCAATGTTACCAGATGCATATTGCTCTGGTAACCTAATCACAATATATATATGGGTAGCAATGACCTAGAATCATACAACTGCTTCTCTGGTCCCTCCTCACAGAAGTCGGTAAAAAAATGAGGAACTAAATGTAAGAGTTGGGAATGAGACAATTCTGTGGCCCTTGCCATGTGAACTGTACAGGGTCCCACCTATTTCCAGCAAAGGCCACCACCAGAAACTGTCTGAAATGTAGTCCTGCACAGAGCTGAAGTCACCCCTGCCAGCCAAAAAGTCTGGTGGTTCCAGTGATGCTTGCATGATAGGTACTGGGGGGACTGAGGCCCTTTGCAGACTCCTGTTTAGATGAGTTTGGGCATGGGTGATGGGCTTGCACAATCAGCATAGGAGTATCGATACATGTG
Organism: Erpornis zantholeuca; assembly: GCA_013400515.1. NCBI lineage: Eukaryota > Metazoa > Chordata > Aves > Passeriformes > Timaliidae > Erpornis > Erpornis zantholeuca. Next base: position 24,664 of record VZTN01035178.1, read on the forward strand.
AAATGCCTGCCAATGCAAAACATTAAATTGCATTAAATTACATTATACTAGATCTTATGGATGAATAATTTGCAATATTCTTTTACCCAAAGGGCCCTGTCTTGAGGTCTTCTGCTTACCTTAGATTCCCAGTGACGCTGAAATAAGAGTTGAGGCAACTGTGTTTGGAAACTTTACAAAGAAAACATATGTATCCACTTTGCTCAACGTGGGTGTCTGAAGAAATGTTAAAAGGTGTTCAAGATGCAAATGTTTGTTTATGAAGCATTCAGGAGAATTTCACAATGGTGTATAAGAGCAACCTGATTTTCCATTTGAACCCTTGTATATCAGATATGTGCCATGTGGATATCCACTCAGCACCTGTCCTGTCATTCCCACTGACTGCTGTTTCATGAGGTTAGCGTGACAGCAGAGTTTCTTAGCCTGCAGCATCATGACTGCCTGGTGCTAATCCAGGTGTGGGCTCCTCCTGAGAAAGGTGTCTAACTGGCTGTACAGCCCCAGCTGTGTTCAGCACCTGTGCTGATGGAGCAGTGTGGAGAGCACGGGGTGGGTGATATAATGGGTTGATGTTTATGTGGATGGGTTCCCAGATCTACCTCCCTGTGCAGTCACACAGGGATTAGTACTTGCACAAGGTAAGAGAGGACATGGTTAGACCTACCCCTTATGGCAGCAGCTCTCATTTAGTGCACCTTGAAGCTCCATGATATTGTTTTAGGTTTTTTTCACTCAATCACAGAGCTTTCTGAATTGGAAGGGACCCACAAGGATCATCAAGCCCAACTCTTAAGGGAATGAACCATGCAGGGATGGAACCTTGCATTATTAGCACCATGCCCTAACCAACTGAACTAATCTCAGGGTCAATGTTGGCTCAGTGTTAGTGAAAGTAACCCTTCAGTACAATGTGTGAAACTAGATCCTTGCACTGTGAATGCATGCAGGCTTCCCAAGGTACCAAGCAGTGGATTTCACACTGATGTTAAGATCTTCACTAGTATGACTTACTACAAAGTGTCCAAAGATGGTTTTCTCGCTCCACCCTCTTTCCCTTGTTGCTAAAGCCCAGGGTAATAACTGAAGGCTGGGAAGCAGCTGTCTGTGAACTTCATATAAATTCTCCTAGTTCTTTGACATATTGTAGGAGAACTACTCATTAGTTTATGTCAGTTCTTTTTTAGAATGTGAAACACGTTGCAAAACTATGATACAGCACTTCAGCATGTACTGCAGAGTTTCCGGGATCATGTGTAGCTGCAAACTTTCACTTCATGCCAATGTACTGCACGTTAATGGGTGAACTGTCTAAACTCAATGTTCTGGAAGTATGGAGGTATTTTGAAATAAACCCCAAGTGGATAAAAATAATCCTCTATTATTTTACTCCCAGTTAACCTTTTGATGAGAAAAAGTATAGAGTAGGGCAGTATAACTGAAAGTCCAGTTAGTCTCAGTGGTACTATTCATGGAATAGCTCCTCTTCTGTTAATGAATCAGAATCTGCCGATGATTAAATAATTCAACATCAATGAACAGGGAATATGCAGAAAGAAGCCATAATTACTACAGGGTCATAGATCAGGGAAAGTGGACATTTGTTGGCAGTGCACTTTATAATTACTGAACCTTAGCTAAAGTCCTAAAGTTGTGGATGCAGCTGAGACAGAAGTTAATATATTCTGCAGGTCACCTCACTTTCTTAGCTTTTTTACCTTCAGGGTGAGAAATAGTCTCTTTCTCTGTACCATCTCCTCTTTCTGGCTCAGTCACTCTTTAATGATTCAGTGCAAAGTTGAACAGTGGCTCCCAAAAAACCTGAGAAGGCCCTTCCTCCAGTATCATTGGGGTAGTAGGTATGTCTCTCAATTACAGAAGGTAATTAAACCTGTTTCCCTTCCACACTGTCCTTTTGAGTGAATTTTTGCTTCTGAGCTGTTGGCGAAGGGGGTGCTGAAGCCAGTGGTCTTAGAAGAAGGAGAAGATGACCTCACATGTTCTGTGAGGAGACCACTCTGCAGGAAGCACTGAGGTTCCTTACTTACTTGAATAGTATAAGGAAGATGGAGGCAGTTCCTATGAGTCTGCTGCACAGATTTGGGGCTTACCTGTGCCCATATCAGGCAGAGTAGCATGGGGAGTTCAAACCAGAAGCAGCTGGGACTTTAAAGATTGGGGAACTTTTTCTCCAGGCAGTGAGTTCTGTCAAACATGTTGTTAGAGTAAGTTTTGTTGAATCAAACACAGAATTTCCTGATGGTAATAAAATTAACAATAAAAACATTAAATTCAGTCCTGATGTGACTGCTAATTGAATAGATTCACCACCAACTTACTGTACTATTGTATATCTCAGATAGTGGCAAAACTGTGTGGACATCTGAGAAATTGGTACAAATAGTGAAATATGAGTTCTAGATCTCATCGTAGGCAGAAGGCTAAGCTGTCTTCTTTCTGACCTGATTGATGTTTGCAAATGACAGTTTAGAGGCTTGGTGGTGTTTCAGTATCACTTGAAAATTCATTTGCATTTTCAAAACACTCATACAAAATGTCAAAGATGTGTTGCTGACTTGAATTGAATTGAAACATGAATACATCCTGAACTGGCATGGTAAGTGCAGGTGGATGTTGCCGCCTGCTGTTTCATCAAGCTTACCAATGCTTATCTTTGGTGATATCCAGTGAACTGGGAACTGGGGTGGGAACCCCTAAGAATGGGTTTTCTTGGGAGGACTTTGGTTCTTTTGGATTCCAGCATAGTCTGAAAATGTTAGAAGCTGAGCTGATCCTCTTTTTCTAGGACAACTCAAGGGTTTGGTTTTTTTTGATAAACTGGTAGTAGGAGGTGAAGAATTACAAGCAACATAGTGAAAAATTAGTTCTGTAAAGGTGGCTAAGTCCTATTGTTCTCCATCAGTTTGCTGCCCTTGCTATTTGTATAATTCATTGCAAAATCTTTCTGACAAGTCTTTTGTTTGGTGGGGAGGACAGAATTATGCAAGTGATTTGTTGAGCTCCTAATTCCCCTAGCTGTCCTGCTGTTGACATCTGATGTACTAGAGCAGCATGACAGTTTAGATCAGCATTCACCAGCAGATAATATAGTAGAGATTTTATTTCCTATGCTAATCAAATGTGGTATCATTGATATCTGACGACAATTTCTGTCTTTTTAATAATTTTCCCTTTTGAAACCCTCGAAAACTCAGTTATAGTTGCATTCCTGGAATCATTTCTTCTCTGCACAGAGATACAATAAGATGTTTGCTCCACTTAAGCCAAGACTGAATTGTGCCTCAAGGACTCAGCCAGCCAGCTGCTGAATCTTTATCAAACTGACACAGATAACCCTCATCCCTGGTAGGGAGATCGAACACCCCTCACAGGAACACGATCTTCTTTCAGCCTTTTAAGCATCACAGTGTAAAGTGGAGCACACATTGACTTGCTGGCTGGGCACAGAGGGAGAGACGCCTGCAGCCCATTACCTCTGCCCTCACCAGCTGTGGCAGAGCGACTGTGCTGCAGGTTCCAGGGAGTGTGGGGATGTATTTGGACAGCTGCAGAACATGAACAAGGGGAAGAAAAAAGGCTGTCTCTGGGCAAACATGTCCTGATTTATAAAAGAACTATATTTATGTTAGTCGTAACCACATTATTCAATATAATTGGGGTCAAGAATTGAATGAGTCTAAAAGAATGCAAAAAATAGTTTCAAAATTCCCATTATAAATAAAGACCTGGTTTAGAGGTTTTGTGAGAACTCCAGAAGCTGAAAGGGTAGTAAACCCCAAGTGTTTTCCAAAAGACAATGCCAGAAAAACCACATGAAAATTCCTCTCAGTGGAGACTGACTGCTTTAAATTTATTTTTCTATTTTTTGGTGCTTGTCGGTCTCTCATGCTGCCCTTGCTGTCATTTTCTTTTCATGCTATTTGTGTGCAAGCTGCCTGGTTCATCACTGTTGCATTCTAATACCAGTCGAGAACAGGGACTTGCTGTTTGTAGCTGCTAGGAGGCATTTGCCATCCCCTTAGCATGCTCCAAGGTATCAGCAGTTGTCAGTCAAACAAAGCCATGGCAGTTCTCTGCAAACTTATGTTGTGTTTGTTAGATTTCCAGCTGGGAAATGTATGTATTTTCCCCTGGCTGCATTTTGGAAAGCTGGCCACTGGGCTGAGGCCACTTCTGCTGTCCTTTACATTTTTGTGCTACCCTAGAGCAACATTTGTTTGAAGAGTTCCTCCTATTTGACTAATTTTTTTTGCATCTTGCTTCTTTGCTACTGCTCTGCGTGGTAGGATGATACCAAGTCCATAGAAGCCATGCCTTGGCATACTTTTTAAAACATGAATTTTACTATGTTTAGCTATGTCTAAGGGGATGCTACTCCCATTGATGAGAACTCTCCTGACCATTGCTTCTCTTCACAGTTTTCAAGCAAATGTGAAGCTTCCCCCCCTTCTCAAAGCTTCTCTTTCTACCTACTCCTGCCTTCTTCTTCCATGGTACTCTGGAGAAACACTGACAAATAGTTGTCTGCAATCAACTTTTTATGGCTGTGTTGCCATAACTAGAGAAGTTGTCTTCATTTTGACAAAAAAAAAAAAAAATCAGAATGTGACTTGTAAGCTGTAGTAATGCAGACCTTTTCTGTTACAGTTAACCTTTGCTCTTCAGTTAAAGCTGTTATCTGAGACCTAAGCCAAGGGTCACAGATAAAACCTCTCTGTTTTTTTCCGCCTCTTAAGCTGAGTTGCATCAGTGAACCATTAACTTAGTAGATTATTTACTGTTACCTTTATGGAAGAAATGCATACTGTACTTTTTCTGCATTGATTGGGTTTGATTTATGTATGGCCCCAGTTCTATATGTTCCTCACTGAGGCAGGGCCTTCATTCCATAGAAAATTAAACAGGCAACCAAAATTTGCCTGAACAGTAGTCAAAACAGAGAAATTCACATACTTTTGTCCTCATATCTTTTCTATTTAACATGCCCCACTAACAGTCTTGATTTGCACTGGCAAAAAACTAATTGTAGCAATGTTAGACTCAGATAAATGTTAGCCTCAAGTAAAACTACAAAGGCTGTGATCTGAGTCGTGCCTGGATCCTACAGGGAGCTGCAGCCAATCAATTATAGCTCCCTGGTCTGAGGAGAGGTTACAAACTGGCCCCAGTACTGATTAGAGTAATATTAAAGAAGAGGTTACAGCATCTTGGGGGCTGCTCTAATCGTGACCAGGTGCCAGTGGCCACAGTGTCCTGTCAGAACATGGCTTGTGTTGGGCTACACCCCTCTGTGTCTGTGGCCTTGCAGTGGGCTGCAGGAACCACTTGCACCAAATCTGTGACAGGCTAAAGCATCCATGCTGAAAACGAGCGTGTTCTTCCAAGGGGGGGAGCATATGGAAGGGGAGAGGCCACGGGCTAAGTCATCCTCCCATTGGGAAGCACAACAGGAAGAGATAACACAACAGGAGGCATCTGCCAGCAGTTACCAGCTTTTTTGCTCCTTGACTAGCAAATGGAGCCTTCCTGGCATGATGATATTCCACTTCCTCCCATTTTCACCAGCCTATCTTTGAGAGTCATATTTTACAGCAATTTTTGGTGGGTGGACTTCCCTATTTCTTCTCCTGCACACTCCTCTTTGCTGTTGCCAAATGTCATCTCCCCTCCCAACATGCTGGAGCTCCCCAAAGCAAAGGGAGTGGAGTGTCAGGAAACAAAGGGATTTGTCTGATTCAAGTTTCATTTGGTCTTTCAATCAATTGAGAAATAAATGAGATGTCCCCCTCCACTCCCTATTGACTGGGCCTGTGCATGTAGGTCAGGCATCTGGAACTGGATTTTCCAATGGTTGGGAAAGAGCTTAATCCTTAAGAGGAGATTTGCAAGGAGGTGTGGAATACAAGGGATAGGTTTCCAAAGCCCTTACAATGGGAGCCAGAGGGAGGTGATTCACTCAGCTCTGCTAGTTGCCTTTTACAGATGCCTTTTAGAGGAGGCCAGAGCTCCTAGAGAAGGTACAAGCCAGCTATGGCTGCTTTTATGATGTTTACATTGACTTCAGCTCATTTCTTGACAAAGCTGGGCTTACTACTGCTTTCTTTCTGTACTGTGGGGAGGGCTAATTTTATTCTCTTTTGACAAGCAAGTTTAGTTTTGCACAGCATTGCTGCTTTGCTAATGAGGATAGCTGGGTCTGACAGTGGTGTGAGGGGAGCAGAGCAGGAGCTTGACCCACCTGTTCTGTAGCAGGTTTCATGATGCTGCAGAGGCTCTGCATGCTCTGAGCAACCCCCAAAGGGCTTTGGACTGCTTTTAGAAGCAAATTCCCTGTGGCAGCAGACAAGACTGGAGACAACACTGCTGGCTGCTATCTTGATAAATCTAATGTGCCAAAAGTGGCTCATTTTCTGCAGGCAAAGTGGAAAGAGAGGACAAACACAGAAAAATTTGGGATCTCACTGTTTTCCTCATACACACAGCTGCCTTAAGCACATGGCTGCTGAGCATTGTGCAGCACTGCTCAGCTTGAGCCTAGGTTGTCCATCTGTGTCAGGGAGAGATGCTGCTCTGTGTTTAAGCACCAGATTAAACCACAGAGCCAGAGGCTGGTGGCAAGCTAAACTTGGGCTGCTTTCCTTCCAATCCCAAGAGTACACCACCCTCTTGGATACAGGGCCAAGATTTCACCTCTCTCAAATGTCTTCTTGCCCTCTGGTCTGATGCTGCTCAGACCACTCAGTAGCTGAGTACTTCATGCCCTTACACCCTCCATTGAGGGCTCAGGATACACAGTACCCACGATGCAGAGCCAATCTCTCTCATCCTTCACTTTCAGGACATAGGCAAGCACAGGTAGGACACCCATTTCCATGTCCTGAAACTTGTGTTAGCATTTCCAGGCCCTCTGCCAGCAGCCCCCATCATCCCCACATACTCTGCCACTTCCCATGTACTGCTTTTGGCACTGTCCAAATGCAGTACAGCCCCCAATGCTCTTTCCAGGCAGCTTAAGAAAGTTGAATGAAAGCTTATAATCTGAGGCTAACTCATATAATTTTAATATAATATAAATTTTCTTTCCCCAGCTCCTCCAAAGGAGTATATTGTATCTACACCTGGCTGTATGGGACAAGATCTTGTGCTCCCAAATCAGAGTTCCCCTTTGCCCACCCTGAGTTGTGCACAGAGATGTTGTAGTAGGTGAGTCACAGGAAGCAGGCTTAGAGGGGAAACAAACCTCTTAGAGTGCATAAGACCCTCATTTAAGTGAAACTCAAAAGTCCTATTTGCTGCATGCATCTAACACCCTTCTCTTTTCTCTTTCCCAGCCTAGATATCCTTCACGCAAAACAGCCCATATCTGAATAAAAATAAATAGTAAATCTGAATCTAGTTGGTTGCCACAGTACATTATATTGGGTGAATTTTAAGTAGCTTTAAATGCACTCACTGAATCAGTTTTGAACTCATTTGAATTAGACCAGTGTGTCTTTGTGAGTGGTTGATGCTTTTTGTTTCCAGCTATAACATGGTTCTTTGCCTCAGCCCTGACCTTGCTCTAGCCATGCTTATTTGCCTCTCTTTATAGACTCCTTTGGATATAGGACTGTGTAGATTATCACTGAGTGGCTTACGGTAAGGTTGTAGAGGAAACAGTTCAGTCCTATCCTTAGTGTTCATGGTGCTGTTCATAATCAGTGTCAAGATAACAATCTGCTAGTGTTTTTCCAAAGGAATGAAGATATAATTTTCCTCTGCATGACTTTAGCTCTGAAGAGGAGTTTGTTTTGCCCCTTATTACAATAGACGATTTCAGAGTTGAGCAAGAAAATGAAGAAGTTGAGGTTAAGTAAGGTCAGGAAGAAAAAGCCCATGTGGCCTTAATTGTCCTTAACAGGTGCATATTAAGTACCTTTTTCCTTCTTGGGAAGACACAAATAATTCAATTCTGATTTTTCCATGGCTTGAAACTTCTATTATTATTGTTTTATATTTTCTTCTATTCTGTGCCCCAGTGCCTGTGTTATTTTTAGCTGCCTTTTGCTCTCTCCTATAAATGTAAAATGGCATGAAAAAACCTTCAGCTGCAGGATACGACTGAGAGTTGTAGTAAAAGTAACACCTGTTTTGCTAGCTCTGTTCAAGGTGGTACTGTCTAATAGCTCAATTCTGTAGGGTGCATGTGTAAGAAGGCCTGCTCCAGGGTATGTCTTGGGAAGAAGGCAAACTTCTCTTTTGGCTATTCTTCCCCTGCAGGATGTGTGGCATGGCCTAGATTTTTTTCCCAGAGCTTTTCTTCCAGAATTTTAGAAAGGGAAAATACTGTTTTTCAGGAAATTAGATATTTCATGTTGACCCTTACCTTCCCCAGAGGCTTTGGCTGGTGATATTAATTGCTCAAATTCTGCAGGAAGGAAACTTTGGCTCTGTGGAACAAAAAAGCAAACTCATTGGCATTCAAAAGAATGAGAACATAAATCTGTATTGAAAACGCAGGTACTAAAATACTGAATACAGTATTTTTCTTTTCTGTGTTTGGATCTACTCTCATTCATTATGTAGCAGTTCCAATGAAGTCAGTAGATTTTACCCCATGGGAAAAAAATGCACAAAGATTCAGGGTTTGCACAGAATTCAGTCCTCTGTAGTTTTTGCTTTAGGGACCACTATGATCTCCTTGTCAAAGTTGGGACCAATGCACATCACCCTTTGAATTCCTACTCCCCTAAAACAAATATTCTGCCTCTTGAAGGCAGGGGGTACCAGTGCATTCCCCCTCCACTGCAGTTTCTGCAGGATTTCCCCTGTGAAAATTTTATCATTTCTAAGTTCACTATTTCTCTCAGTCACTCATTGTCTGTCTTTAAAAACAGTTTCATTTATCTATTGCTTAATCAGTGCTGTTCTTATGTTCTTTTATTTTTGGATCTAGAATTTTAGACCTGTAAGATGACTCTGAGCAAGCCATTGCTAAGAACCAGTGACCTCTCAGATCTTTGGAAGTGGAGAAAGACTAGGGTGACTCCTCTACTGTTTGCTCTCCCTGCCAGACCTTGCAATGAGCAAGCTCACTCGTGCCCAAAAAACAGGCTTAGGTCAGGTGTTAAAAGCTGAGCACCAACACTGGAGCCATGCAAAATCACCTGAAAATGTTGGCCTGGATTTTTCACTGTGTCGGTGTGTTTTGCTGTTAGCTTCCATTTTAACTAGGCTTGGAAGTGGAAATATGGCAGCGGTAGTAATTGAATGTAAACAGGGTGATGGGAAGCCTCAGACTGGCTGTGTACAGAACACCCCCTTGCCTGTGCCTGCTGTGGGAGGCCATGCATGCAGGGCGAAGGCTTGAATGAATGCAGCAGTCCTTTTGCACACGAGTGTGATGTCTGGTCAGCTCGCAGGCTGGGCATGAATGAAACGCCTGCACTTGCATGATGTCTACTGGGGCTCTCAGTCCCAGCAGTTGCACCATTTAAATTTTAGAATAACGATGTTTTCTATTTTATTTTGGTATGACTAAGGAAGTGCAGTACACAGCCATCTTTACAGTCAGCCATTTTCAGTTCCCCTTTTTTTTCTTGTCCAGCCTTGGACATGAGAACTCCTGTGAGTGCATGTAGCTCAGAGGTAATCCATGATCACTTCAGAAATCATATGTGTCCTTTAGTTGACCGGATTTTACTGGAAGACTTTGTTCTGATTTCAGTAACAGAAGTATGCAAATAATGGAAATAATTAAGAGCAGGATCCACTTTTTCACATAACACTTTCAAGGAACTTTTCAATTCCTTAATTTTTGCATTTTACTACAAATTTGTTGCTATAGTTCTGATATTATATTTGAAATCAGCATCTTAGACAATGGTAGGATTACACCAATTATAGTAGAGAAAAATCATTACTCTAGATGCAGTGATGAAGGGTAGAGTAGGAAATAGTGCTGAAAGATAAGGTGGCACCCCAGCTGGTGCAGCAAGAAAACTGCTCAATTACAGAACAGTTGGAAATAATGGTTAGAAAAGATGTCTTCAGTGACATCTTACTTACATGATTTTAGAGCTAGAGTAATAGGCCCCCATATGTGGAATGTTTTTCCACAGGACAGGTTGTGCCCTATTTTAGTGAGATCCATATAATAGGTGTTTATCCTAGACTGCTGATATTGAAGAGCAACCTGCCTTTAGGATACAGGTCAAAGGTCCCAGGAGGGAGAAGGGGATGGGTGGTGATGAAAAATGACTGATGTTTGACTCGAGTTCCAGTGAATTCAGCTGAATTAGCCTAATGGGTCCTTCGAGGGAAAGTACATAACATCTTTACGATCCACTGGACTTCCCAGCATCACTCAATTGCAGAATATGAAGTTGTTCTGCTGCTTACCTCCTCATAGCATTACTGTATTGCTAATAGCATGGATCCTCTGGTTCATTTACTAGAGGGTCAGATTTTTTAAGCTAAAAACTGGGGATTCCAACCATGTGAATAAACCATATTGCCTTTCTTTAGGAGACCACATGAATAATCAATGATGTTAGTGATGCTGAAGAATTAGATTGGTTCGCTTCAGCAGTATAAAGATTCCTTATTATCATGGCAAAGTGGTTTTATAATGTCTTTACCAGCTCTCAGAATTATACTAATTGTTCTTCCCATGCACAGGGAGTGTATATGCCTACGGAGGCTGTCTCAGTATTGTGACAGTTGAACATCCCATTGACTTTTCTTGTTAAAGTATGTGCGTGGTAGTGTTGTGATGGTTCTCAGCATCTGCTGTTTCTGGGCTAACTTCACTACAGTGACCTAAATTGAGTCCTGGCCATTCTCCTCTCTGTATGTGTTGTAATAATCTCTCCCTCCCCTGTCATCTCTCCTCGCAGTCTGTTACCAGTGGCCTCAGCTGCTCTGGAGTCTGTTTGTCACTGTTTTGCAGCTCACTGACTGGCTGAGTGCAGCAGCAGACTGAGGAAACACAGCAAAACTGAGAAGAGAGAAACCAGGTTTATTTGATGAGTTTCTAACTTTAATGTAATTTAGATCAAATATTGTTAAGAAAACCCAAGCTATTGGCAGGAAAAATCATGCAGAAGATAATTTTGTCACCAAAATAATTTGCCAGGTTCTGGTCATTATTGGTAACAAAACCAGACCTGCCAGCTTCTGACTAAACTGGCAATAAGGAACAAATAACCCAAGGTCTGAGCATGGCTGTATGTTGTCGTTCACAAGGATGGAAAGTACAGCTTTTATTTAAAGTGTTTTATTTTGTTTTTGGCATTTTACATGCAGATTCTTCATCAATCCAGATTCAGAATTTTCTCTTAAGAGGTCTAAATGAATGGTGCACCTGAAAAAAGCACTTGTTAAATTTTACAGTTTCTTAATAATGTTCTCAAAGAAGTAGCAACTATAAGCAGGACCTGCACAAATTAGTTATAGACTAGTGTTTATAGCTACACTGATTGTTTGCATTGATTATGCAACCCATTCAAATCTACAGAAGATCCACATTCATTAGCAATTTCTGACTCAAGTCAAACAACCACAGTAGACCAAATTTCAGATGCTAAAAGTCAAACCACAGTCAGACTTGTGAACTGTAAGTACAATACATAGAGAGAGATTTTGAAATGCTGTTTTAGTCAACTTTTCATAGTAGTGGAAATGATGTTACCATTTAAGGAATTTGAGGTACAGTATGTCAGTTGCTGAAATGCTTAAAAATAAACCACAGCATACTCATTTTCACAGAAGGGGAAATCAAAGTGCAGAAAAGTGAGATGACTTGGCCAGGGAGGCACAGTAGCCACTAGCAGGTCAGACTGTATCCCAGTTATCCAAGGCCTAGTGTGGGTGTTAATCAGTTAGGCCTGCTGCTTTCTGTGCAGCATTATATCTTGTATAATAATTGCAATCTGAAGTTATTTTTCTGCTTTTTCTGAGCTGGGAGGGCTCTAAGAACTAGCTCTTTTTCTCACTAGGTGACAGTTTTCCTTACTTCTCACTAGGAGAGATGAGTTACCAGAAGTGCCCTACAGAGAGAACAGTACTTGTTGCTGGGAAGTTACATGTTCAAGTGTCCAAGCCCAAAACCACAATGTACTATTTACTTTAGACACGATAACACGTTTTTTCTATTGTAAGCTGTTAAAAATAAAGCAAGGATGCAGAAAAGAAATGTTAGAACAGAAGGAGTGCCCTAACTTTCCACATAATTTAAACAGCAGGGTGGCAGCCCTTGGAGCTGAACAGGGATTCAGGAATTGATTTATTTTTGCCCAGATTTAAAGAAATAATTGCACAATTTCCCTACCTTTATAAAATTAAATTTTAAATCAGCCCTGTTCTGAGCACCATGTTGGGTGTTGACTGTGACTAAGCAGCAGCAATACGAGTACTTCAATACAAAACTATATCTACTTGGTTCATGTCTCCTGTTTACCACCTCTTTTGGTTGAAAACTGATCTTACAGTAGGTCTCATATCATTGGGCTTGATCTGCAAGTTCTTCAAGGCAGGACATACTGAGTTCATTGTAGTTCAAGTGAAGTAGGGTGGTCAAAGGCAACTGATGGTGAGCAATGTCTTCATCTCTATTATGGCACATTTCATGTGGCAGTTGTCATCCTGGACAATGTTATACTAAGAAAACTGATTTCTTCAGCTAAAATTTGGTGAGGAGGCATCTGCTGAGAAAGACTTACGCCACCTGTGTGCTAGAAATAAGGAAGGAGAGATGAGCATAAAAGGTATACCTTTCTTCCAGGACTGAAACAGCTCCTCTTTGAGTATTATAAATAAATCATGCCTGGTGCTGGTTCCCAGTAAGACCATAGAACAGTAAAAGGTTGTCCATAATTTGATTTAGGAGTGATTGTCACTAATTAGCTTCTGGTCCCAACCTAAAACATTTGTCCTCAGACCAACAGCTATAAGTTGTAGGTACTGTTTTTTTGCATGTTAGAAATATGCTTCCAGAAACAGACAGGTTACCTTCTCTTTGGGTTTATGTGATTTCACTGAAAAGCGTGTAGCTCCAAAGCAGGCCCTTAAAGGGTTTCAGGCTATCTGAGCAGATGGAAACCACCACAGCTATCACTGCTACTCTGTGGAATGAGCATGTTGATCTGCATAGGGACAGAAATTACTATCTCCTATCACCATAACTTACACATGACCACGAGGGCAGACGGTGCAGCCCAGCAGGTGCAGAAGATTCCATCATGTGTTACCTCTAACCGCTGACTGTCCTGTTTCCAGGAACACTCTTCTGATGGAGGCTGTGAGAGCCTGCCAGTAACTTCTCTTTATATAAAGGAATTATCAATAATGTGTCCTCAAAATAGCTTTGAAATTGCATTAGTTTCTAAGAAGCACAGGAGGATATATAGATATAGCTTCATGTCATATTCTAGTCTTTTACATATTCTTGTTAGGTGATTGTATCATATTTGCTGCATAGATGATAAATTTAATGTGTATGAAAAGGTACCCAAATAAATCAGTCTTGCAAATGCAAATGAGCAAATCTGCTGAATCTAGTAACACAGTAGCAGGTGTGAAGATGATCTTTTTTTCTCAGGGCTGAAAAGATCATCTTCCAATATTTCAATTTGTGCATCTTTTGAATCTTTTTCTTTTAGATGGATGGGTGAAGGTACCTTGGAGAATATAGCATGCATTAGGAGTTCCCCATAGTCCAATCCAAATCAGCACAAATTTACAGAAATATCCATTTATGCATCATTCTTTAAAATAATTGGAAATAAAGTTTTTCAAAGTTTCTGTCCTGAATTTCATGCCCCTGTTTTGTTATTAACTGTAGATCTCTGACATCTTTCTAGGCTTGGGCTGAATGAGCATTGGGGTTTTGCAAGTAGGCAGGTGTGGAAACTAAGGGATAAAGGCCTGATCCAAAGGCCATTCTTTCCAGCTGGCCTTGAACATTTCCATCAGGCAAAAGTAATTAAGACCACTGTACCACCTTGCAATGTCCAGGCAACACTGAGATCTCACAGCAGGCAACTAAGTGCGTTGAGCTTTTCGCAACAGCGACTCCTATTCTGTGTCAGCCCCCTGGCAAACACTTTCACTCCTTTTGACATTATCTATAGACTCCTGGGAACTTTTGGTGCAGGCAGGCATAAAAGGAGAAGAAACAAGAAACATGATTTTTGAGTTGACATCCAAAAGTGAAGGGAAGGTCGTTGTTTCTAGACCACTTTCCTTCTGGCAGACTGTGTTTGGGGTTTCTGGGATTCTGTGGTGAAGAAGACTGGTTATGTGCTGGTGTGTGAGGACAGGTAGGCTTTCAGAATAATTCTAACAGGGGATTAGCACTGTAAATTGGTGTTTAGGCTGCCTCAACCCTATTCTTCATTATCACTCCTTTCCTGTTTCAGATTTAACTGTGATATTGTCTCTGGAGCTCATCTCCTCGAGTCAGTCTGTCCATCACTTTGCTCCCTGGCTGGAGTGGGAATTTGTTATCCCCCTCTGTGTTCAACTCTAACACCATGAGTTGGGCTGTGTACTGCTCCTACTTGAAGTTCATCTTGAGTCTGGAAATATTGCACTCTTGGGCCAGCTCTTGCAGAGGATTCTTGTTGTCATGTGGAGTCATAGGAAGGGTTGGAGAAATAGCCAGGGGCCTGAAATACACAGCTTTTAGACTTGCCAAAATGCCTGACTGCTGTGGAGGGGCAGGCTAGTCCAGGCTTCCAGTGGCTGACAGATCTCCAGTGCCCAGACATTCACCCCATCCCAGAGCTGCTGCAGGAGACCCCACAGTTACTACAGCCTGACAATCAGCTGGTTCTGTGGAGAACAGCCACAACCCCCAGATCCTGCTTGGGCCACGTACAAAAGCCCTGTGTGTTGCAAGAGGACTACAGACCACCCTTGGGAAGCCTTGATGGACAGCTTCCCAGCCTCCTGGCCCCACAGCATCACCCTGAACTCATCATTGTTGCTGGGCCAGAGGCCTTCCATGAATTAGCCTGAAACACGAATGCTTGTTTTCCTCTTGCACTGAATAAGAAACTGACAATATCTAATTGTCAATCCCCCTCCCCTGAGAGACATACAACAGCATTGCTCCTCAGGGCATATTCCCCATTCCCCACTGCTGTATTTAGAACAGTTTGAAAAGACCAAATTTTAAAAATAATAATCTTTCCAAAAGCTCTCCACCCACCAGTACTCCTCTGCCAAAATGCAGTTTGAAAAAAATGAAAAAGGACAAATTTATACACTCTGATGAATGGGAGTTCAAGATGGAACCTGAATATTATAATTCTTGCACATGTTCAGTGATAATGGAAAGCCATGGTGATGATGGCATCATGCCCAGAGAGGTCCTTTGTTGTAGATGCTTGTGGTGTTGCCTCTTTTTGCAGTTTATATTAAAGGTGAAAATGTCAGCTTTCTTTAGTGTTAAAGAGTATTTTTCTCCCTCTCAGCTTATTGGTGGAAATTTTGAATAAAGCTACACGTCATTAAGTCTGCAATACTAGCTGCAAATCTCTTGCACAGTGAGTTTAGCTATGTTTCTGTTCACAAAATTCCCACTTTCTGCAGATGTTATTTCTTAGTTATTTGTGAACATTTACCACAAAAGATCAAATTGTCACTTTTGCTGCTTCCGTTTAGTATTTGTAAAGGATGGGTCACTTAAACAGATGGCATCAGCTCTGATCCCAGATTTCATAGACAGTGTTTGCCCTGTGTATGCATACTATAACTAAAGCAAATGATAATACCAAATAATTGTATCCACTCATGAACACTTGCTTTAGAAAATCAAAGGAGGCTGAAATTTCTTTAGTAGATGTTCCTGTAAAAGGAAGAGAATTCTTTTGTGCAAGTTGTGTCAAGTGCCCTATAAGGGTCTTGGGTGGAATAAGAGTGATGTTGAATTTGCAAGTACAGGGGTAGATGCTGGGTTGCACAGTGCTTGCACTGATCAAATTTAGTGATTTGAATTTTGCAGCTTGGAATCAGCTATATTTGTGTGAACTCTGCTGTGCTACTGTAGTACTTATTCAACACAGACCCAGACAGTCATTTCTAGAGTTGTAGAGTATGTTCGTGCCACTATGATTTGACATTAAGTATTTTGTCTAATCTCATGGCTAAACCATAATTGTAATTAATTCTGACATCACTGAATCCTCTACATCACCAGTGATATCTGTGTAATTAAAGGCAGAATTTAATATTGCGTGCAATATTTAATATTTAACCTTTTACCCATGCAGATGAAATGCTGTATCAAGCAAATCTATAATAAGTCAAAACTAAAACAAAGTGCATTTCTATTATTAACAATATTGCATAAAAATCTCAGTACCATAGCTAAAAAAATCAAAGCCAAGTAGTGGTTCAGAGATAGTTGCTGTTATAAAACTTTTGACCTTAGTTACCAAATATACATGCAAACAAATAAACTAACCAGACAGAGACAGTCCCCTAGGAGCAATCATTATTTGCAAAATTTTGGGGGCTTTAAGCCAACCTGTAAAGTTAATGGAATAAAAAGTTTGCTTGTTTATGCCAGCTTATTAATCAGTGCCCTTTTTCCCTGTCTGAAAGGCTGTTCCACAGATTCACTTCTACTCAAGGTATCTGTTTTTGCATCCTTTACAGTAGGTATTGCTGACTTAAAGGCTTCAGGAATCAGGAAGTGTTTTGCTGAACCATCACAGACAGCACTGTGTATTTCGCAGTGAGTCCCTAAGTCCCATCTTGCCAGATATATTCTTTAGCTATAGCTATTCTCTTGGCTAGCTATTGCTTCATGTTGGCTTAAAATGTTGCTGTGCTGCATTGTCTAATCTGGGATCCCTTGGATAATTGGTTTATAGTAATTTTCTTCAGTAATGTTAGAGGTCTTTGATGGTAAGCATTGCTTGTTCAGTAGGTTTCAGGTATGCCAAGTTAGTTCTCAATATTCCTGTGTTGATTCTTCTGCTTATTGTTAACCTCTGGCTCTTGCACATCTCTCTCCGAGTACTGAGGATTACCTCAATGAGGGTTTGTATTAGTGTCCACCATTCAAGTCTTGTGGTCAACTGGAGTCATTCTCCACTGATCAGCAGAAGGTCATTATGTATCCTTACATGTGTTTAGCAGATACCTGTCTTTCAAACCAAGACACAGGGTGCTGCACATCGTTCTGCAGATCCTTGTGGCTCCCACAAAGAAGGGCTGCGGCAAAGAGCGTGCACAGCTGGCCCGAGGCCAGGAGGACAGGCACTGGGACTGCCTCTGGCCCAGGAGGGGAAGAAGTAGAGTGAGTCTGGAAGTGCACCTGGCACCTGTCACAGCTCCAAGGATCTGAGTGTCACTTCTTTCATACAGGCATTACTTTGTTGAAGCCAAATTTCCCATACAGCTGTTTCTATAGGCAGCTCTGTGTGATGCTGAAATTCTCAGGATGACACAAAGTGTGAATTTGCTCTGCTTTGTCTTCATTTCCTGCCAATCTTCATTTGTTTTCAGTCTCTGCAGGGATAGTGGATATGCACAACTTCACATGTTCTACCACAGCTGAATTTTCCATATACATCCCCACTTTACAGCTCTCCCAGGCTCTCAAAGATGAGAAATTATGTTCTTGCTAGTTTAACCCATGTAAAAACTTCATCATAATCTGAGTTTGGGAGGGAATTAATAAATCCCAGTGCATATTTCCTGGGAAGGAATTCTGGTCTGGTTTCAAGGCAATGATGCAATCTCACTGATGGAGTGAGAATAACTTTTCCTTTAGTCCACGCCTTGGATTGCACATTAGTTATAGAACAAGTGAAGTATTTCCAAGAACACCAACAGAAGGGCAGTAATTTTCTTTCCTTTTTCCCACCATTCTTAAATTTCTCTGTTCTCCCTTTCAGCTTTTAAAACAGCATGTACTGCTTAATTTTAGAAGTTAAACCCTTCCATCAGATCTCTTCTTATGGCTACATGCCTGGCTTCTTTCTGCCTGCTGCACTAAAAATCTGTGTGATCATGGAAGCATCAGTTGATAGGGAACCAGTTTACAGACTGAATTAGCAGTATGAGGAGCACCAAATCAGCACTGTTACATTGCTACCTGAGAGGTGATGCAAGCATCTAGCTCTTTTATTTTGAAAATTTTGCTTTGTCTCCAAACAAGAGTGCAGTCAACATCTGTCCTGCTGCATAGCTTTTCTAGCAAGGAGTAGTTACAGTTGTAGAGAGTTTCAAAGTTTACCAAGTTTCCCCCTCTCTTTGCCATATTTTTCCCCGTGTCCTTGTTTTCTTTTTTTCCCCTGGATAGGGAGCATTTCAACAATGGTCTCCTAAGGTTGCATCCAAAAAGCCACAAATCTTTCAGGGTACATGGACAATCCATTTCCAGACAAACTGACTTGATTTTTTTTAAATGTAAATACTTAATTCTGGAGCTGCTTCTCAAGGACTTGTGGCAGTGATTATATGAGAAAGTAGGTAACTTGTAGTCACTTTGATTAACGAAGCAGTTCATTGTGGAGTTTTCTTGTTGTTTGAACATGCTTGTTAAACTGATTCACTATTAAAGCTAGAAAACTATTCTGCAAGTGTATAAGCACTACATTACATCTTTTCCTGTGTATTGTGGGTTGTTATTAGTGCCTTTGTTGAATGACTTTGTTCTCTTTACAGTTTCTGAATCTAATCTGTGCACTGGCTCACACTTTAGGAAAAGAAGTCACAGTTGAAACTGATTTGGAAACGAAATGTAATTTTATTGTGGATTTTGTATAAATCTGCCTTTAGGATCTTTTGAAGCAGTCTTCTGGGACAAGCCAGCTTTTAAAGAGCCTAATCAGATGGCACCTTAGCTAAAGCACGAATTCCACTTTTAAATTGAAGTTTTCACTACTTTAATTGACCTGGTCCAGGTGTGTGTGTTGATTGCTACAAAGTAAAAGTGCAAGACAGGATGTCTGCTACTACTATATGCATGCCATCATTGGTAGTTTGAATTGCATGAGGATAGATTTTAAAAAGCATGTCTGATTTTTACTTTCAATCCTCTTATATACTACTTTTTCCCCGCACATGCCCATCCAAGCTAATAACCTTAAGAGAAAAAAAGAGACTTTGCATGAAGTAACAAAGCTGGACAGGCAGTGTGCTTTGAAGATGCCCCTGGGTTGCAATCCACAGCTCATTAGAGTTCAAATAATAAGAAATTAATTGAAATGGGAAATGCATTCCAAAATGCTGAGATGGAAGTAGTTTTTTAGACTGAATTATAGGGACAGCTTCATCTGGTGGGTGAATGCTACCAAGAAAAATGCTCATGGCATATAGTTCTACTGGGATGAAATTGATGTTGTTTTTTGTGCCCTTTCTGTCATTGCATTGTATGTTTAGGCTAATGAATAAGTGTATTTTCATGGCATTAGAGCTCATGAAAACCATAAGTCAGTGTTTGGTGATTTGCTAGAAGTAGGTTTCAAACTGAATAAATTGAAAATTAGGGTTACAGTGGGACTTTGAATCTCACATTGTGTGTCTCACTTTGGATAGCTCCTTGGGGATGTTTAATGCAAAATGCATCAGTGACTGATGAGCACTAAATAATCAAATTAATTTCCCCAACCTCTAAAAGCTGAAACCTGCAAATCTAATTTCCTGTTGAAGTTTTCACGTTGTTCATAGCTGTATTGTAAAGCATATGTGGATGTGCCACATGACAAAAAGAGAGTCATCTGGCTTTAAATGCAGTTGATTGTTTGGCTTAGGAATATAATAAAACTGTCAGCCAATCTCTGCCATTGAACACCAAGTTATCTCTACTTAAGACAGGAGTATTGTCAGTGATTTCCAATAAAAACTCCTGGAGGGCTAATAATTATAAAAATACTGAAAGAGAATTTTCACTCTCATTAGCAGTCAGAAATGGGTTGTATATTAGTGGACTACAGTCAAACTACATGTGCTTGAACTGCTCAGAACTGTCCCTCTGCAGTGCATATTTCTTGCCTTGTTTTGCCATGCCATGCCATGCCATGCCATGCCATGCCATGCCATTCCATGCCATGCTGTCCCGTCCTGTCCCGTCCCATCCCACCATACTGCATGATCCATCCTTGGCACAACCCTCTCACTGCTGTTTTGGCCAAGAGGGTGTGTTGGGAGCTGTAAGTATCCTTATTTTAGCTAGCAGAGGGGAGAGCTGTAGTGAGTATTTCTGTGTTACCTGGCACAGGCAAGCTGCTATTTCTTATGAAGCCTGCAGCTGAAGGGACACCCTGGAGGAGAGGGGGAGGAGAGGGCTGGCTGTGCTGGCTCTGGCAGCATCTCTTCTGGAGCTTGTGCAACACGCCACACTCGTCACCTTTGCACTTGAGCTTACAGCAGCCTCTCCCAGGCTCCCCCAGTTACCTGAGAAGTGGGTGATGGGTGCCCCCACAAGGACAACTCCCTTCAGGCACAGGAAGGAAGAGACTCCAGCCTTCCACATCACAGACAAGTGCTGTAACCACTGAGCTCCTGAAGGAAAAAACAGATGCTGCCCCTGCCAGGTCTGGGAGAAAAGGCTGGTGCTGCTAGAGTATCAGCCTGCAGGCAAGGATATGGGTAGTGGGCACTGTGTCTTTGCAGTCCAGAGGAAAACATGTACATAGTTAGGGGCAAAGATATCTCTCTTCATGGCATTTACTAGAGGCTATTTGTCATCATTGATTTTTCTACACTTGTCCTTTCTCCGAGTCTTTTACAGCAATCCGTATTCAGGGTTACAGGTTCTCCTGGATGGCTGAGCTCTTAAAAGTCAGCATTATAATGGTCTTTGGTGGATCTAATCCTTGGAAGTGTGAGTGTTTTTTCCAAAATTGGTTAAATGATCAAGTGCCTAAGAGTACCCCAAACCACCAGAAGAAATACTTCTTGCCCTGAGCCCTTATGAATACCTGTAGCAAATTTTCATCAGGAGACGTAAAAGCTTAGTCCCAGCAAAGGAGATAACAGGCACTCGAGATATCAGACAAAGGAATCTGAATTTATTTTATTTATTTGTATTTATTATCACCTTGTCTACATCTGACTGCCTCTCGAAAATTTAAAGGCATTGTTTAGAAAGGTATCAGTGGTGGAAGTACCAATGCATAAACAGTCATTGCCGTTTTCACGTGTTTCTCAATGAATCCTCAAAATCTCTTCATACTGTTCACCCAGCCTCTGAAAATAAGACTTTAAATTTGACCAAAGATCTTATGAAGGAGGCAAATGCCTTCAAAAGAGGCTGAGTCCCGGAAGTGCCAGCTCGGATTCATTAATGTTGTAAAGACACATAATCAAGCTGATGAGGACAGAGAAAGTTTCCGTAACAGCAACAGTACTAAAATGAGACTGGAAGAGTTGTCATCATTGTTTGAAATTATGCATGTTTGAAACAGACACAATCTCTAAAGCAGATCACTATTATTTTCTGCTCTCATTGCAGCACTCGAGGCATTGTGCGACTCACAAAGCCCCTCAGCCATCTCTTTCCCTTCAATTTTTCCATCACTGTGGAATTTAAATAGCTTGTTCTTCTCAGACAATAGATTTGTCTTTCTTCCACCAGTACTGTATTTATTATAAATGCCATTTCTGCCTAAACAGAAGGGTCTTGTTTCAAAAATGGCATCAGTCAAATTTTCTTTACCAGATGTCATTGTTTAGGAATGGCACTCCCCAATTTAGTGCTCCCACTGAGACTCCAAACCACATTGCTGCTTGCTTGCTCCTCCCCTTTCTCCATCTCCCCCATGGTGGGATGGGGAAGAGACTTGGAGGCACAAAAAGTACAGATTACAGGTTGAGATAAGAACAATTTACTGGGAACAGCAATGAGATAAGAAAACAAACAGGAAGAGAAACAACATTATTGACAGAGGATACAAGAAAAGAAATATTATTGCTCAGTACAGAAACCCCTGACAACATACAATACCTGAATGCAGCCACCTCCCCCCAGCTGCTCCTTCTGTCTTGGGACCAGCATTATCCAACTCACTCTCTCTGGCTTTTGGTCAAGCATTACCCTCCTGCTTGCTTGACTGCAAGGAATCCCTTCTTCCTGGAAGAGACTCCCTCTCGTATCTCTTGCAATGATGTGAGGTGGTATAGAATAACTTCTGAGTCCTGGACTGCCCCCTCCCATCTACTGCAAAAATTAGTGCAAAAATTAACCCTGTCCAGGACACCAGACAAAGTAGAATTTCTGTTAAAGAATCAAACTGACTAAATTCTGTATATTTGCAAAACAGCCAGACTTGCATTGCTTGCATTCAGAGAAAGTTCAGTAATTCCAGTAGCAAAGGCATTTAAATTTATTTGCTGATCATCTACCTACCTATCTATCTATCTATCTATCTATCTATCTATCTATCTATCTATCTATCTATCTATCTATCTATTTTTCTATTTATGTTAATTATGAAGGATTTTCTAAGCACAGCAAGATGGCCACAGCCTTTAAGGTTAGCTTTGGCTCCAGGAACAAAGCACAAAGTTTAGTGGCAGGCTCATAAAGACCATACTTCTCAGTCTGGAAGTGTAAATCTTACTTGAGATACACTGGTGAGGTGGCTGGGAGCTACTCAAAGTGGTTTCCAAGTGCTAATTGCATATATTCTCTTGATGTTGTTTCCAGCAAGGAAAGAGTTGGGCATTGTTTTGAATTAAAGTCAAGATAGTGTTTCAATATCTCTGTGGTGTGTAATGCACAGGCATGGAGAAGTGGCAGTGTGTTCCTTACAGCCAGCAGCCTGTGGTTTACGCCCCATAAACTGTAGATCACCCACGTTTCTTTTTGAGGCAAGCCTCAGCAAATTCAGGCTTGTAGGATTGCTTTGTATGGTTTGCAGTTCCAACATGCTGAGTCCTGTTTGTGTGTTCAGGCTCGTGTGAGCTAGGAAGTGTCCCACTGATGTCAAAACAAAACAAAACCAATTCATATGGAATCTAATCCAAAGTTTACTGAAGTCAGTGTTAGAGCCTCATGACTTCAGCCTTTTGATCAGATGTGTCTTCTGTAGTGTGACCAATGATGTTCACCTCCTTTGCATGCTTGTCTGAATGCATTTCTGTCACCTAAGATGAGTAGTAAAGATCTTCCCAAGGCAGTCTCCTGAGATGCAAAGGACTGCAGTTGATTTTTCTTTTTTTATTAATTTTGTGGTGACCAGCATACTTGAGGAACATGCCAGAAGCAACCTGTTAAAACAGGCTGAGGGCACCTGAACACAAGTGTGAACACAGTGCTAGCTGAAAAAGCAAGTTGAGAGCATGACCCTGAAATCTCCAGGACTGGTAGCAAAATGCTCCCTAGACAGAACAAACATAAGAGGCACAGACACTTTCACTGACAAGTGTGGAGTGAAGGTGCTTTCTCCAGGTTTTCCTCATGAACTGGAGCAATTGTTGTGTGTGACAATGTGGAGTAGTGTTTGAAGAGGGACTCAATGCTACTCTCCCAAGGTGCCTGGTGTAAAATGTTTGGGTACTTGTGACTAATCCCTCATTTAAGTCTTCTAAGCATGCTTGTTGGTGACTGCTCTGAATTAGCTTTGGAGAGGTTGGTATCTGTCCCACCTCCCCCTCCAAAAGTGCAGCTCTGCACCAGCACATTGCAGGCCTGTGGTTAAGTTCTGCAATCTGGTCCTGTATGAAATACACTCTGCACTTTAGGTTTGTGGTACAGTAACTTGAGCAATCCCAGCTATGTGCAACTTGTCATATGGCACTGTAAAGTAGGAACACACTTTCCTACAGTTACTAATTTTCTGATGCAGCATACAAAATATGCTAGATCTGCCATTAGATTTCAGTGTTTTCAGGCTCAATGATGATGAGGGGTAATTCTTGAGGGGCAAATATATTAGATGAGGAAAAGCTTTTTGTGTCCAACAGTACTTCAAAGACATTTTCCATGTTTTTTATATACTGCCAGGATACATGGGAACACCTGTTACAGATATCAAATGGAGGAGTATTCCCCAGAAATGGGATATTTCTCTACTGCCTTCTTTAGTTTATCTCTAAACAAAATCATTCTTTTTGTACCAGCATATCTACTTTTGAAAGACTGATCATACTGCATTGGAGAGATTTGAGTGAAACCGTATATTGATTTGCTTCTTGCTGTTTAAAATTACAGATGAATTCAACCAAATTAGAAGATTAGAAGAGAGGAATTAATATTTCTGTATAGTCTTTGTCAGTTGATTATGAAGCGTTCATGTTTGTTGCCTTGCTTCTCTCTGATCTGCAAAGAGAAGGTTAGGAAATATCTTTGGTCTCATCTTTCCTGTTATGATAAATAACTGATCTGTGGTCAGAGCTGTAAAGTTCATAACCTACCCAGAAAAAACTTAGGAACAAACCACTGCTGCTGCAACATTATGTAAAGTGGAAAACCTATTTTCCTGGGGAGAGGTGCTGCTTAAAGATGATTTCACAAAAGAGGAAGTCCTTGCTGTTTATCCTGCTTGATCCAAATGTGCAACATTTCCTGTGGCCAGATCTGCAGTAAAATCAAAGGGGGTAGCCATTTTCTGTGGTCTATTGCTTCCTATAGCATACCCTTATGAGAAAGGAAGAAAGCTACCATTTGTTATAAAACTACACCTAACCTTCCCTTCCTGATTAGTCAATTCTAAAAAATGATGCATTGGTAATAACCCCACAATGTCCAGCTGGTAATCTGTTTTTCACATCTCTCTGGCAGAACCACTGAGTCTTTTAAGGTGACAGAAAGCAGTTTATATATTTTGCAATATTGAATTTATCCCTAAGACTTTGCAAACAGAGAATGTAGATAGCTGATGAAATCTGTGCTTGCAAGAGGTCATCAAGTGTTTGTGTAAAATGGCTAAATCTTGGGGTTTAGAAAATCAACATAAAAATTTAGAACAACCTGGAAGGTGAGACCGTTGTTAATAATCAACATGTATGACCACATCTTACAGTTTGGACACAGGCATAATCACAATTGAACTTGAGAATTTTGCATTTTCAAGTACTATGTTATCTTACTTTCTGCATTTTTCAATTATCATGGAGGGAGCTTAGAGATTCTAAGGTAGGCGGTTTCTAAAAACAGCACAAAAGAGAGACAGCCAGACAGACTTCAGGCCTTCCATTGCATGCAGGCAGACACAAATGCCAGCAAGCCACTGGCAGAGGTTGTGTCATCTGCGGCCAAAGGTTACTGCATTGACTAACACCAAGAGCATTCTCAGGCCTGAGCATACACATGTTCCTTATCCAGACTGCTGGAGAAACTTCATTTAGCTGAATATTTGCCAGTCACTTACCAAAAGTCTGCAGCAGATGAAGAAAGCTATACAGTCTTTCAGAAGTGCATACCACACCCTCCCAACACTATATTAAGAGAAAATTATTTAGGTTACAAGGTCAGACACAAGACAGATAGTACATACCATAATTAAGACTACCTGCACAGCTTTAAGTCCCCAGTGTATCTGAATAGAATTTCAGTCTTTAATTGCACCCTGTGCAGTTTTTTTTATGATGGCTCCTACCTGGGCAGTATTTGGCAAGTCTGGAAAAATGCGAATTTAATGAAAATGTCTAAATGGATTTTTATTGAAATATCTCCACAGTTTTCTAAGGAAACAAGCCATACTCAGTACAGCAGAGAGCTGCTTTTCTCCTTTGTTTAGGACTGGAGAAGTCTATGTGTGTGTACCCGCAGCCATGCACAGGGAATGCAGTTCTTCCCGTTTTCATAAGCACTGAGGTAACTATTCCAACTGGATCCAGCAGTCTGGTGACTGGCACCCCTAAACACTGAAATGATTGATGAAATCAGTTGCAGTAGGAGTTCTGGGTGGGTAATGCAGGAGACAGAAGCAGGATTCCTGGATTCCACTTTTGTCTGACTCAGTGTGTGATCCTCAGCAGCAAATGTAAGTCAAATCAGGGCATGCTCTGATCTGTCACGGAAGGCAGTTATGGGATTAATGAGTGTTTGTCAAAGCTGGTTTAGTCAAGACTGAAAAACATAGGCACAAGTAACTATTGGGTGTTGGGTCCCATTTTACCAGGAACAGGCTGACAGAATTAACGAGGATGCTGCAGTGCAAGGCAATGCTGTTATTACTCTACTGAGAACATTTGTTCCTTCTCAGTATAGGGCTTATGATAGTGTTTTTTGCCTTCCCTTTCACTTAATTGGCCACTACCGTCCGTAATTGCCAGAAATTATTCATTGAACTCACATACCATTTCAACTGCATCCTTCGGAGTTCAACTGTCCTTGCACTGGGCCTGTATCCCTGCTCCACGTCTCACACAGCAGAGGATGAACCTAAACAATCTTAGGACAGAAATATATGCATATGAACCAGCTCCTTTGCACTAGTTCAGATTCTTTTGGGACAGGTCAGATTTACTTTTCACGCTCTGAAGAGCTCACAGGACTTGAACCACATCTCTAACATTTCCTGGGGCATCAGACTGGCTGCCGCTGTGAGGAACAATGGGGTAATCAGTGCAGGCACAGTGGGGCTGTCTAATTTGCCTGGAAGAGTTTCTACTACATGCAGTTGATCTGATTCTGTCGGAGAGAGGCAGACATGCAGAGCAGCCTGGCACAGGGAGCTGCCTCAGTGCTCCTCCATCAATGGTCCTGCAGCAGCCAGGGGAAGGTAGCAGTGCTGTTTTCATCCTTGGATAGTCAACAATTCCAAGGAGGAAAAATAGATGAAAATGCTCTTTATTGGATACTGGTACTGGAAAGAGTCTGAAAGACAGAATTTTGTAATGAAATGGGCATGAAGACCACCCCATCATTGGCTCGTGTGCATCATTATTTCCTAAAATTTGGGTGCCAACTTCCTGCCCAGAAATCAATATTCTCTTCCTGAAAATATCAAAATGCTGAAGGCAAGCATCCCAAATCTGAGACAACCTAAAAGTGGTTATGTTTTGCAACTTACTAAAGAAAAAAGCATTTGAGTGTCATTTAGATATTGACTTTACATATTTTAAACATTCTTTTCCCCCTTGGTAAAATGTTTTCAAATGAAAGCAAGAACATTTAATTCCCAAAATATTAGCATGGAAGTTTTGAAACAGTAAGACATTGAAATAGTTTAGAAGTCATCAGAAATTATGAATAGTATTCTCATAGTTAAGACTAGTCCATAATGTAGCCTGGTATTCCTATGAATCACAATAATATATTCTGTTGCTCTTCCTTTCTCCCTCACCTTTTTTGTTGAAAAGTTGTTCATCATTATATTTTGTTACCTATTTTACAGCAGCTAACTCATAAATTGGAAGAAATTAGGAAACATTATGAAGTTATCAAAAAACTAGCATGTTAGAGTGAAATCAGTTAATCTTTAGCCTTACAGGATAGAAAGAGGAAACGTAATTGCAAAACTGAACTGTGTTTTACAGTCATTTTCACTTAGAAAGCCTTTCAGATAACTCTATAATTAGCGTGGGACATGTAACAGAGGGAAAAATACCTGACACAAGAGGAACTTGGTGAATGTTTTCATTCATAAGTGGGATTTAGCTGCCATGGCAGAGCAATCTCCTGATACCAAAGCTCCTTTGAGTAACAAGCCACAGTTTACAGTGTCTTAGGGCAGCAGACACCTGGACCTTGGCTGAGTGGCGTGGTTCAAACAGCTGCTTGTGCTCATCGCTCAATAGCACGTGTGGTCAGTCAGGAGCAGTCTGTAGTCACCAAAGGGTGAGCAAGACTCACTCCAGTCAGGCAATTGACTGTGTTTGCCTGATTCTCAAAATACCTTTCAGCATAATGACTTCTTCAGTCGGATCAGTGAACTAAAACCTACTCGGTTTATCATACATGTTGATGTTTATATAATATCTGTCATCACTCACTTAAATGGATAAGAATATGGATAGAGATTAATTCCTGCTCTGTATTTGTCTTGAGATATAAACAGTATTTTTAACTACTAAATCCTGAAGTGTGACACTTTGTAAAAGATCTACCTATATCTTAATGATGGTTACTGGTGCTTAGATCAGGATTGATTTTCTCCCGCATTATTTCTACAATGAACAGTGTTTCAGTAATTTCATCTCTGCTGAGGAGATTCAATTAAGATTTCAAGTGTTCAAAATCCAGATTCTAATGCTGAATTGTATAAAGAAAGGATAATAAAAGAAAATATTAGTTCATGTTCTTTAGCAAGGTAAGAAAACCATGTTGAATTTCTTCTGTCAGTTAAGAATAGTTCTTCAAAAATTGCCTGCCTATGGTTTTTGAGTAGAAATCTGCTGTTCACTTAAAGTGTTGGAGGAAAATGTCTGTCTTTGTAGAAAGTGTATTTTTTACTGGGAGAAAGAGAGGGAGAAAAAAGTTTTTAAATGGAAAGTAATGATTTTTTTCTGAAGGATGATAAAAATAATTTTCAGTATTATAATTCATAATATGAACTTGGGCTAAAGGATGTGCCTTTATGAGTTGTACTGAGCAGCTCTGGGAAGAGGACATTTAGTAGCACCACCATGAGCAATAGATGATACACAAAGTTGTATCATACGAGTTCAGGGGCCCATATTTTCACATCCCAATGCCTTAATAAGGGCTTCTTATCCCTAGGCTGTGAAGAATGTGTATAAATGCCCGGTTCAGGCTCAGATTGTCACCCTAAAGTCACAGATTTGGGATTCAGAGCTGCAGTTGTAATGAGGCAGCTGAAGAACTAGAGCCATTCTTTTGAGCCTTGTCTGGAAAATGCCTCTGTTTTCCATCTCCTGGAGGAGACAGAAAAATGTTGGTGGGAAAACTTTTCAAGTCTAGTTTCCAGCTTCTGCAGTCAGCTGTGTATTCTAGTCCTACCCACAAATGAGATGCATTTTTATTTTCCTTTTTTCTTGTTAGAATCTAGTTCTGTCTCTCATCCTCTCATGACCAGAGGTTCCCTTTGATTTCTAACCCAAATATATTAATGGATATTTTATACCGGTTTTTCTTTAGCTTTCTTTTAGTTTCAACAGCTCTTGTAGTGTCTCCCCTTCAGCGTACCTACAAGGGGCTGTAGCTTTGATTTAGCTAAGGAAGAGAAAAAAAAAAGTCCAAAACTATGATGGGAAAAGAGAATACAATACAAAATCAGGCTGTTTTCTCCTCCTTACCGCCAAGCTTCAGCCATTTTGCAAAGTGCCATCAGCTCTGCACTATCCCCTGTTCTGCAGCAGTAGTGGGGATCCAGGCTGGCTGAGGATGTGATATTTCCTGCTTGTGAAACATTCCAGTGTAAGGAGGGGGCACTCTCAGATAGACTTCTCTTTAACAAGCTGTATCAATAAATTCCAATCGGCAAATGCCAGCCGCATACCATTGTGACCACATTGGCTGCTGCAAGAATGCCAAAGCTATCAGTGGAGAGGCAGTGTTGTCCGCTGCTGCATCAGCCTTCCAGAGCTGCTCACCAGCATATCCTCTCATTCAAACACTGATGAGGCGTGTTTCAAACATAACCGAAACCAGATGTTGTGTATTCATTGTATAATTGCACAGCTGAAAAGAGGTTACAAAGTGGCCAGATAGCAACAAGCAGTAACGGTGGGAAAGAATTCTGTCAAATCTCTGCAGACCAGATTGGATGCAGTGCCATGGATTTAGACATTTGGGAGAGGTTAACCCTCATTTTGACTCACCTGTAAATCTCTTGAGTGATCTGTAGGGTTTGCCCCTGCAAGACATGGCTCGTCTCTCCAAGCTGGCTGCAGAGCCCCACGCTGGTTCATCCCTCTGGCCATGGTTGGTGTGACAGCACACAAGCATCCGTGCTGCGCTGAGCACACATTGCATGGCACATAAACATGCCCCACAAATACCTGTAAGCATTCTGGTCACATGTAACCTCTTTATTTATGTTTTCCATTCATACATTCATGTGTGTGTTCAGTGGGCTGAATTTTGTAAACAAGTGGTTGCAGAGCTTATATCAGGTCTTCATTTGGATGTGTATGACTGTGCAGCCAAAATAATACTATGTCATCATTAGCCACTGCTGGCAGTATAATTACTGATATAATGTTATTAGGTAAACTGGATTTTTGATTGCAAGATTTTCATTCTCCCAAAGATTAGAATTTTAAGAACAGAAATGGTTATTCAGCATTTGATATTCAGCCAGACCAGTTGAATTTCCACTAAAGAAATAAATACAGCTAACACTAAGCAGGGGTACTTTGTAAACATAGCCAGATAACTCAAAAACTTTACCAGTCCCAAAGTGTGGATATTTTATGATTTAAAACCTCCTTCTATCACCACAGGACCCAGGGAAGAAGGTCAGGGTATACAACATATTTCTTATTTGAAGCAGTATAAAATGATTCTCTCTGCTAATGACATTCTGATGTTTGTTACCCATCCAGATAATTGCATTAAATCTTTGCTTGAACTTGTTGACAAAGTTGCTTCAATATCTTCCTGCAATCCTGATTGGACAAAGTCAGGGCTTTTGCCAGTGAATGGTCTTTGTTCACTGCTAGTAGTTAACTGTTTAATTCTTAACTGGAAGCCTTAGAGTTTCAAACCCTTAAGGTATACACTCAGAGCAACTGCTAAATTTAAAGGTTAGAATTGCCAGAATTGTCAGGGAAGTGTCAGCAGATTGATTTCCTTTAAATTTATCTTGGTAGGGGAGACTGGCAACTAATAAGATTATGATTGTTCCAAAAAAAAATTACGTATTGAACATGCTGCCAGTTGCTATAAATCCTGGAAGTTTTCAAGAGATGGCTCCATTACTAGCAATGTTTTTGTGGAAAAATGAGAACCACAACATGGGCATTAGGAAAATCCTGGAAACTGATAAAAGTGGGCTTTTGTTTGGAGGCAGAGTATCATTTTGGTTCTCACCTCCTTAAACTGAAAGGGACCCTGTGTGGTTTTACCCAGAGGAAGCTCAAGCCCAGCCTTGTTTATTAAATATTTGAGCTACAATGTTATCTCTCCTGAAGAATCAGGTTCCAAGCTGGCATGATTCACCACAGATGGAGCCAAAGGGCTTGCTGCTGGCCTGACTGGGTGTAACTCTGGTTTTGATGACATGGGTAGGGAGTGAATCTGCCTGTCTTCCAGAGTTTCACATCCATGAGGATATAACGTGTATAAATATGTCCTGATTGCAGTGCAATCTCAGCTGCCAGCAGCAGCTCTGGAAGCAGACCTGAGTCTCTGAGGTGCCCCATGGGCACAAAGAGGAGGGGATGAGCAAAGGGCAAAGACCAGCTTTGGGCCTTGCATGTCACTCCCTGCCTCGCTTCTCTGCTGTCAAGAAGCCTCTCTTCCTGCCTGTGATAGCTGCACAAATGCTTTCTAGAAAGCTGTTTAGAGGGACATTCCATAATAGTAATTAGAGAAAAATCAATTACACTCCAAGACCACTTGAAATGCATTTCCAATCCCTGTACTCACCTGTAATATAACTACCTTGGAAGCTGATAAGCCATGAGAAGTCTCTGCATTTTCCCATTGCATCACATATGTACAGTATTGATTTGGAACACGTCCTCCCACAGGTGAAAATTATCTTTTACTTTCATGTTTGTAAGAATGCTCAGAATACAGGAAAATTAAAAACAATAAATATTCTAACCAACCTGTTGAAAATGTTAGAAAAAAAAACCTGAAATAGCAGAATAGTTACTTCATAAAATTCCTGGCATCTCCAGGATGACCTTATGTTTTTGTGTGCTGAAGGGGCCTACATCACCCACTTTTGGTTGTGCCTCTCAGGGTAACCTGGTTTTCTCATAAACCAGTTCCAGATTAGAGAAAAATCCTGGCCTCATTGAAGGGAATGGGAATTTTGGTACACACAGAATCTTATCCCCAGATTTTCAAATATGAGGAGATGAAAATTTGACTCTTAACACTCCCGTGGAATTCTTGAATTAGTGGTTCAACTTCCAAAAGCTCTGACACCCACTGATTTTAATAGGAGCTGCTGGAACTCTATGAAAAAAGTTGTTGATTTCCAACACTAAATATGGATGGTGGAATCTTAAAATTAGGCTCCCATTTTTGAAAATCTTGGCCCAAACCTTTATTAATACCATACTACCATGTGCCCTGTATCTATTAGAAAAGATAACATCATTCAGATGCACATCTGCTGTATTCTACAAACATGGGAAACAAAAATGGTCTTTTAATCAGATTTAGATGAAAAACAATCTCTGATATAATAATAGACAGTTAGGGATAGTCCATAACTGTGTATCACCTAACTGACCAGATAATTTGCCATTAGTTAATACATTCCCAAACAGCACACAGGACAAGTGGTATATGTATAGGTGTTCCCAAACCAGCTAATAAATATTAGCTCTGGTAATTTGAATAATTTCAGCAATTTCCAATTTTAGGGGAAGTAACTAATCCCAAGTTATCTACAGTCATTCTTACAGACAGTATTGTAGATTTGAAACTTTTTCTGTCATGCCAGGATCACAGACAAGCTGTGCAATTATAAATGTATCTGTCACTTCTGTATTTATGTTATTAATACTGGTAGTTCTTAAAGTATGCTGCTTAGGGCAGTCTCTACCTCCATCAAAAAAAAAAATTAAAGAGGGTTATTAAGAACAGCATTAAGTCAGATCTCCTCTGATATAATTTCATCAGAGCTAACCAGCAAAACAGAGCTGGCTCTGATCTGAATTTGAATGGGAAACCTCTTGGAGTAATGAAAACGCTGAGGGAAGTGGTATTACTAGTT
This sequence comes from Erpornis zantholeuca, assembly GCA_013400515.1. Taxonomy (NCBI): domain Eukaryota; kingdom Metazoa; phylum Chordata; class Aves; order Passeriformes; family Timaliidae; genus Erpornis; species Erpornis zantholeuca. The sequence continues at coordinate 57,432 of VZTN01035178.1, forward strand.
CTGTAGGTGGCTTGAGTCAATAGACTCACATTGCTTTTATAATGCATTGGGCTGTCAAGGGCACTGCCTGTGTTTTTAATAAAAATTCTATGGCACATTTTGCAAAAGAATTAGTCCAGATGTTTTAGCTGGATTTCAATTTGGCTATCCTCTGCTTATCTCTCTAGAAATAGCTAGAGTTAGGGTTGCAAAATATTTTCCATTACAATCCTTGCTTTTAGCAGGCTTCTAATTTCCTGAACTGTGTAATTTTGTTTGCTGAAACTTCTCGAGTTTAGCTTCTGTTGTGCAGTGGGGTACAGCACTCTGTGCTATGGTTGAGCAAGATCTCTTCAGCCACTTCTGCGTATGGGAGAAGAACTTTTTACACATTCCCCAGCATAAACTGAACCATGAATTTGAATTGTTGTGAACAGAGCTCTGGTAAAAATCTTCCTCCCCACAAAACGGCTGAAGTGTGAAGTTTAAAACCTGGCACAAACAAGGCAATTGTGGATAAATGATGATTAGTGCCAGATCTCTCTCATTTCATATTTGCATGAGCAGCAGCCCTGTGAACAATACAAGGTGTCTCTGAATGCAGCACTACTATTAGAACCTGGCTCTGGCCAAAGGAGGACAAAGTTGCTTGCAGTTTCTGCTACCTTGAAAGCATGTCCTTCTAATAGTACTACTGCAAAGTAGTGCTAGGACTGTCTACTGCATCCCTAGGAACCAAGAGATGGGGTAGTGAGAAGGAAACCACACAAAAGCCTTTTTGCATTGCTACATCAGCTTTCTGCATTTTATTACTGTAGGCAGGGTCTGCCTCCTCATCTGCTTCTCGTCAAGGCTGAACCCTGTGGTACCTTTTTATGCTTGGGCCGTTTAAGGCTACCATAATAAAAACAATAATAAATAACAAGTAAGCAACTGAAGTCCAAAGCTGTAGGATGGATTCCTTCCAGATCCTAATGGAGTGAGTGATAGAGTCCCAGTGGAGCAACAGAGCTCTGTTTGCTAGTCCAAAAGGCCAGACATGTCTGCAGGACACTGGTGTGGGGTGCACTGAAGCACATCACAGTTCCACGTTGGTTGTGCGCAGCAGCAGTGGCTCAAAGCAGGATCAGACCAGTGCTCAGAGCCAGCTGCCCAACCCCACTGTGTGCCCCCACTTCCCAACCTTAGCTTTGGCCCGGACATTTAAAGAGATTGCATCTCCTGCTTTCTTTCATAAGATTTGAACTTTTTTCCTTTTCTACCTTGTCCCTGGCTTGCAGGAAACTCCCAGTGTTGCTGAGGGCATTCCTTTCTATATGCCTCAGTGGATCCTACATATTTATGACATTTAATTGTGGTATGATGCAGAGAGGAAACATTTACAGGGCACTGAATTTCCCTGCTGTTAAGTAGTGAATTGCATTTCAGAGTAGTGTGGCACTGTTTAAAGATGAATGTGACAACAGTCTTTGCATTGAGCTGTCAGATTTGTTTGCCTTTTGGAAATGGAGATCGCTTCAGCTCAAAGGCTGCTTTCACCAGCATTGTAGCAGAAAGCACCCAAGCACAGTCCAGTCCTTGCCCTAATTCTGTGTTAGTCTGTCAAGCTGTCCTAGCCAGAGCTACAAGTGACCCAAATGAAGAGAGACCTTAAGGGTTACTTGACAGACTTTTCCCTTGCTGCTCAGCAGTGGTCTACAGTGTGTGTAGTCTCTAAATTTGGAAGATATTTGACAGGTTGAAAAACTGAAAATCAGAGGTCACACCTTTAATGCCAGTTTAGAAATGTGTCTGGTTACCTCTGTCTGGGAAGCTAATTCACAGAGAGCTGAAAGTATCTGGCAAAGAAACACATTTTGCCTTGGGCATCATGTGGGAAAGGAAAAAAAGTAATATTTCCAGGTTTTTAATCAATTTTTGGCAGCCATGGAGCACTGCCTTACAGGATTACTATGATTTATAGACTACAGCGTGCACTGCAAATAAAGACTTTTGAATACCTGCTTGGTGCCTGGTTGATATGTGGCTGGTGAGGATGAGCACTGTGCTGAGCTCAGGAAGAAGGGAGTTTGCTTCCCAGATTTTTCAGCTTTAAAACTGAGATATGTTCACAATAAGTATTAATATTGTAATGTTCTGTCCATTACATGACATTGTCTTTTAGATCCTGTTACCAAATTTCTCCTTGGTTATAGCAAGAGTGAATAAAGTAGTTGAGCAATTTTTAATATACCTAGATAAAAATGACATGGCCTATGGCTTTTCAATTTTTTCCTACTCTAGCAAGAATAATTCTTTTTCTCAGCTTTTTCCATTTTGTAAGTATGATACTACTGGCATTCTGCTGGTAAGAGTATTAATGTATTTGAAGATAATGCTGTTAGGATTCAATTGATTATGAACAGTTCCACACACACTTTTAAAATTTATTTAGTACTGTACATAGATTATCTTACTTTAGGACTTCTGAGAAGCCAAGGCAGGACCTTTGCACTCAACCATTAGCTTTCGAAAGGATTCTACCCTTGAGACAACCCAAGATGGTTTGTATGTTCTGGCTGTACAATGCCTATAAAGAAATCTGGGAGATTGGACAGGCGTTCTCACAGGATTTTGAACTGATTCCCTGTTGAAAAGAAGTTGGGCACCCATGCCCCATGCCCCTTGACATGCCTTCAAGGAACAGTATGCATCAATGAAGGGCCCATTTTTCTGCTGCCCACATCAGCATCTCCCAGAGAATTCCAAGGAGGACTTGTGTAGGGGAAGAGAAAAGTGAGTAAGATGCATCTGACATGTAAAACCAGAAAAAGTTGTGAAACATAGTTAGGGCCTACGAAAGGCTTCCTCACCGAGAAATGCAAAAGTAGTTCAATGTGATAGCGTAATCGCAACAGTTGATTGGCCATAAGCCACAGCTCTGTGCTGTTGCAATGTGCATTTTCTGCTGTTGAGACATGCCATGATAGGAAACTCTGACATAGCCACCAAGTAACAGCAGCAGACCCATATCGGGGTCCTTCTTTTTTTAGAATGTGGGGTGAAAATGGATGGGAACAGAACTGGGAAACAGAATTGCCATAAAATGCAGAACAGGGACCTAGGGGTGAGGAGGATGATGCTTAGCAGAAGAGATATTCCCTACTGAAAACAATAATAATGGAATATGAGTAAGATTTGCTTCAGAGACGCACAGAGTGTCCACAAGGCACTCGCAGGCAAAGCACACATTCGTGTGCCACATGCCCAATTCATCATTATTTCAAAGGCATTTCACCATTGTTCCCCATTGAAATAGGCTTAGAAGAGAATTATGCATGGCATATTCATTCTTAAAATGACCTAGGGAAAGAAGAATACTGACACATTAAAGTGAAAATATAAGGAGTGCTATGAACTCTAGGTGAGTATGGATTCTTCTTGCCATTCCTAAGCCCAACAACTGTAGAAACAGTGTCAAATCTCATTTTATAATTTTTTTTTTTCTGAAAGGATGATTGCTAAAATTAGTATACCACTGAGATGGGCAACATTTCACTTCTCAAGCAGCCCATTCTGCTTGCATGTATTAACATTCAGAAATGTCTTACTATTTGTGGGCTCTAGTACCATGTGTTGATGATTGCACCCAGCCTTTGACAAAAAAAGGTTTCAAAAAATATCATTAATTTCTAGCTCAGCACAATTTTATTACATGAAGGACATCAACTAAATACCATTATCCCATATCAGAAAAGATGTGAGAGCTCAAATTTGCAGCCTGACTTCCATTTTGCAGTCATCCCAAATCTGGGTCCAAAAGCTTTGCAGCTAAAATGGAGATTAGTGTCAGTAAAGTTGATGTAAAGACGCAGAAATAAATAATCTCATCTCTAGAAATAAGGACTGAAACATATTTAGGAACAATGCCTCTGAATGCCTTCTACATATTTGGTGAACATTGGGCTACCAGACTGTTCCTCAGGGCTGTTTCTGGAGCAGTTGATTTACTTAAAGCATGGTGACACTTATTTGTGCAATGCAGATCTCTTTTAAGGCATGTGGTGTTTTCCAAAGCTGTTGAACTGCTGTAATTTCTCAATTAAGTAAGAGAGATGCTGGACCTAACTTTATTTTCCACGACTATATAGATGTATCTTAGTACTGGGTTTAATTAATGCTGAAATTAGTCACCAAGTGCTTTGTGTTTTCTTTAACCTGTGTCTGGAGGTTAAAACTCAATGGGGAAATTAAGGCCACTCAAGCTGTCCCCTTTTCTATAATGGAGAAATAAATACTAAGGGAGACTGAAGTCAGAGTCACAATTTACTCAAGAGGCTCACAAGAAACACAACAATAGTAATAAATGATTGTACAAAAAGAAAATGGTTTAACCGACAAAGGCAAGATATCACCTGGTGCCCCCCGAGGGCAAAACCCAAATAGTGGCTGTCCCCAGGCTGTCTGCCACACGGAGCTGGGGAGAAGGCAGCATGCCAGAGAGGCTTTTGCAGCTCAACCTCCTCCTCCTCACAGCCTGGCAACAACAGAAAACAGGGCCAAAACAAAACCTGGGGAGCTGGTTCAACCCAGGAACTCTTCTGCCAAGCTGCTGTGGTGAGCGGTTCTCTCTCTCTCTCTCTTTCTCTCTCCCCCTCTCTCTTGGCACCAACACATGGCTGGGCCCCAACGGGCTTTGGCTGCATGTGGCTCTGCTGTGGCTCAGCTGGACTGGAGTTGTCCTGGTGCTCTGTTTCCCATGGCAACCTCCCACACAGGAGCTGTCTTTTCAAGGCTTGGACTCCATGGGCTCAAAAAAAATGATGAGCAGGGGACCTGTGGTGACGGCGGTGCCATCTGGGCAGCCCATACCTCTTCCCATCACCGGGCAGGAGAAGACTGTCCACACTTCTTCCTTTTCCCCCTGCTGCCTTAAAAAGGCAGTCCACTAAAGATGATGTAGAGGAGCATAGAATACATGGTTTGGGTCTCCCTCACATAATGGTAAACTCTGCCTCCTATCCCTGTAACTAGGACAACCTATATGTACTGCATTTTGATAATCAGAGGCGAAATGTTCTACTTTGTTTCTCAGCAATACTTTGTATTCAGTTTTTATTGTCTGTGATAAAAGCTCAACCTCATTATTATCCCAGGATTTGGGTGACAGTAGAGAATGCATCACAGCAAAGCTAAAGCCTAGCTGAGAGCAATTTTACTATTAGAGGCACAATTACTGTCCATTACAAATTCCAGAAATGAGCACAAACATAACTTTAATAGGTGACTGTGTTGCAGCAGCATGCAGAGAAAAATGGCATCCCTCCCTCAGCACAGAAGAACAAAGAAATAAATAAAAGACTTTTGGTTGCATGCTCTGTATTAAACTCATTCAGTCCTGAAGGCATTTGGCTCTTCAGTGAAAAGCAGCCCTGGCTCCTCTGTCTGTTGCAGTTTCACCTGATTTAGTAGGCTATTTCAGGCTTTTGTCCTGTCTAGTTAGGCACCTGTTAGCTCCAGTCCGTCTGCCTGGGATCTCTGGTTCCTGCTCTCCACAGAAGTGTCAGTGTACCAGGGTTGTGTCTGACTCTTTGCATCCACTCTTCATGTCCCAGAGAAAGGATGGGTGTTTGTGTGAACACTTGGACACTCCTAGCCCAGAGTATAACTGGAGCTCAAAGGAATTTTTTTTGGTTGTTGCTGTTTAAATAGCAGCAATTGAAGCTTAACTGAAGTTGTCTGCATTTACTTTCTTTTCACAGTTCAAGTATTACTGCTCTAAAGAAAGCTTTTTTTTCAATAGAAATGAAACTTAGACCAAGGGGCCATTTCAGGAAAGCACTTCCTTATCCTGATAGCTCTAAAGTAAATTCCTGATTTTAAACAACTGCCCAAATGCTGTTGATTCTCTGTCTCCCAAAAGTTGTGTAGGCAAGTGAATGAAGCAGGTCAGAAACAAATCTGAAACTGAAAAAAAAAAAAATCAATCAATTTACATTGCGTATAACCAGAGAACAGCACAAATGCTGAGGAAGACGTAAGTGCTGAAACTCAAACTGATCTTTCTTTTCCCTCCAGCAAAACTATTTAATTTAAATAATCTAAAAGTTACATTTACTATAAAAATTACACACACAATACTGTTCCCGTTCCTTTATGTATATCTCTTTATATCACACTCGTGTGCATGAAGAATACTAAGAAGGAAGGCTCTCGAAGTGTGGAGACTTCAGTGAGGCTCTTGAAGTCTCTAGTTCTTTACTTGGTGCTTGTTCTCATTTTCTTGCAACTTCAGTAGTTCATCCAGCTGTTGCAAGAAAGGGGACGCTGTGTGTACAGGTTCTAGACAAAATAATTTCCATTTCGTACCTTTTGTAACTTTTAAATTAATTTGTGTTCTTGAAGTAACAATATTAACATAATTTGTTGCAAAGATTTAGTCATATATGACACTTTAGCTACCCAGACATTTGTATTTGAATAACTGTATAAGGTTACTCATTAAAGCAGGCTCTCCAAATGTAACTGACTGGTTTTTCTTTCCCAGATGTCTGTCCTCCTGTCCTTGAGTTCCCTTTTGTTTGGCAGTGTGTTGAGTTTATGGCATTATGACCATATGAAATGCAAAAGCTTTTCTGGAGGAATAATGGAGATATTGTCTTCTGTGCTTTATTTTCCAATAGAAGATCAGCAGCTCAAATATTTTTTGCCCTCAGGCATTGTGGCTGTGAGTGACCCTGGGCAGGGGGTGAGTGTGCACCCTGGACGAGCTCAGAGGCGTGGTGTGCTGGGGCATGGCATGGGCACCAGCACTTCATGCTTCATGCAGTTATGCCCTATCCAGGTGTTACCCCAGATCTCTGGCCTTAGAAATCAAGTCCATGGCCACTAAAAACAATTCAGGAGCAGTATAAGAGCAGGGAGTTGATGGTTGAGACTCTCTACCACTGCCACTGACTTAAGCACAGTTCTGGCCAAATTACCTGTTACTCCATTTGTAAAATAGGAGTAACTAGAGCCCAACAGTTACAGTGAGCTCAGCTGAACTATGGTGATGTGCTAATGTTAAAGAACATGGTATATAATGCAGTGAAGAAAGCAGTGCAAGTGCCTGGGGTCATTATGATAGACTTTCTCTGGGCAAATGACATAAAGACATAAGTGGTGAGTTCTGCTTTGTTTTTAATTTAAAGTACACCTATTCAATGGATTTTGCTCTAGTGCATTGCAGGCACTCTGCCCGTTGTCAGCATTTACATCTGTAGATGTGAATGTCCAAGGCATAATTCAGTGGTGTTAATTCTTATTTCACTTCATGGGAAAAAGAAACAGAACAAGGAGTTCAGTGCCTTTTTTTTTCTTGGTTTGTTTTTTTTTTTTTTTTTAAATTCTGTGTCAATAATCCAACTAGATTAAATGTATATTTATTCTATGTTTGAAATGCAAACTATTCAGAATGCTATGACAGCTATGAAAAACACAGGGCTTGGAAAACTGGCAGTTTTTGTGGTTTTGGGGTTTTGAGTAAAGTTTCACAACCAATCAGCCCAGAATAATGTCCGGTAAAGGCATTTCTGCTTGTTAGTCTATTTATTTATTTACTTTGGCATTGTGAGGCAAGGCAAGACACATTTGGAGGAAGGTCAGTGAAAATACTCCAGATCTGTCCAAGGGGCTGATGCTGGAAAGTGCTGAGGTCCTGCTGCTGCTGAGGAGGTGGTCAGCACCCCTCCAAGTCGGTGGTCAGTCAGGAGTGGGCTGGAACACAACCTGCCTGCTCTGGCACTGTGGGCACTCACAGGCTTCCCAAGGAATTTGCACAGAAAGCAAAATCAGTATTGGGTCCATTTGACTTTGGTTTGGTGGCCACTGGATTCTGTGTGTCTCCTTCTCTGCTGGTGGCCCTGATTTCATCTGCATCACTGGAGACCTACCCTTTGCTTGATGCTGTGTGTTTTCCAGCAGCCTTGCCATCCAGGCACCCAGCCTGCCCCAGTGGCCAAGTCTGAACTATTTAACTGGGCACTGGCAGAGACTTTGAAGACAGTAGATTCAGTCTGTGGTTCCTGTCCCCGCTCCCCAAAATGTGCTAACATGTCATACAGTATTTTGCTCGTGGGTTTTTGCCCTTGGGATGCTAGGAGGATTCAAGTTCAGGAGGGGAGATCTCCCAAGAGGAATGTGTTTGCTCAGTGGTTTGTTCAACACATTCTGGGGATTTCCAGTGGGAAAGGCTCCCCCTGCTCAGCTCTCACTGGGTGTACTGCCCAAGGCGGGGATGGAGGATGGCTCTAAAAGGACTTAGGTGTTTCCTAGGGAACATAGGCAATCCTGGGGCTCACAGTTAACTTGTCCTACTAGTTGTCAACCCGTCTTGCTTACAGTGGTGCCGGAACCCCAGTGCCACAGGGAGCTGAGCTGTCCTGCCAGCAGAGCCCACGTGAGCCTCATGGTGCAGGCTGTGCTCAGCACCAGGGCCAGGAGCCTTGTGTGTAAGGTTCAAATGAGGGGTGCTTTCCTCTGCAGCTTTTGCTTTTGTCCTTGAGTGTGGCAGATGGGGTAAATATTCACCACCAGGAGGCCTCTGGAGAGGAATAAACAATTAAGAGAACCAAAAGCTGCTTCCCCATGCTGCTGCAATCCCCCAGCCCCTGCCCCACAGGCAGGGTCTCCAAAGGCCTCCCTGCAGCCATAGACCCAGAGAACATCACATCCCAAGGAATATTTGGTGTTTTGTTGTGACAGGCACCAGCCTTGCCAGCAGGCTTTGTGGCACGCCAGTGCACCAAGGTGACATATGTTCAGAGGGGCCTTGCCATGCTGAAGTACCATGCACCAGCAGCACCCTGGCTCTGGAAGATCCCAGAGGAGAATCTGGGGCGATTTCCTGAGAGCACTGCCACCTTGTGTCTGTCCATCCTGCGCTGTGGCAGTGTCACGTCCTGGTGGACAACAGGACATGTGCTACCTATGAGAGATCAAGAGGTCACTCCATGGCCTGAGGTAGCTGTGGGACACTTCTGTCCCCTCCACTGGCATCTCTCTCATGACAGCTGCAGAAGTAGAGCTTGCCTGTGCAGCACTGTCCACAACACTCCCTCATATGAGACAAGGGTGACAGAGCATAGCACAGGCTGTGTCCAGACAGCAAAAGGAGCCTGGAATACCACCAGGAGTCCTATCTAATAGCTAATGGCTCTGTGCAATATGTGAAGAGAGGCTAGAGCGTTTGGTTTTCTTCTTTAACCTGAAAGGTCAATTCTAGTTCTCCCCATCCTTTCCTGGGTGCCCAAACAGATTGTTTAGAGCGGCGTGCTTCCATCAGGCACATTCTGCACTACATTAGTTTAATGGCACTGTCACTATGAATTGCAAACTTTCTCAGCTTCCCCCCTGTGCTGGTGAAACATGGCAGCATAAGGAACATCTGTTCTCTTACCCTTTGCTGGAAATGGGAAACATCATACTGCATTTTTGTTATTAGCCTTATTTGGATGCCAGTGGTTTTGTTTCTAAACACATCAAGGCAGCTGAATAACCTTAATTGAGTACTACAGAAAAAGCATGGTTTCATGCAAATGCAGCTGCCAGCATAATTATTAGGACAATACTGAACTTCTATTCCTGAGATCGGTTCCAGTTCCTTGGTTTTTATATTGCTCCCTTGCTGCTGAATTTCATTATAAACATCTCCACAAAAACTGATCTATAGTTAGGCAGTAAACAAGCGAAGTCCTTAATTTTTGACATTAAAAACCAAACAAACCTGATTTTACAATGTGAATTTGAGCCTTTATTTATACACAAAATAATTACCCAGTTTTCACTAGGAATAACTACCACAGGTAAAACTCTGCCTTACGTGACTTCAAACGGGCCCCAAGATTTTTACTTAAACTTCATTAAAGACAACAGATTTTTGCAGCTCCTATGGAAGATGACAGTATGTATAAATAGAATCAATTTAATAATTCCCAGATTTAATTATGATGGATTCATTGTTATTGCATGATCAACCACAGCACACAATGGGCAATTAAGAAGAGTGCACGTATACAACTCTCTAGTCTGCCCATTATGTCGAACCATTTCATTATTAACCCTGAGGGCAAGTCAGAGAACACAATTAGAGCAAGGGTACAAAAAATGGCAGAATCTGCTCCAGTGACTTTGCTGGTGTCTTTCTGTGCTGCAAGGTACACACATCCTTCGTGATATGCACACTTTTAATGGACCTTTGTGAAAATATTTCACTTTTGTCATATCTCCTTTACCAGCTTGTTAGAGCATTTCAGGAAACTGCTAGCAAGGTGTGGCTTGCTCTATTTTTGGTAGATTTACCTAGGTTTGGAGAGGTCTTTGGTGAAACCTGAACATCAGGCTTCTGGTGTAAATGATGGGGAGGCTTTTTACTCAGATGATTTAATTAGGTTTAATTTTCTTTTAGACCCACAGCAGAATTCAAGGCTGCTTTGGGTCACCTGTGAAGTATGTTTGGTCTAATTCCTAGGAAAGATGTGCTCATTGTCATGGAACAATTGTATCTATTGTCACATTGGTAACAGTTTCTCTTTAAGAAAGGCAGACTGTGAAACCAGTAATCCTGGCCAGGTCAGGATTGTGTTGTATCAGCAGAACTTTTGTGGGGAAGCTTGCACAGCACGTGCCTGCCCTGTCTGGCTCAGTCCATTGTCTTCACAACTAATAACATTTACTCCAAATTTAAAGAGGCGCAAAGTTCAGCAAGCCAGATTTAGTCTGGAGGTATCTTTACTGAAGTCAGTGAAACTTATAAACTTGGCCTGATATTTGGTGTTGGGGGAGTGAATATAAGAACAATTCTTGAAGCATTTGTTTTCTTTTTTACAATCACAGAACAAGGCAATTTGCAACGAAGTGTTACCTGCAACTGCTCTCAAAGCATAAGTCACAAAGGATACTGGATTCAGGTTTTGGTTTAATTAATACTAGAAATTTCCACTAGGTTTGTGCTCATTTCTGTCTCCCCCAATACCTTCTCTCTGAGAAACAGACTCTCTGGATACTCTAACTGGTCTGGTCATTTGAAGTTGGAAATCTCTACTGATGGTACCCCATGATAGTGGGGTTATGTACTTATTTGCTTCATAAAACTCATATTTCCCTAAAGCTTTATCCACCAGTATTGTTGCACATAGTGCAATAGTGTAGTGTAATTATCAGGTAATAATTAAACTCATGCCTGGACCCCCATGCAGTCTTGCCTAGGCTTCTAGCAATTAAAGAAAAGGCAAAACTGCCTGTGAATTTTTGTTTGAGTTGATATTAGCTAGTTGCATATGCTACAGCCAAAGACTGAAAATTAAGAACAAGCACCATCCTGACAGGGGAAGACTGGTGTGGCAGAATTTGTTCAGTGCTTTGCTCCTATTTTATTCTACTTTAACAAACCTGCATTAATAAGTTTACAGTGGTTTGTAGTTCGAGTACAGTGTGTGCTGTGATATATCTGTGATTTGCTATTAGTATAGAATGCAGAGCCTAAGTAGACTTTTCATGCAGTTCAGCATGGTATGCTTCCCATTATCACCTTTGGAGCTCTGATGTTGAAAACACAGAACCAAGTCCTCCTGGAGCTAAAGTCTGTAGCCACCTCTTTTATGAATCAAGGAGGGAAAATTCAATGCAAGCAGGGCACTCCAGTGTCCTGAGATGCAAAATTGTTGAATAATCCCATTTTTAAAATATTTTCAAGGAGATTTCTGTCTTGGGGAATGGATCTGAGACCCTTCGTCTCCTCTGACCAAGCCAGTTCCTCTGAGTTTGCCTGGGCTGTGACTTGTGCTTCCAGACCAGTGTCACCACTTGCTGTTTATGATACCTGGGGTACTCTTGACTTCCACAAGCCAAGCAGGGGTTCAGCAACCCAGACTTCACGGGAGTCTCACAAAGTATGCTAGTGCCACTTGCTCCCTTCTCCTATTGCAGCCCAGAGCAGGGATGCCATGCTGGCTGCCCCAGCAAGGGTAGCTGGCACTGCCAGCACAAGTTGCTCCATTGCAGAGGCGGGAGAGAACAGGAAACAAGTGGTGACTAACAGTCCACATTCTTTGCTTTTGAGGCAGCAGAGCCACACACAGCCCCTCACTCAGGGTAAGCTGCTCAGGCACAGACTAGTCCTTGGTAAAATTCATTGCATCTGGCACTGTTCATTTCCTTTCAGTTTTTATCTAGTCTTTCTGGGTTTCCTGTTAGCACCTAATGCCATTTGGGACAGCACAGGGACTGCTGCTGGCTGTGCTGTGCAGAGACCAGTAGGAGCTAGTGGTTACAGCACGGTGATCCAGCTACCATGTGTTTTGGTGCATCCTGCCTGTACTTTTCCATGTTCTTGCTCTTGCAGTAGGTGAAGTCCCAAGGACGAGGAGCTGCAATGCTGAGGGACCTCAGTGATGTCTATTAAATGGATCCTATGTTTCTGGTGGAAAGGACTAAGGGAAACAAACAGCAAAGACCAGAAAGCCATGTGTAAAATGTGGGTTCTGCTTTTTTTTTCTCATGTGTCTCACTCTCTGACTATCTTTTATTTGTACTGATATAACCATCCACTCAAATATTTTCAGCATTTCTCAGGTCTGCGAACTTTGGTTTTTATAGGGTGAGTTTGTTTGCCAGGAAGGTTTTCCTCAAACTCTCCTGGTGCCAGTAATTAAGGGATTATTATAATTACCTCACTGGTGCAGATATTGAGTATTAGCGCTTAGGCTGAATGTGCCCACTTTGATTTCTCTACAGTGACGCTAGGTAGGCTGTGCCTGAGCTCTGCTCTAAATGAGCACAGTGTCATTAATGACAGTGCTTTTACAATGGGCACTTTTGTGCTTAAGAAGCTTTTTATACCTTAATCCAACCTGATGCTAGCTACCTATGCAAATGCATTACAGGTACAATTTACTTCATGGCATTAACAAAACTTAAAAACTGATTCGGACTGCACTGTGAAGTGTTTAATGAGCTGTGTGTCAGATCCTTGGAGCTGGCTGAAGTCCTCTGGCTGCAAATCAGCATGTAATGCTTTCCTTTCCCTGTCCTGTGCCTGGCACTAGCCTTAATGCTTTGCTCCCTTCCACGCATGAGAGTTCTTATTTACACTGGCCTTCTGGGATCACAAGGAATTGAAAAATATTGTAGACTCTTTGTGGGTCCCCTTCTCCACGCAGCTGCAGTGGGGCGGTGTGGCATGCTGGTGTCTGCCGCTGTGCCGTGGTCCAGGTGCAAGGGAAGCCACAGCCAAAGCACACACATCTGCCACCCCAAATGGATACAGCACACCAGCAAATGTGCTCCTGCTGAGTCTTGAGCAGAGGCCTCACCTTGGACCGAGCGCTGTGAGGGAGCAGAGCAGCACTGCTGGAACTTCTGCTCTTGTGGTTCAGCATATCCAGCACGCCTGCCTTTCCAGGCCTGTTCTCAGTGACTGCTGTGCCTTACCACATCTGGCTCTTTCGTGTTTGGCCTGAAATGGCCTTTCTCCTAATGGCAACTTTTCCATTCACACAGGCTCCTGAGTTGATTATAACATTATGTTTCCCTGTAAGCTGCGTATGGGAAGCTGTGTCTTGTTTCTTGTCTTATTTCATCTGCTGTAATTAAACTGCTGATGAAACCATTCAGGTCCTGAATACGCTTGCACTGTGGTCAATACAAAGTTATAACACTCCTAAGAATGAAGTCTGATCCTCAAGTTCCCTTGCAGATCATTATTTTTTATTCCGTGCTTTGCCCTTCTCCCTTTCTAAACCAGCTATAAAAGCATTTGTGCTGTAGGACAAACTGTGCCTCATCTGCACTGTGAGAGAGCCCATGCTCTAAGTGCCTCCTCCTCATTCACAATTGACCGAAACAATAACAATGCCCATAGAGAAATCATCTCTACCATTTCTACAGCCTTTAATTTTTGTTTGTCCTTCTGCCATAGAGGTTATATATTATGTATGCCATCCTCGCTTGCTTCCTGTTCCTGGCCAGCTGTGGATTGATGATAGCATCTTCAAGTTGTTGGACTTCCTCTTCTTGTCTTTAATCTTTTGGTTTCAAAATGGCCCCCCACATTTACAGTTACCGACCACAGCAGGCAGATAGCAGCAGCTGGTAGCCAACCAGACAACACTGAGTACGTTTTAAAAACAAAAAGAGATCTGTTCTTTAGGTTATATAAGAGGATTTAGTGCTAAGATTTAGCACTGTTTAGAAACAGTAATTTCTGAAATGTTTGGCAGTTGATACGTTGAATGTGCTAATTCTTCACATTTTCAAATTCATTTTGGTCCAATTTGGCTCAGCTGTTCTTGTAGAAACAGTGGTAGCCAGTAACACACTTATGCTACATAGTATATAAATTCCAAATGTAGCAACTGAAAGAGAATTTTACACTCCATTAATTACTTGACTTGAACAGACTCCTTCCTATCACACCGTGCATTACTATTACTAAAGATTGCAGTTCAGCAAAGCAACATTTTTTCTTTAGTTAACACCTGTGCTCCAAGCCAGGCTAAAGCAAGCCTAATGTAACCATCCAGTTCTTCAGAAGCAAAGCCACGGGTTATTTTGCTTCCTCTTCCTTTCCTTCTTCATGAAAATCTAGTTTCACAGGGCCTGACTGAGCTAAAGAGCAGATGTTTTGAAAAAAGTCCTGGCTATAAGCCGCTTTTTGTCTTTTTCTGGTTGGTTTTGTCTAAAGATTGAGAGGGAAATGTACCTCATTGTACATTTTTCCAAGATGCATGAAAAGTAAGAGCAAGTCAGGAAATGCAGATGTTCTTCAGTCAAGTGCTATGGACCCCCCAGTTGGGAGTGCAGCCAATGTACAACTTGCACAACTGAAGCATCCACACGTGTCAAGATTAGGAAGATGAGACAAATTCATTAGTTTCCTACTACTATGAACTACTCATTTCTAATTGCTTTTTAAACTTATTTTTATGCTACAATCATGCAATTCTGCTAATGAAGTTATAATTCTGTGTTGGTAACATCAGAGTCGAAACCTGGGCTGGTACTAGCAAGTCTTGCTTCTGAGGTTTCTTCAACCATGACCTATTGGTGTACCTTCAAGACACTGCAAGTTCTTGCTTTCCTCATTCCAATCATAATCCCAGATGTCTACATTTCAATATAAAACTTAAGTGGTTTATTATAAAAGTTTTATCTAAGGCTATTATTATCTACTCTGTGTTTCACTGTGAGGGAAGTTGTGTTTATAATTTGGGAATCATGGCCACAACCAGGAGATCTATATTCAGTTCATAATGTTTTAACTTAGGCCTCAACCCTACAGTATCTCAGGTGCTTGGGCTAAAGCCAGTTGGGCATGATCAGTATCATGAACTGGTAGAGGAAGGTAGAGGGTTTATATACTCTAATCTGTTATCTCCTCTTATCTCCTGCCTCATTTATTAAATGGGGACTATGTCATAGAAGTTCCTTTATCAGCTTGTTTTTAGGGTTCTTTGAGTAGCTTTGGTCCCAACCATCTTCTGTTGAAACCCTCATACCTTCTGGGCTTGATCCAAAATCAAGGACGTCAGAAAAAATCAGGCCAAACTCTCTCAGGCTCTGGAGAGAGGCTGGGAAAGGTTATGCTGTGCATGTCTGAGGGCCCAAAATATCCTCAGATTTCCCCAGAACTAACAGGTTCTGTAGCTGGACTTCCTGCCCCAGTGTGTTTGCAGCATAGCCAGGATCCCAGGCTGATAGGAGATTGATCCTGTTCTCCTCTCACCTCTCTCTTTTTTGACTCCAAGAGCCAGGATGCAGATTTTACACCCTACATCACATTTTGCATCAGTAGGCACCTCTTGTCTAATGCTGTCTTCTGACAAAATAGGTCCTGCACCCATTTCAGCTGCTTTTGCAGAGCAGCCCACCCAGCAGGGAAGACCTTCAGCAGTGTGTGTGGTGAGTCCACACTACTCACCTGAAGCAAGGTTGGCCACTCCAGTGTGATGGCACCCATCTCCCCACCAGGCTGCTGTGGCTCCTCCCTTTGCCACTGTGGTTTCTATTCTGAGGCCTCTTGTAGAGTCTGACATGCAGACCTGGAGAGTTCTGTGCATGAGCACAATAACTCAGGAGGCAAGAGGGCAGTGCTTGAGCTGCTGGCCCCACAGTGGCTGTGAGAAGATCAGTGTGGTATTGTTAGCCCAGGTATCACAACCACTATCTTGTCTGTCTAGCCTTTACATATGTGTTACACAGTCCTTTCATCTCCTGGCTTTACAGAATCCCCTGACTGTCCAGGAAGCACCACAGCTGCCTGCCAGGGGTGTCCAGCAGCTGCCTTTGAGTACAGCTGGGTTATGTTTTTCAAAGGGTTACTTCCACCCTCCACCCCCAATCTCAGGACAGGGAGACGCCAACCACAGGAGAAGGAGACAGTGGACAAAGAGCTTAGCCTTGTTTCATTGGGCTGATAAATGCACTCCCTCTGCCCCCACCTGATCTCTGTGACCTGCTGATGCAGAGATCAAGTAGTCATTGGCAACAACCCATGTTGGCCTGAAAGCCACAGATTAGCTTCTGAGAAAACCTGATGTAACTTTCATTCTCATTCCCAAGTCTAGAGGGAAGACACCCCCACACGCCTCCTCCCTCCCCTTGGTTAAAGATTTCAATTTCCACTTAGTAGGTGGTGGTGGTGGTGGATGTGATACACGTGCTTGAATGGATATGTTTAATGTGAGCCAGGGAAGAGCTGTTCTCCTCTCCAGGATGCTTCATCCTTATTTTCCCACTGAGATTGTGCATATGCATAGCACTGACTTTTCAGAGATGGGAGTTGTAAAACTTCAGCTTGTGTTTCAGCCCATATGTACTTGGATTTCATGGTAGAGAAAGAAAGAATATTCCTTCTCTGATGTAAGCAATATATTCTCCAGTGCTGGTTATGTTATGTTATGTGTTATGTTATGTTATGTTATGTTATGTTATGTTATGTTATGTTATGTTATGTTATGTCCTGATTTTTGCCAAACTGGTTTAAGTCCAGCCTTTCTCTACTGGTTTTGGGGAAGGCAGTCTGGATTTAACCCATTGATTTAGTTTCAAAGCAATCATAACTTCACACTTCCAAAGCAATTACATTTAATCTCATCAATATGAACAAGCATTTAAGCAATGTAGAAGCTCTAAGAAATGGGGAAAGTCTACCTTGAAAGTGTAGCAAGACCTGCCCTTATCAGCCCAGAACATATAAATTAGTTTATTTTCCAACTCATTTAACCTTGGCCAGTGACTTTATGCCTCAGTTTGCTTCACTTCCAAAAATGTATCCAGTTCCTCTCTTGATGCATGACTAAGGCTCTCTTCTATTGCTGACTCTGTCAGCTGGGTAATATCCCAACCCCTTCTCATTGTGTAATTCTGCCTCAGTTTAAATATATTATTCCCCTTTTGCTTTCAAATGAGTTATCTCAGAAACAGCACTGGCACCATGATGTTCCTTTAGCTTTCTGCTTTCCCAGCCAAGCTCTAATTTAAATCTCCCTTACACTCCCTACTATCCCATGTACAGCTGCCGCTAGAGCCCATGAGACACACAGGCAAGAGGGAAGTAGAGACACAGTTGTTCTTTAACATGAAAAGCTCAGAGCTCAGTTTAGTGATGCCAACACTGAGAGAAGCTGCAGCGATGCCCACAGCTCAGCCTTAGGGGAGGTTCATGCTGTGGATGTGAGGCACCGAGGAGCTCCTGCAGCTGATACATCTGCTGTGGTTGACATTTGGAACCAAAATGTGCCACTCCTGTTACATTTGTTCTTTGGTGGCAGCTGGAGCTCAGAAGTGTCCGAAGTACATTTGATGGAACAGCAGGAGGACGAGCAAAAGGGTCGGTGACCAAAGGGGCTTCTGAGACAGGCTGCTGGCATTGGCCCTATAACAACAGCTTGCCTGAGCTAGTCTGGTCTAGGGGTATCCGTGTTTCAGTATAAAGCTCTTAAAGGGGATAATTACCACTAAACCAGACAGTTTGTTGAAAATTAAATTCATGGGCTGTGTATAGTGATGTTACCTCCATAAGGAGATAACCTGTATCGTGCTGAGTCTTGGGTCTGCCGTGAGTGGGACACAATGAGCTGTATAGTCTCTGCATGTGCATGAGGAGCAGAGCAATTCATTCCTTCTGCTGTTTATTCTTGCATAGGAAGTGTGAGAAGATACTATGATTAGTGCTAATCTGTTTTAAATGGAGCCCGGTGGACCTTGGGGGATCAGTGCACATATTCCAGCACAGTGGGCTGTACGAATTAGACAGCATTGTGTAGAGTGCAATTATGCAGATGTGTAGTGTTTCCATAATGTATTTCTGTTTTAGAACACATCGTATAAATCTCTGGGTTTCCTGCAAAAATTTCCATCTTTACTATCACTGCCAGTTTACCAGCATGTTTTGTCATCTGCTCAAAGCTTGTTAGGGCTTTGGAGTGCTGTGCAGAAGAACTTCTCAGTGAGATGTGTGTTGTGAATTACAGTCCTGACAACTATCACAGGGTGCATGCTGAGGTGTAGCATTAATATTTATTTGGGAACAGATGTCCTGGCTATTAGCCAGGGCACAACCTTGGTGTGTTAGATATTGGGGAAAAAAGTCCTTCCCCTAAGAACTCACTCCCTATATAGCAAGTATTAAAAATATTTAGTATTTTAAATACAGTTAAAATAACAGGTAGAATAAAAGTGTGGGTGGAGGTAATGCTGTAATAACTTATTTTCCCTAAACTGAAGAAAACATTTCCAACCAAAGACTGGTTTATGTATTTACTTTAACTGGGGTTTAAGTATCCTTTTTTATCCCAGCATTTTTACACTGATAAACCTTAGCTATTAAAGACTCTTATTTTGCATGTACACTGATAAAGATGTTAAGTAAGAATTCTTAAACCATTTTCCTGCTCTGTAGAGTCATGGGAATGTAGCAACACCATATTTAAAAATCTGCATTCCTCTTCCTGGTAAGATTTTTAATTCCAGTGGAGAATGACAACATCTCGTTTTGCTTTGTTAGTGTCATGGATGCATGTGCCTGCTGTTAGTTGCAGGACAATGACTTCACACCAGACACAAATGAGCAACAACAGACAAAGCCAAAATAAGACTGTTTATGTTGATAATAGCTTTCCTCTGTGCTTTGTGTGCTCCTTCTAGGGCAGAAGCAAATTCCAGTTTTGGACCAGTTTGCAGCTGGTCATCTGCTCGGATGGCTTTAGATGTCATGGTGTGCTGCAGGGTTAAAATATGTACAGATTCCCCCAATGCCATTTGCAGAAGTGAACAATAGCTGACTTGGCAGAGGTTTGACACTCCAGAAGTCCTGCAGTGGCTCCTGTGCCAACTCTTTGTGATGAGCATCCAAGAGTTAAGCTCCACACTTTTGTACATCCTCTCCTTTCTTTGTGTGTGCAGCAAGATGAAGCTTGCCTCACTATTTGTTTTTCTAAATTAAGATATCTCCTGGCAGGGCACCACTCAGGCGCTCACAAGATCGCTGCTTGAAACGATGCACACTTACTGGCTGGGAGAAGCCCGAGGCTGATGGGCATTCAAACACTCTCCCTGCAGATATGTAGACATGGTCTCTGCACCTTGGTGTCAGCACGGGGGAACGTGGAGAACTCTGCCCAGGGTGTACTATTCCTATGAGCAAATGACTTTAACCTTCAAAATTAGAGACCAGACAAGAGAATAACTCCATGTAATGAATATCTGTGAAACATGTGGATGGGGAAAAAATTGCCCAAGGCCCATGATCCTCAATCCTTCACTCTGATTACTGGTGAGGAAAGAGTAAGAAAAATCATATGACTTTCCCCGATCTACTTCTCTTCTACAGGAAAGGTGTGGTGAGAGGAATAACAGTCTTTCTTTCTTTGACCAAATTAGTTCATCTACCCCAGAAGAAAGAGAGACAGAAAGTGTCATTTCAAAGCTTGTAGCCCTACTGAAGAAGCTTCTGGGTTTTTTTTCCCCACACAGAGGAACAGTGGGCTCTGCACGTCAACATTGATGACAATCCAGCAGAAAGCATAGAGAGCAGAGGCTTGACTCATCACCATGGATGCAAGAGCAGTTCTTTGAACCCACTGCACTCATGGGAGCAGCTTTCTTGGAGATGTGATTCATCATTGAAGAAGTCCAGGATGAAGTATGGACACCACCTTCCCGAAAGGGACAGTTTGTGCAGGACACAAACTCTTTCCCTGACTGTAGTAGCACTGAAAATGACTTGCTGCTTCTGGGAATGAGCCACGTGGTGCAGACCTCAGGGACTTGTCTCTTCACTGTCAGTTCTCAATTACTAAGGCTGAGCCGCTACATGTAATGTCCCCTTGTCATGGGGTCTTTGTCAATAAGGGCTTGCAGACAGTTTAATGGGTCTTTCTCAGGACCCAAAAGAGATTGCATGGGCATTTCTGGAAAGACCTAAGGCTTTTGTCTTTTTCACACTCCAGAAATCTGATGTATGTTTCATCCACCTAGTCCAGGAGTGTCACACACTCTGTGGCCCAAACTTGATTACACAAGGTGACAGCACCAAAAAACTTCTAATCCACTTCTAATCAACAGTTCTGCTACAAATAAGGCAAACAGTTTTGGGGATTCTGATAATCCACAGAGATCTGGGGGGGACCACAGGTAAACCTCAAAAAGGGGCACCAGCCTGAGACAAAGAACTTCAAAAGTGAAGGGTCAGAAAGAAACTGTGTGGGTGAGGAAATATGGGACAATATATGTATCATGGAACCAGTAAGTTTTGAGGGTTTGTAGCTACTTTCGAGTAACAGACTGTCATAGTGGGTGACTTTGAGCTTTAGGCATCTTCTTCATGAGTTGTGGTGAAGTTTGAAGGATGGAGAAGAAAGGAGGAGCATGTATGACTAAAACCCTGTGAAAACACAGATGAATTATATAGAGGGGCATACATCCAGCATGAAGACAATGAAGAGCATCTGAAGGGCAAATAAATAAGAGATCAGAAAGAATAAGTCTTGAGAAAGCATTAGGATTAGAGAAAGCACAAGGACTGTTGAAGGATGCAACCCAGGGCTCTAAGTACATCAAAACATCCGTGGCTCCAAGATTTTCTAATCTGGAGATGGTGGCTGGGAGAGCACTCAGGGGAAATATTGTATGTGCTTATCCTGTGTTCATACTTTTCCCCAGGCATTTCACTTTTGCCCACTGTTGGAGACAGGAGCTAGATGGACCTTTGGCCTGGCCCAGTGTGGCTGCTCTTCTGTTCTTGTGTTCTCATATTGTGAAAGAGTTGGAGTCCTTGTGGTAAGTCTTGCGTTCTTTAGCACAAGCTGCAGGATAAACCATGCTTATCATGGTGCCATTGCTGAGTCAGACACAAAGGGATCTTGCTGACATTCCACATTGCTTTCCACACAACATGCTGAACAGACTGTGAAGAAAAGACTCTGAATTTCCCAAAAACAACCGGGCTCTTCACCAAGATGGCTCTTACGTAGGTACAGCAAATTGCTATCTCCTGCAGCCAGGCTGCTCCAGCTTCAGGCTCTGGAAGGGTGGCAGCAGCAGCTTTCTGTCTTACACACCATGTTTTGGTTTAGCATCCAGAGTGTTGGGTTGCTGGGACTGCCTGGAGAGCCTCTCTGGGGCATTCCCCTCACCTCTGTCCCACTGCAGTCCAGTAACCTCTGTTTTTCAGGCTGTTGCCTACAATGTGCTTGTGAGGCTGCTCTTGTTCTCTGAGGGGATGAAGGTGCTGGCAGTTCTTCCCATTTCTCTCTTTGCATCTCAGCAGCTGGTGACAGGAGAACTTTCTGAGCCTCTCTACTGGATGTTTTGCCTGCCTTGCTCCTCCCCCACTTCTTTGACTTGGCAGTCCCAACTCTCTGGTGGTTGTAATTATCTCCATGAGTAGTGCTATCCTGTCTTGCCTATCCAATGGTTGGCATTACCAGGAGGGGTCTCCATTTTTACAAGAACACTTTGGCACTTTTGAAAAATAAGTATCTCCCAAGGACATGAATCTCCCGAGAGCTGCACTCACCTTTTTCCTTTTTGCTTTTCCTTGTTTATTCATTCCCATGGTGAGAATGACAGTATCTTTTTATGGCACAATGGGTTTTTTCCACAATATTTTATCCTTTATCATATTTTTCAGATAGAAAGAGGAGAGAAATTTGTAGGTAGCAAGAAGGGGAATTTGCTCCCAGAGCGAATGAGAGGAGGGTCAGAGGGCCAGAGCAGTGTTTATACACACACACAGTAACTTCTTGCTCAGTGTATGCATATGTATGCACGTGAACTACATATGTTAACAATAAGTTTTTTCTAAGGTCTGTGTTCTTCTCTGCAAAGCCCAGACCCCACTTAGGGGAGAAACAAGGGGATTTGCCAATAAATGGATCCAATTTAAAAGAAACTAGGTGGAAATAATGACGAGGAAATGAGAAAAATAAGCTTTTGATGAAATAATTAATGACTAGTTGTGGCACAATCTTGCAGCAGCAATCCAAGGCTGAGGGAGATCAGAGGAGACAATTTACTGCCAGACAATGCTTACTATGCAAAGCCAAGTAGCCTCCTGTTTGCAATTTAAAATCATACCCATATACATGAA
The DNA here is from genome assembly GCA_013400515.1 of Erpornis zantholeuca. NCBI lineage: Eukaryota > Metazoa > Chordata > Aves > Passeriformes > Timaliidae > Erpornis > Erpornis zantholeuca. Next base: position 80,020 of record VZTN01035178.1, read on the forward strand.
CTGCACTTGGTGGTGGCTTGTTTGTTTTAAACTCTCTCTAACAAAGTAATAGCACTCCCTTCACGTTGCATCTGAAAGGGGAGCAGACCAGTGGGTTCTGAGCAGTTATGTAGCATGTAAGACAGGTCCAGCTCTAAGGCAGCTAAAGCCAGGAAATGAGTGTTTCAACATGTATGAATTATTTTACTGCCATCAAACTGAACAGAGCTCTGCTGCTAACAGATCTGGTCCAAACGACTGGAACTAGTGATTCTTAGCTGGGGGTGTCTGGGCTGGGAAGGTCTTCTGAAGAGTCTGCAAAAGGTGCAAAGGAAAAACAAGCCTTTTGTCAGCAGGCTTGCAGTTGCTGTCACCAAGTCCTCACCCCCCCGTTGGCAAGATTTTTATGATCCCACAAGTGGACAAAGAAGAAAAACACTTGGCACAAAATATTTTCTGCAGAAGGCTCAATTCTGCCCTCAGAGATTATGTTCCCTACACCAGCCATGCTGAGCTGCGGGCAGCAGTGGGTTGGTTCAGGGGCGAAGTAGCTTTTGAAGGAAATCTTGCTGTTGTCCCCATTCACTCAAATCTGCTTCCATGGCAGCATGGTCTTAGCAGTGCAAACTGGATTGCTCTGCCCAAAAGCCCTTCAGGAGTGCACCAGATGGGCTGTGACTGCTGGTGGGGGTGTTCAGTCCACATAGCCACGCTACAGATAGACTGAAACCACCAAAATCACTGCAACGGAGACACACCATGTATTTCATGGCAGAATCTGCTTTTTTGCAAGATATTACCTGTCATTCCAGAAGAGCCACTGCCACCGTTCTTCACTCAGCTCCTGAGACAAAGGTTGTGGAGGTGTAGAGCCAGTGTCTCCCTGCTCAGCTTGGGCCTTAGGTCCTGTCACTGGGCTGCTCTGCACATCTGCCTTTCCAAACAGATTAGTGGAGGAAGGCATGTTGGGAGACAGTCCACTCCTAATCACTACCAGAGGTCCTGTTTCCAACTTGGTCAAGGCACTGCTGAGTCATTTTCTTGCAGAATGAGTTATGGCTGTGTTTAAAACCTCTTTATTACCCTTCAGTATTCCAGAGCTCAGTCTTGTGTTTTTAATGTTGCTCTTCTAAAGAGCAGATTTATATGTAAAACACTTTACACTTTGGTTTCCTCCTAAATAATAACTAACGTTGTTCTTATGAGTGCTTTATGACATTAACTAACTAGTCCTGACAACACCCTAGTTTTACATATGCACAGCAGAAATCTTGGATGAGCTTCTTAAGTCTGGTGTTTTCAATTTTCATTATTTTATTGTGAGTCTCGGGTAGGCTTTTTCTTCAAATCTCTGCTGCTGGAAGCACACAATCACATGACTTTCTCACTTTTTTTTTAACAATAAATTTCTAATTCGTCCAGTTGCAGGGGAAAGCCTGGAGAAAATGTGATCCAAATGCGTTACAAGGCTTAGAAACCAGATGCCAAATGAGACACCAAACTATGTTGCCATTTCTAAATATCCAAAGCTTTAAAGGTGATCTAAATATGCTCTGGGTCTTCACCCATGTTTTCTGAGTGTGGAAGGCCTCAGCAGAAAATAAAACTTCATATTTCATGGACACAAAGGCAAATAAAGTCTTCAGGGGTGCTAATATTCTCCATCTCCCCCTCTTCCTTACTTGTTTCTAATTTTCATCCTGCATGTGCTTTGCTTTCCACACTATGAGTAGTCACATCCCTCACAGTGGTAGAGAAAAGCACACAAATAAATCTTTGCTGGAACAGAGCGGATTTTAAATCAAATCAAAATTTTACATACAAATAATGTCAAGGTTTTAAACTCTTCCATGTGGTATTATATGCTTGTAGAGTCCACTTTGCATCAGGCCAGGGGAAACAGTTCATGGCTCTCAAGGCTACTGTAACACAACAACCATTACTGCTACTGATTATTCTAGTACTACTACTAATAAAATAGAATTGTTAAGTAGTCTTTGTGATTGTGTTTGCTCAAAAAGTTGCAAGAAAGCCTGCATTAAGCTTTTCTTGTGTTGTAGCACTGCAAACCAACTTTTTCTGTGTTGTAAAAGGAGCTGGACAACAAAAAAGGAGTAACATACTGATTTTATGTCATAGATTTGGGGTTTCTTTTACTTCATTATTGGTTTTATACTGATCCATTTAATTTTTCCCATTATTTCCTGCTGACACAGTTGCAGATCAAAGACTGTAGGTGGCTGACTTTGGGCCAGTGATTTAGGTTTCTCTCACTGGTTTTTAGTCCTGTGTAGTGCTTGCTGCTCTGCATAGGAATCTAATGCTATTTTAATTACTCCATGCATGTATTTCTTCTTTAGCTATTAGAAAATCTCTGTTAGATTTGGAGGCCAGAGTTTTCCCAAAGAAAATACTTCCTAGCCTGGTAATTGTAATGATACAAGATTGCCTTGATATTATAATGCATCCTTTTCTTCATTTTCTCCCGTGGCTTCCAGACAAATATTTCTGTGACTCCCCAAACAAATCTTTGTTTCTCCAACTTGGACAGTTGCCTCCCTCTCACTTCTGCTCAGCTGAACAGTATCTTCTTCTCCTTTAAGCATTTTAATTGTGCTTGATGCTTTTTAAACCATTTTCCCTGTTTGCCCACATGTTTACATGCTGAGTAGAAGAAACATTTTGCAGCTAGAATCAAAAGAAGCAGTGGTTTCCATCCTGTGGTGCCCAGTTAATTTGTTAGCACACCTTCACATGTCAGACTGCCAGCAGAAGCCACAAAGGAGCTCCCCGTGCCAGCCACATGGAGCTTTGCCACCATTGCTCTATGGAAAGAGCTGATGGGAGGGTCAATTGCTTGCTTCAAGTATTGACCACATATTTAGACAGGTTTTGTCTAGGAATCTAAGAATTCCTGTATTGCAGTCTTCCTGGGATCAGTTCTCTGCCCACCCGCCTTACTTACCTGCATAAGTAAGGTTGCTTTAATTTTGCAAATGTCCTCTATGTTTTTCCAGTTTGGAGTGTTCAAAGCCAGACAACTCTAGTTTATGTTTACTTTTGTTAAGGCAGTCTGTTCTACAGGCACAGCAAAACCAAACCAAGATGTAGTGACAGTCACTTAGGAGCTGGAGTTGATGATCTTTGTGAGTCCCTTCCAGCTTGGAATATTCTGTGATTATATATTGAAATTTTACACTGAGGAAAGTGACCCAGACTCCAGTTGATGAATTTGGTAATATAAAACAAGTGAAATACTATCAAGCACGGGACAACCACAAAAAGATCCTTCCTAGCAAGGAGCCAAATCCCTGCTAGATGGTTCCCTCTCACTCCCACCTGTAACAGCTCCTATTCCAAGAGGGAAAGAGCTGCATGGTGGTGACAGGGTGCCTTGGCAGTGCTTCTGCAAAGTCATCCTCCAAGTAGGAAGCAGGCTAACATGTTTCTTGGAAAACACAAGGCAAGGAGGGAGGGATTTATATAGGGATTGTATAACTATAGTAAGGGGTGTAAGATGGATGGGCAGTCTAGCAAAGGAGATGGTTTATATATGCAAGGTCAACAGCTAACTCGGTAGGATCATAGAAAATACCTTGCTGAACTGAGGAATGGGCAAGAGACACATACAGTACTGATTCAGTTGGCTGTGCTCCTCTGTGTCGTTCCTTGATAGATTTACCATGTAATTTTGGTTTGGTTTCCCCTCTCCAGTCCTGTAGAGAGTGATTCCTTTCATGATGATTTAACACACACCTTACAATATAGCAACTCAGGATAGTGGATTGAAAGATTTGTGTTGCTGATTCTGCAACAAATGGATCAAGTGCCAAATGTGCTTACAATAACTTCCTGCATCAAGCTGAGCTAGTTGGTCAAAGGCATCTTCAACAAAACCCTCAGTCATACCTGGGCATGATTTGATCTACTGTCTTTCATTCCCTGCTATTTACTGCAGGGGCAGTTCGTTTCCACTTACAGCTTTGCTCCTCTACCAACTGTTGAAGTTGCTTAAATAAGCTGCACTCCAGTATTTGGACATTGACCTGTGTTTTACTTGTTTGTTTAATGAAACTGCCACATAACTGACCCAGCAGAGTCAGGAGTTATAAACAAACTTTGACTGCAGAGTGTGTGTTTGGTTCAGCTTTCACCTTGACACAAAGCCTTTGCTTTCTGGAGAGCAGAGACACTCTCTGGAGTACCTCGGCACAGTGCACAACAACTTCTCTTCAGTAAAGCATAGCTAGAAAAAGGCAGCAAAAAGTCCTGTGGCATGCAGGGGTGGTTTGTTGTTGCTGTTTGAGGGGTTTTTTTTGTTTTTATTTTAAAGAGTGTGTGATTAACTTACAAGCTCTTTATGTTAGTGTACTTCAGTATTAGGCTGCTTCATACCTTTCTGATATATAAAGCTCTGTGAACAGATTTGCCTGTGATCTCACTTATGTCACTGTAAGTTCAAAGTGACTCACGTGCAAACAGAACTTACACTAAGTCTCCATTAATGTTCCTAATAATTAATTTGTCCTATGGTAGGTTTCTGTTCCTTACACATGAAAGTGCAAGTTGTTTGGGGGGTTTTGAGGCAAAATTATTTGCTAAGGCTGTAAATATTTAAATTCATCTAAATATTGTAGAGTATAAATTCATTTCTATTGAATATTTTAGTCTGAACAAACAGGACTTACATTGAAAATGTAATATAAAGCTCTTAATCTCTAGTTTAAACTATTAAAAGGACTAAGTTGACTAACTAAAGTTGACTAAGAAAATAGTTATGGTATTAATTCTGTGGTCTGTTGCAAATAAGTGACAAGTGTTACTGCCTGGTTAATATCAATGCCAGGAAATGGCCACCATCAATTGTACGAAGTCAGCAATGCCTTTCAGAAATAAGTGTTTCAGGAACTTGTGGAGGCTTCTTATGACTTAGAGGAGCTTTCAGCGGGGACACGAATGCTTCGACAAATTGACAAATATTTAAAACTATATGTTTGCACCAGTAAATTAATTCAGAGACATTTTTCCTAAAGAGCTTCCCTGCAGGGGAGCTATTATACATGCTCTAGCCTGAAACTTGAGCTAGCCAGAGAATGGAAATTGTGTTTCACAGACAATTTTGAGATTTTGAAATTTGTTTTCATTCCAATTCAAAACAAAACCTCAAAATGTTGAAATTCTCCACAAAGGAAAATTCCACAAAAATAAATAGTTTAGGCTTATTTCAATCATTATAGCTTTTTAAAATATATATATAATATAAAGAACTCTAAATGTTTTATTTTAAAAATTGTTAGAAATTTTTTCCCAAAAAATAGTTAGTAAAATGATAGTTTCACAAGCATTTTGATTGTGACAGAATGGCATTTTTGGAGGAAGGCTGCTCCATCTGATAATTCTCCATCTGAAGTCCATTAGAGTTCCTATTGCCACATTGTCCAGACCTTTTGTTGTAAAACTCTACAAATAGTCTAGTGCCAGAACCATGGTCTGTAATGCTGCTGCCTGTGGGCTTCTCGTTGCACGTTTGAGCTATGGCAAGACCTAGAAGGTCCACATGGGTCCCTTTCTCCTTGGCAAGGTGTGAGCATGAAGGAATGAGCACTCTTTCTGGAAGAGCTCTCGAGGTGTGACAGAAATAGCTTGCAGTTGCTTTTGCTGCTGTCAGGCCCCCAAACACAAGAAATCCTCTCCCTGGCAGGAGAGCCAGCAAACAAACCACCACTGGACATTAGTGCTGGCTCCGTCTGCTGAAAGGAAATGACCCAAACAAGGAAATGTGCCTCTTCTCTGCACTAACAGAGCAAAGTCCAAGTGAACAGACTCTAGGACACTTCAACAAGTACCAGTGTCAGCAGCCTGTATCCCACAGGTCAAAAGAGACAGTGGTGACATGCTTTCAACACCTCTGCTGAATTTTGGAAGACTTGTGAAGTTCCAGGGTTATCCCAACTGAAGAGAGTCTCATTTTTCATCCATGTAAAGCTATGACCTATTTGACATCAGGACCAGGTGGAGGATGCCTCACTAACTGAAGACTACCCAAAGAGGAGCTTTAGGTAATACCTAAAGTGAGTGTTGGCTACACTGCATTGCAGCAGTACAGCAGCACAAAAGAGGGAAGCAATGAGGGTTGCACTGTATTCAGAGCAAAGGCAGTAAGAGCAAATGCTCTCCTATACCAGCTGCCCTTTCACTCCTCCTTAGGGATCTGGGCAAAATGAATGAAGCTAAAAGACTTTACATGTGCTGCTGCCTCTTTGCTTCTGATAAGCAAAATATGTTTGGTGTGGGTTGCTAGCCATGACAGTGGCAGGTGAAGAGGTTATTGGATGACAAACCTGTTCACACAGGTCTAGTGAGATTCTTGCCCTGCATGCTGTGCCCAACAAGAAGGAGCAGTGTTTGAGTCCCTGTTGTATGTACACAAAGCCAGAGTGTTGTCTGCAAGTGTGACATTTGGGCTTGGAGGGTAATTCTGGAATATGTTTTTCTCCTCGGGATATTTCTGAAGTGCAGTCACTAGAAAGTGTCATGTAGGAGCCACCCTCACTTGTTGAAAACTTGGTAGAATGTCTGTACAATATTATGGTCATCAAACTATGTCTGAACCTAATTGGTTGCATGTGGGATTAATTGCTTTAATATAAAGAACTGAATGCACTGAAGACCTGCCAGAGGTTATGGAGAAGATCAAAGAAGGTCAGATAAAAGGCCAAATGCAGGTTTAGTAAGAGCAATTGTAAATTGTAATTCCTTCAGTAGAAGGGCTTTTGCCAGGTCCAGGCTGAGGCTGTGATCTTTAGGATATAGGCCTAGACAGAGCCTGCCCTTGACAGCCATGTCCATCCTCTCATGGAAATATTATGGCCCAGGAAGCTGCATGGTTTCATCTTCATCTGGGGCCAATAATTCAGTGTGATGAGCTCAAAATGCTTCAGTCCTCTGGGAAGTAAAAATCTCTCTTGAGAAATTTATAAATTAAGTGTCTTAAACTATTGTCAGAAACTCCATAAAAGCGTCAGGAAAGAGGCACCAACCTTCCTGGTAACACTGCCACCCTCCCATCTCCCAAAAGACCATAACCACTGCAAAGCTGTTACCATCACGTTGTGCCCACACACAACAGCCCCACTCAAAGGCCAGGAACTCACTGCATTGTAAAGAGGAACCATTGGAGTTCAATACTAAGCTTCCACAGTGCAGAGCCCTCAGTGCCTTGCACAGGACCTCACTTATCTCCTCAGCCCACTAGCATGGAGCTGTAGGGCACAGCTCCACCCTTCTGTTCTCTCATGTGCAGATCCATTTGGAGAACAGACTCACCAGAGTATTGATAGAATATTTGCATTAAGGTGAGATAGGTTTCTGGATGAAAAAAATGCCATGCACTTATTTTTTCATCAACTATTTGTATCAGCGCTGTTCTTTGTTGGTTTATTGCCATGTCAAAGCATGTAAACAGCCCTGCTCAGTGTTCAGAAGCAGTGAGTGTCACTAAGTCTGGAACGAAGATGATTTTGATGTTTCAGTGCAGATCTTCAGCAAATGTCATGGAGCAAAAAAAAAACCTCAACCATGAGAGGCTGCCCTTTCTGCAGGGCTGCACATTACCTGGGCTTATACAAGATCCAAAAAACTTCTTCAGGGCTCAGTCTGTGCGATGAGAGATGCAAGACAGAGCTTATTGAACAACACGAGATGTTGCTATTAGGCACACACGAGGCAAAGGATCAACTCCAACACTGGAGCTTCATTGAAATTTTTGCTGCCATAGCTACAATGGTCAGGAAGAGAAAAGTAGTGCACCTCAGAGAAACAGAGCTATGCTGACAAGAAGCCTGGTGTGAATAGGCAGGTCTCCTTTGTGTTGTGCATCCCTCTAGCAGACTGGGGATGATTGCACAGGAGCCCTCTCCAGCATGAACCTGTCCTTTCCAGATTGGCATCTTCAAGCTTCCAGGGTGTCCCTAACCAAGACAAGGCAAGGAAGAGGGCCCATACTAACAACTGGAGTGAGGGAATTTGCCTGCATGTCTGCTTCTTGACAACAGTTCCCAGTGAGGCTGCAAAGGCACAAGAACAAGATGCAGAAGCAGAATCTTGCCAGACATCAGGTTTCATCTGTACCAGATTCCCAAATATCTTTGTAGCTCTTCCCATCTGTACAAAGGGCTCTGTGTCTGGACATTTTAGGATTGGTCTTCCCTGATGGGATCTGGATAAATTATCCTATTCTATTACAGGTGCAAGGAACTCTTGAGGTATGCTTAAACGCAAGCCCTTTAATTATGGTGCGTGTGTTAGCAAATTAGGACAAACTGAGCGAAGGTATTAGATGAGGCTGCAATTGCATGCTTACTGTGTGCTGCTGCCTGGTCGTAGAGGGCACTGACACAGAGTGAAAAGCTTGGCAGTGCGTGAGAAGGGCAGCTGCCTGGTACAGTGTCCATGTCCCTACCCAAAGCCCCTCAAGGTTCTGAGAGATAAAGGTTAGATGGGCTTGAGTCATTTAAGCACAAGGACACCTGACTGAAATAATGAGCACATTTAAAAGCCTTTTATTTCCTTAAATAACAGTGTGTATTTAGGCACCTCTAAAAGGGCTGTGCTTACTTGGCACTCACCAGCCTGCCATGGCTCATTAAGGGCCTGCCTGGACTCATGGCAGAAGCCAGGACTGGTGTTGAGCACTCCAGAAATTCCTCTCTAGCTCCAGTTCTGTTTGTTTTATTATCTTTGCAGAGCAAGTCATCTAGAAGTCACTTTCTGAAGGGCCCCGTACTGAAAAGACCAAACACTCTGTGGCCTCAAGTAGTGACTCAAACTGGTGTTATTTTTCCCCAGGATGTTTGGGGAAGTCAAGGCACTGCGGCTGGAGTGTCCCTGTGACCTGTGCTTGTGACTTTGAATGGCTTCCAATGGCTTTGACCTTCTCAGCACAGGGCACAGATGGCAGTGCCTCCAAAGTGCTGAGAGAGAAATCCATTATGAACAGCATCCATAGGTTTGCCATTCCTTTGATGAATTAGCATTTCACTAATTAGTACTAATTTAGCAAATGAATGCCATGATTAACTTGATTAGGACTAGAATGAAGGGGAAGGTGTGGGATATTGAGGAACCTGCTCTGGTTTAGGTGAGGACCTGCAGTCCTGCAGGGATGGAAGGTACAGCTCAGGGCTTGCATGGGGCTGGCCAGGATGGGTGGGCAGGCTGCCTCTGTCTGTGCAGAAGGCAGACACTCTCACCAGATCCCCAAAGGCAGTGTGCTTCAGGCTGCCAGCCCTCTGCTGCAGGCAGGGGGGTCATGATAGACTGATGTTCCTGTAGAGCCTAATGAGGCTCGCAGAAATCTGCTGGAGAGGAGGAGACTATTGCTGTTGCTGGTGGGAATAGGGGACCCTGAGCCATTATCATGAGGCTTTTGACCGTAGTGTTCCCTTGCAAATGAGCAATGTGCAAGACAGGCACCTTCAGAGACTGTCACAGCACCTGCAGAGTGTCCCAGCTTTGTTGGGGAAGTTGTCATCCTTTCCAACTTCTACCTGCTGCCATCAAATCCCTGCTCCAAGCCTGTCTGTGTCCTTGACACAACCACTAGGGTCCTCCCCAACTCCCAGGGGAGAAATTTAAGTACAATAAGCAATTTTGTAATGGCCTCCCATTGTCATGCTGCTTGGTTGGAAAAGAGGGTAAAATCTCTACACAGGAACCCGGACAAATGCCGTCCAAAATATGACCAAGGAAACCTGCCTGCGTGCTGGGGTGCTGTGGGCACCAAGCAAGGGAGCTGAGCACTGATATGGCACCCTGGTACTGCTGCTCAAGGGGGTGGCTCAGACCTCTCCCAGAGATACAGCTCCTCCTTGAATCAAGTCAACTCCCATTGAGCAAATTTTACTGCTTTCATCACAAAATATTACTGCAACTAAGAGCTGTTTAGTTGATGCTGCTCGTATCTCATGGACTGCTGCAAAGTCCAGCTAAATTAAGAAATTGTGAGCTCAGTAGTGGTCCAGAGGAAGCAGCAATTACGTATCTATTGTCTGATTGCTGCTTTTTTTTTGCAGCAGGCATGGCTCCTTGACATTAGCCCTATGGAATCTGCCCATTATTAGTAGTTTTAAATGGTCACAAGGTTACAACAGTAAGGAATGTTAGCAAAAAATGTCTCTATGGAGTTTAAACAACCAGTATTTTAGGCAGGGCTTGGTGGGTTACTGTCTCTGCACAAACAACTAGAATGTGAGAGTCTGGGCTGGGAAATACTTAAACTGTTTGGAAAAACTTGTTTTGTGCAGCTTGAGAGTGTCCCTGGAGGCTGTGGCCCGATGCCATGACTCCTGGTAAAGGCTGGGCTGCAGTAACAATGAAGCTTTTATGGGGAAGCTGGAGAACAATCAGAAACTTTTTGGTCCCAAGGGATTATGGGGAGGGGAGTTCCTGGGTTCATGATGTCTGGCACATTATGCACATTTCCACCAGGATTTGGGGGTGTTCTATGGCACGCAAGGTATGCAAATTGCTAAATGTGTTTTCAATTTTGCTGTGTTGTGCTGTCTTTCTTGGTGATCATTTTCTCTTCAGTGTAGGCAGAAGACAAGATGGGTTTGTAGCACAAGAGGAGTGTATTTGTCTTCCAAGCAGTATTGACCTATGAAGAGCTTGTCTCTGGTTCTCCAGCATGCTCCTGTCTGGGTGGCTGCAGGCTATCCACTAATTAAACTTCCTCTAGGACAAAGTGTCCTGAACAGAAAGGCATTTTTGGTGGACCTCCTTACCAGAGTGATCAGAAGAGTGTACATAGAAACTCATTCCTTGTTGCTATGGCTTATCGTTTGCATGCTATAGCAGATGTCAGCTAGGGGTCTAGTAAGTCATCCAAGTATCCACTCCATCAGTGCTACAGCAGTAATTCAGATTTTCTTCAAAGACATCACACTGCTGGTAATTAATTTGAGGGCTTTGTTACAGAAAAGAAGGCATTTCCCATTAGACATAGACTTTCATTACTAATGGCATTAGGTGCTGGAAAAAACGGGGCAGGAGGAACCCTAAAGCCACAGGAGACCACAGGAGAAGTTCAGCCTGAGGGCTGAACTGCCACTCTACATCCATTCCAGCATCTGGTTTAGAAACATTAAACTGACCCAATGCCCACTGAAATCTATGAAATGGTTCCTGTAGATTTCAGTAGACCTTGGAAGGAAGCATGCAGAGGCTGAGGAGCAGGTAACCCAGCCTGCAGGAGCAATTAGCTCCCTGTGAGCTTGCAGTGGGGGCCATGGCCATGCCCTGTGCCCTGCACATACATGCCAGGGCAACAGAGGGCTGGGCAAACCCTTGTTTGCCTGGGCAAGGGATATGAGCCTGGGAGTGAAGAGCTTGGAAATGAAAATTTTGTTTTTAGATTACAGAAATGTGGGTAAGATGAGACTGCCCAAGATTGTAGGATTCAATGTGTTTTATTGCTGCTCTCTTTCCTTCCTCTGGACTCTGAAGGATGTGGACCAGTGACAAGCAGGCTGTCTTGTTCATTGGGTTCCCCTGCCAGGGTCCCCTTGTCCCCACTTTGTGCATCTTTCCCCATCATTTGCTGAGGTTTAACCTCAGGCCTGCTTCCAGTTTGGAAATACTGAATGGCCCTTAATGACAGCAGCACGAACAAAACCCTATAAAGGCAAGATTTGTGATTTACATGGGGTTAATTACCACATCAAGCATGTTTATTCACTTCTCTAATAAATTCTTAAGACAGGAACAAGTACTAGCTTGACCAGATTCATCTGTGCATATATTGTTCTTGTAGCCATTTTTTGTGAATCTGTACGTGCAGGATAGAAAGAAGGGATGCCCATTATTTAGGCAGTAACTTGTGAGCTGTGTGCATTTCTGCCTGAAATGGCATTTACTTCAGATCTGGTGCAAAACTGACTTTATCAATACTTTTATTGCCTTTTCTTTTTTTTTTTTAAAGGAAAGTAGTAGATCATAAATGCATATTATCTACAGCAGTGCGGTCTATTTCTCTGACATCCACTTGCCATGGAGGAATGTGAGGTCTATGTCTGTGTCTATGAAACTAATAAAACCTGATCATTATATTCATGAGATTAAAAAAATGCAGTGGCATGCGCCGGTGCAAGTCCAGGATCAGTGGTGTGAAGCTGTGCTTCTGTGAGGGTCCTACACAGTTTGTAATTTACTTACTTATTACTAATGACGACAGGTTGAAGATTCACATCATCAGTTTCAATTAAGAGCTTCATTTAATCAGTCTGATTTACTGCTATAGAGAGGTGGCCAGTGGCCTCTGGTTTTAGGTGATGGATCACTTGAATATCTCTATGGGGACCATTTTACCTCTAATTTAACTGCATTCTGATATACACCAGTGGCAAAGAGGTTTTCCTCAGGTGTTGGTTCAAGTGTAGCTTTAGATACCTTCTAGGTTTTCAGTGGCCACACATGTGTAAGGCTGAGTGCAGTGTCCCTGATTTCCTGGGAAAGTACTTGCAATGGCTCAGCACTGTACTGGATGGGGGCCCCCTGCCATTCCTTAGGAATTTGTGTCAGACAGAACATTTCGTACAACGCAGAAGATTCTGTCACCTTCAGTTGAAGGAAGCTGTTTGTGTTAATGCTCAAAGGAAATGTGAGACAAGGCAAGCTCTTTACTTTAGAACACACATTGTGCCATTGATGTACACAGTACAGTAAATATAAAAAACAAAGAATCCACTGTGGTATTTACCCTCACTGCAAATGCATTAGCAAAATAGGATTATTTGCAATCAAATAAAATAGTACTGCTTTTAGGCAGAAATCCTGGGTGTTCAGTGAAGTGTGCTCCTCAGCTTTTTTACCATTTATCAACCCCAACACATTCCTCCCCAACTTTTTTTTTATGCCTTCCATTAATAGTTAAGAAAAACCTAGGGAAAACAAACACTCTATTTCTGATTGTTTATTCACCAGTCTCTTAGGAACCATAATTACGTCTCCCAGGAATTGTGTTTTATCATACTGTATATCTTAAAGAGCCACTTTAGGTAAAATAACAAGGAGTGCCTTATGAAGGAAAATTGGATTAATTTTAAGACTTTTTTAACCCTCTGAAGAATGGCTCTTTGTTTACTTCTTTAGTGCATGTGGCAACTTGCCCAAGTAAATACTATGCTGCATAAATACCAGAGATTGGTATTTATGATATTACATAAACATACTCTGAATAGTGAGTCATTGTAACAGTGAAGAAGAACATGAGCAATATATATTGCAGTCAATTCCTCATCACAGTATTAAGTGCCACTGAAGCAATATAGTACAGAATGACACCGAGAATGGAGAAGAAAGGACCCATAGCACTGTTCAGCACATCAGAGTTTACTAAACAAAACAGAAACAGCCAAAACAGGAATATGATGAGGGTAAGAAACACAGCAGGTGAGTCCAATATGCAGGGGTGAGGAATTAGTGGTTAGGTATATTTTGGGGTTGATTGGCAGAAGGCTTACTGCTCTTTAAGCTAAAGTACCTCATCCTGCTGTTACAAGGAGCTGAGCCCTCAGGGTTCATGCTCCTGACCCACAGTGATACAGGTCTGCTCATGGCAATAGGATGCTGATACCACTTTTTCACTCATGGAGCCACCTTTCAATTACTGGAGTCTTAATTTTGTCCACCTATAATTTTACTATATATTTACCTGCACTTCAGCAAATTCTGTGTGTGCAAGGATTTGTATGAACTGAAGTGTCACCATGCCACACTTTGCATTACTGCCAAATGATCTGGCTCCTCTGCTGCCTGGGGTTCATACCTGAAAAATCAAAACCCCAAAGGGAACATGTGTATGCCAAACCTTCTCTTTTAAAGCCAGCAGGGTATTAACAAACTTTATTTTTCAAATCCATGTTGTAGTCTGTCTCATCCAAACAGAAAAAAAACCCAAACAGAAATACAAACACTCAAATCCTCAAAGGTCCACTGAATCCCCCCTTTCAAAAGGATGATAAAAATTGCCCCCCATAATAAAGCACCAGCCTAAAAGCACGATTTAAAAAAAAAAAAATTTCCTTCTTCCCTGGAGCAGTCACAGCCCTTGAGGAACAGCAGGTAACTCCCAAAGGCAGAGCATATCCACAAAGTAGGTGGTTGATCCTCCTAAAATCCAGAAGTTTGGGGGTGCTCTATGCTGGGTGCACCTCCCTCCCTGAGTGTAGGTTTGCACGTTGTGAAAGAGGGGTGGCTCCTTGTGTTTGCTGTGGTTTGCTGTCAACAATAGGCATTTCCTGGTGTGAATAAAGGGATGAATTGAGGAATACTCCTGCTCCTCCTGCTCTCTCACCTGAGAAGATAGTATTGGATATCCCCAGTGGCCTAGCAAAGTTCATGTGTTTATGGAAACCTCTACATTACTACATGGTTAGTAGCTGTTTATTGTGGTTGTCAAACTTAACCTTATTCCTCTAATTTTTTCCTTGTTTTACTTCTTTAGTCAAACACACTGGGTTTAAATAGAGCTGTGTTTTTTGATGTTGTTCTGGGTGCTATTCCATCTCATACACAGGGCCTTACCAGATGAGTGGAACAGTCATTAACTTTTTGTTTTCCCCTTGTGCTTTACAGCTTTTGTACAAAATAGGATGTGACATGGATGATAGAGAATAGAACGCTACTGGTCTGCAAGGAGCAATGTTTAGAGGATGTTTTTCTAGGCCGGGACCCAAATGCATGGCAAGATTTGACAAGGCATTGCTAGCAAGTCTGGGAATGGCTGGGGTGCCCTCTGTGCCATTCTGGATGACAGAGGATTTATGCCTGGGCCACTTGCAGGCAGCTCCCTGAAGCACTGCAGGTCCAGGCAGAAAGCTACACCCTCAAGGTTTGTCTGTATTTCCTATTTTCCCTGAAAAAAAAATGAAGCAGTAAAGTATACTAGCAGAGTTGAGAGAACAAGAAATATGGTCAAATTTCAAATTCAATCACAATTCCATTTTTTATTTTAGTATTATTAAATCAGCAGCACTGCCCAAAGCCTTCAGTTTCATGGTGTGTGATGTTCTTCAAACATATACTGGGATATTGTGCCAAGACATCCCCTCTTTGTTTGGATTTTGTTAACTATCAAACACATATTGAGACCTGTCCCAGGCCACTTTAATCTGAATTCTTTCCTCATGTTGCTTAGGGTCTTCTATTCTCAGTTCCTGGGAGCCTGGGTGATGAGATGGCAGACTAAGGTCAGCACCAAATCCTAGTGACAAGCAAGTCCCATCCAAGCCCCAGAAAAATCAGTGGGAAGGCTTGGGTGGACAGTTGTCATTTTGACTCAGTTCCAGAGATACTAGGAAAATAATAAAGGGGACAGAAAGAAATAGCTTTGTCAACTTTGGGGGGTTATTCCTCCTGTCTTTTAAAAGGAATAAATATGTGGTCTCTGTTACAAATTTATCTGAGAAGTTGTTTGTTTTCCCAGTCAGCGGTGTCATAACAATGTGCCTGTGTGATAAAGGCAGAGCTTACAGGTTTAAAAGTTCTTTTTCAGTATAGTTCATTACAAGGAACAATCTTCTCTCTAATATGCTGGTCTTCGTGGCATAAAAGCATTCACACACTTAGCATAAGCATGAGGGTCACACTAACAAAGAATGACAGCACTGCTTAAGTAGTTATATTGGTTATTTATTCATTTAAATGTATGCAGATCTGAAGCAGCTTCCAAACCTCTGATTAGTTTAACTGTTATTCTGTTCTGTCTTGTTCTTTAGTTTTGCACAAAAGGATGCAAATTTCACTGACAATTGCTCTGCAAAGACAGCCCTCTGTAGTACCTATTGAAGAAGAAAACAGGCAAGAGGCTGCTTTTCATTATTTCTGCATGAGTAAACTGCACACCCAGGATCTCAGCACTCACTGTGCCTGTAGAAATGCACATGAAAAATACTGTTCCAGGCAAAATGTATATATGTGGGCCTAGTCCACAGGCAGAACTTACAATTTGTTTCAGATTTTACCCTTTTCAGAAGTTCAGCTGTCTAAACAAGGCCATTATGTTTTGGCTCCTTGCCCCAGCTATTGCTGCACAAGTGAGTATCCATGTGATTGCAGAACAGAGAGAATGATGCAAACTCAGCATATAACATTTGTTGGAATGCCTTAGAAGAGGATCTTCTAACCTGAAGATGGTATCATGGCTCCTCAGTGGTCCTGCTTCCTTCTGCCATTCCCCACGTATGCAAACAAAGCAAATGCTGTCTCCCAGTTTCACCCATAGCTGTTTGTACAACAGTTGGCATTTTTCAGATGTCTTTTCTGTTATTTTTCAAGGACCTTTTCTGTTGTTTTAGTTTATTTTGAAAGCAAAAATATAAATAAATCCGAAAGCCATACATGGTCAAGTATTAATTGAAGTTTTCTGACAGGTGGGAAGTTGGCATCCAGTTACCCAAGCAAGAGACTTGTTGCTTTTCTTGGCCACTTCAATATCAGATTTTGGGGGTCCTGAAAAATATAACTACTGTATAGAAGAAAATATGTCTCTCCTGTATCTCAGATATCCTGAGGGGTTAGAACGGTTCATATTAAGGATTTTCTACTCCACAGATAATGTTTGTTTAAAATATATTTAAATATTCTCACATCAAAATGATGCGTGGACCACATCCACAAATATATTACATTAAGACAAGACATATAGCTATGGAGGTATTTAGACAGGGAAAAATGCAAAATTATTTAATTGAATTTGTACAGTTCTGTGAAGAGTTAAACCTCATTAAAATTAAAAATTGCATTTAATTCTACAGTTCATTAAATCATAAGCAAGGCACACTCTGCCAGCACCTGAGGAGCTGAGAACTGCCCCAGAGAGAAAGTGGTGGCTGCAGAGGAAGTGCTGGTAAGTCAGAGGACACTGAGGCTGGAAACTGGGCCTGTATGACCGTGGGCACACATCAGATCTTTACCCAAATGTATGGAAATCCAATCCTTCCCTACAGTCAGAGGGCAGGAGTGTCACCATTCCTGCCACCCACTGCCTGGAGGAAGGAGGGGCAGGGATGGGTCAACATTCAGGTTTTGTAGTGGCATCACCCAATTGTCACCTGCCCTATTCCAGCTGGGACAGGAGCCACTGATCCACAAGCAATTCCCTGCTCTGCCTGCCCCTGCTCTCGCTGCTCTGGTACATCCAGCAGTGCCTCATCCATTCCCATCCCCCACAGCTCACTGAGAACATTTGGCCTTGGTTTTGCACCTCTGTGGACTCTTGACTCCTTTTCTTTCAGCC
Source organism: Erpornis zantholeuca (assembly GCA_013400515.1). NCBI lineage: Eukaryota > Metazoa > Chordata > Aves > Passeriformes > Timaliidae > Erpornis > Erpornis zantholeuca. The sequence continues at coordinate 97,295 of VZTN01035178.1, forward strand.
AGATATCTGCTTGGACATAGGGATCAAAGTGTCTCAGACTGACTGCAGGTGAAAGAAAAATGCACAAGACAAGCTCAGTGTGAATAGGCAGACTGATGAGTATGTTGTCTGTTATATTTATGTATTTCACTTTTCCTGGTATTCCTTCTAATTGCTGGGCTGTGGTAGGATTATGCTCTTGAATTTTTAAAAAGAAATATGCTGAAAACATTTCTATTTCACCCAATGCTGTGCAGTCTGTCCTTTCTTATGCAGATGTCTGTGAAATTACTTATGTACATTTTAGCATACGACCTTTAGACTAAACATATATGAATGTTTATTTTCCCACTCCACAGAAGCTTCTGTTTCTCTGCATCATTAATGATTTTCCCCATCTCTATGATGCATCTCACCTGTCCAACTTCAATTCATGATAAACAATTTACTGCAGAGTGTGTGAAGAAAAGCTTAGTACCAGTACAAAAAGTACTCAACTACTTGGTAGCTCTAGAAGAGATGGGTGCCAGAGGTGTCTAAGAGCAGCCACAGATAATAAATAAATAATAATATTTATTATTAATAATAATAAATATTATTATTATGGATAATAAATTGCAGTGATGTTCTGCCTAGCTGATACAGTTGATATTGCTGAAAATAGCAGGACCTCCAGCCTTTGGACAATAGTTAGATGCTTCATCATGCAATGCCACAAGTATCAGTGCATTTAAGAACAGCATAGTATACTCAGGTATGTTATTCACAAAATATTTTCTATAAAATCAGTAGTTTATTCTAGGAAAAAAAAAATCTCAGTGCTCTTGTCAGATATCTCCAAGTGAATCACTAGTCATTCTTGCTCACTGATGAGATCAATTGATTTTTCCATATCAGCAAATGCTTTAAACTCAACCTGTGGTCTGAAGAAAACAGTCAGTGTATGTTCTTTCAGTTTCATTAGTGTGCTAATAAAGATTCTGCAACTGGATCTTACCTGAAAAGATGATTAATTGCATTGCTGCACACGTGTAAACAGAATTCAGGTTCATCTCCCATCCCTGCATTTGGCTCTCCATGTAGTGAAGGTGTTTCAATTGGTTTGTTAGAAGTGTGCATCCTGAAACTGGATCTGTTGATCAAATTCCATTTTTTACCACTTTTGCAATCTTAGCTACCTTTTTTAAAGAAAACTGAGATCAGCCTCATTGATGATATTATATGACTCACAGACATGTCAGAGACTAGAAGGGTGACAGCTGTTCTCCTGCAACCACAGGTGCTCAGCTAGGATTATTTATGTGCCATCGACAGTGGAACATGCTCAGACTTGAAGGACTAGTGCTGACCTTCCCTTGCTAGCTAATCATTTATACACTCCTTGTTTTGAGTGCTGCACCTTAAGGTTTCTCATGACTCACTTTCTCTCTGCAGTGAACAAATAAATGCTGAAGGACACTGAACACTTCCAAGTGTGTAACCTGTCCCTTTAGACTCTCAACAGCAGAAGGTCTCCAGGCAGCAGTGCTATTTATTGTGGTGTGGCCTCAGAGAAACAGCACTTAGAGAGCTGAGAGGATGGTGGTGTTCTGGTTGTTTTAGGCTTCTCTTGATGAATGTCAATGCAATACTCTCACAGGTGCTCTGAGGAAGGGATAAAGTTCCTCTGCTTCTTGGGGACAGGGAAGTTGGACATTTATAGTTCACCCTCCAAACAGGGAACCCCATATATTCAGATAGATTACCTCGATCATAGCCCAAGGGTTATTGAAGCAAAATGAAATCTGATTATATCTCATAGGGATTTGTATATATAATATAAAACATATATGACATATATAATATCTACAATATATAAAACAAATTTGTTATTGTATATTTGCAGTTCTACCTTAGCTATACATTATACATTAGGTATGTATATATGTATGTATACCCATCTATCCACATATACATGTGCATATATGTGTGTGTATGTTCATAAACACACCTCTTTTAAACCATTTTTCTTCATTGTATATGGCTGAGAGTTCTTGAGGTGACTTGCTGAATGGGCACTGGCAGACATTTTTTGTATCTGAAGGGAACCCTGACTCGAGGAGAATTATTTCTGGGTTGTTCAGACCAAAAGACACTCAGCTGCCAAGGATGCTGCTGGTCACTCTTATCCTCTCTGCAGTGACTGGTCCATTTGCTGAGTGGGGGTTCTCATGCTGACATCCCCAAGTCCCTCGCACTGCTTTTGGGAGAAATAAGCAGTAAGTAGTTGCAATTGCTTTGATCATACAAAGAGTGTAAAAGGGTGGATATTAATAATATGTTATGGAATATAGCAATAATGGAAAATAATCAATATTGCCATTAGTAAGACATGCAGCAGTTCACAAACAAGCCAATAAGTTTGAGAAACTTAGTGGAAGCAGAGATGAGAGGATGTAGGTACAAGAGCATACAAGGAAACTCGATCTTGCCTTTGTCCTTCCCTTGTGCAGCTCTTCCCCAGGAAACATTGCAGGGAAGCAATGGGGGGGAAGGCTTCCTCCAAAGAGAGAGAGCTTATCTACCTGGAGCAGGGTTAGTTTGGCTGTGAAGTCAGAGGTAGAGAAGGGAGGAACATCTTTTGCCTTATGTCCAGCAGAGGCTGTGGGGCTGGCACTTAATTCTAGGGGCTTGCAATAGGCCTGAGTGGGTGGGGAACACATCAAAATGTCATTGCAAAGAAGAAGGGAGATGTGATCTGACATGCTAAGAGCACTGCTGCCCTCGTGGTCCCTGGGTGAGACACATCTAATGGGATGGAGCTTCACCACAGCAGTCACAGGGGAGCAGTGTGAGGGGCAGAGCACCATGGGTTGGTCCAGTGCGAGGGAGTAACTTAATCTGCAGGGCTGTGATGCAGAGAAGGATGTGGTTCTTTTAATTCCTTCCCCGTGTCCCATTGTTTCCTTTCCAGGCACACACAAAATCTTCCTCTGCCCCTCCCAGCTCAGCTTTTCTCCTCTCTTTGGCTTTTTGTCCTTTGTCTGTTGCAGAGCCGAGCTCATCAGTACCCATGCCCAGTGCAGTGGGGGCTTTCCCATATTGAGTTAAATTTGCCTTTTTTTGGCTATTTCTCCCTATCTGGTGCCCATATGTTGAGTAAAACAATTGTAAATGGAGTTAGTTCATGACTTTGGCATGGGCAGCAGGAGGCAGGGCCAGAAATAAGTTCCTCAGAAAAGGTTGTATTTCACAGTAGTGCCCCTTAGTTGTGCTGGGTGGACTCACTTTAATGAATTTACAGGGTGTGATCACAACACAAAGCTGCACATGGGAGCCCAGGTTATGAGTCTCCTCCCTATCAGACAGGAAGGTGCTAGAAAGGCCTGGGAGTCACGAGCACACAGTCAGATCTTGCCTGCCTGGGATATAAAGGACATGACCTGTCCTGCCATCAGCTTTTAGAGCCAAGCTCTCCCTGGCTTCAGAGGACGCTTTATGTGTGTGTAAGGAACCATGGCAAGGTCAGGGCTAGATTGCTTCACATCACCAAAATATGAATTCATAGGTTCATCCTAGAGCAAGGGTTATGCAACAAAACTAAATGGAATAATATAAAAGCTGGGAACTGGAATGCACTGCAGTATTACTGGAGGAAATACATCAACAGCCTCACAGGAAAATGACACACAAATTAATGCAGTCTAATTAATCAGAGATTTTTTTTTTTTAATCACAGACATGAGCTGTGAGTTGTCCTTTGCACGCTAAAGATACTGCCTGTGCCCCTGTGAGGTGCATTGCAGAACTACGTATTTTTAATGGAAGTTCCCAGGCGAGCTGCCAGCGCTCTGCAAACAGATGAATTTATGGTCTTTCAGGTACAAACAGGCATGATTTGTTGTGTGGAGAAGGATGTGGTTCTTTCCATTCGTTCTCCCTGTCCCCTTCTAAGCCTTCCAAAGCACATATGAGCATGGCCCAGCAATGCAATTGTCCTGGGTCTGGTAACCTGGGACACTCAAGGTTACTTGAGTACCTTCAGCAAAAATAACTAAAATCTCCACAAGCACAAGCTATTAAGCATTCTGCAAAATACAATGTTGGCTTCACTGGTATAACTCAAGACGTCCAGCAACTGTACACCTTATTTCTGCTACCGAGTCTGTGCTCTTTTGTTACTTACAACAAATTATAACTCTGTAAACATGGAACAGTTTGTAAACTGGGAAAATTCCTCTCTTGAAATTGGAAATGTATTTTCCCATATTGATCTTGCACGAAAATAAAGTGTTTAGCCTGGAAATGGACCTGATTCTAAGTTCTTGTGCTATGCTGAAAAAATACGTCTCTCCAGGTGGGTGCAGACACCCTGAACTTGCTTTGCTGGTGCTCTGTGGTGTTTGGATGTGCTCCACAGCCAAGTTCCACAGCACCATACCCCAGCTGGTCCCGTGCTCACGGGAACACGAGGCAACTGAAGAACAACATTTATCAGAAACCTCCTTGGCTCTGACAGCGATGAGCATGACTGCTCTGTGGTCTGGGGGTACATGTGCTGATACGAAATTAAATTTATTAAAAAAATTAAAAATTAAAGCCACATATCCAAGGTGTGCTGGAATGGGTGTGACAAATTGACAAATGCAGTGATTTATAATGAAGCAGTGATTTATAACTCTGCTATTTTGACTGTTTTCTGTCAGCTCAGAGAGAATAATTTGTGGTGTTCATATTGGGCCCCCAGTTCATGGCATTATTGCTCAGGGACTGTAAACAGGGTAAGTTTGGCTACTATCTAGATTTTCTACCTGTAGTAATAATATAAACCCTCTGTGTACCAGGGAAGGACAGAGGAAGATGTGGAAACTGCTGCATGCACAATAATATTTATGAAATCTTGGGCTTAGTTACTTCACTTCCTGCTTGGTAATATGGCTTTGTTTGCTTCCTCCATTCAAGGGTCTTAAAATGCCTCATAGTAGTTTGTTGAAGAGCAGTAATATTTTTATAAGTTCAACTGATAGACAAACTGATAGACACACCAAAAGATATTTAAATAAACAAATCTATATGGGCCCACAAAGATCTGTCTCCATTCTAAAATAATCTCCAGCAGAAGCAGCAATTTTCAATGCTAAATATGGGCTGAGTGCTACTGTGAGTTCAGGTAACTGGTGCGAGGTCCTTTGCTTCTCCAAGGGTAGCAGAGTGGCAGCCAGTGTCCCACTGCTGCTCCAGCAACACAGGCTGAAGCATTAAGAGGTGCTTTGGCTCTCTTAAGGTTAGGTGCCAGTTTTGAGAGACTAAGAAAGCCTTGATCCAGGAAGGAAAATCACATTTTCCTTCCTGTGGCCAGTATTGCCTCAGAAGTAGTTTTGATAGCTCTCCTATAAAGCCTTTTTCTGCCTTTGGGATGTTAATTTTGGCATATAGGTGTTTTCAACCTTCTCCAGAAAAGTTGCTCTGAAAAGGACATTAAGTAGGGAAGATTTTCTATGGTTTAAAAAATCCAGCACTTCAATACCCATCCTCTAAGAAATGCTTTGTGATCCAAAGTATTGTTGCCTGTCATTGCATTGGCAATTTGTCCTTTGCCAAAGCCTTTTTATGTTTCTTCCTAGGATATTAACACAGATATAATCATCAGTTAAAGCACTTAGTGAGATAAAACTTGCTTCTAAAACTGAGTTGACTGGAAGGGACATCGAATTATTTATCTTGCATTTTTAGTGGGGTTTTTTTAAGCATTAATAATTTTCCAGGTTATTGGTTTTGCCTCCCTTCCAATTATAAGGACAAAATCTGGAACTGTTTCACAGTGGTCTTGGAAGAACGAGAATGGGATGTCTTGTTCATCTAAATGATTCATTCTAAATTCATTGCTACTTCCAGACAAGGTGTTCATCTACCTGTTTGTCCTGCTGTCTCCCTGGCTGTATGTTGTTGACATAGAGATGATTGGAGGTAGTTACAAAGTGGGTCAAACTTTACCATCCTCAAGCTGAGTTAATGGAAGTATAAATGACACTTTTCCCAACTTTCCTGACAGAAGTGCTGCTTGCCATTGCCACAGCTGTTTGTGTCCTTAAACCAAAGCATTTCCAGAGTCTGATGTCCTCCGAGGTCTCCAGAGCCACAGCTGTGATGGCCAAGGCTGTTGCTTGTTGGTACCAAGCTGATGAAAAGCTACCAGTCATTATTCCTCTGTAGAGATGCACCAGAAGTCAGATGTGGCTCCTTGGGCCCAACAAAAAAAAGAGTTTTGTGCAGGCGTGTGGCTTGGCAACAGCCACACATCAGAGGTCTGAGGCTCTCTTTCTAGCATGGCATGGGGTGCCCTCTAAATTCGTGGGACACTTGCAGTCCTAGCCAAGATGAGGCTTTTGAGTGGTAGATGCATTTTAGAAATATGGGTTTCAAATTGTTGGTTATACCAAACTTACTACCTGTCATGGACAGGTGGACCCTTCACTGTCACTGCCCTCTCTGAGAACACAGAGCACTAATGTGGTAGGATCAAGCGTGGGTCACACATGACACTGCCACTGTCACAGTGTCCAAAGCTCTCCCAAGTGTGGAGCAGGGCTCCCTTGCCCAACCTTGCCCTGTGGAGCAGGGAGGACCCACATGTCATTTCAAAGGACTTTTTTATTTTTAAGCAACCTTCTGTGGAAGCAGCTGCTACTTGCAAAACAAGCTTTTTTTGTTATGGATTTTTTCCTTGGTAGGTAAGTCAAAGTAATTGTGGATGTAGGTGTTCAGCTGACTTCTGCATAAGAAAAGAACACCTATGATCTTCTGCAAGCAGGAGGCTACTCTGTCAGTGCTGCTACCCCGTGTGGCCAGGGCTGGATCACTTGCAGACTGGCACACCACCACCCTCAGCCTCACAGTGGCAGAGCTGTCTGGGGCACTCTGTGCCCAGCCCAACTCCCTTCTCAGCCACTGCCAAATCCCTTGCAGGGCCAGTGTTTTCCTGGTATCATGGCAAGAACCCTTGGGAAGGTGGTCTTGCAGCTCCCAGCAAGCATCTCTGCTGGGCCAGGCATCACCTGGCCACTGCCCTTGGCTGCTGGGCCATTCCTGGCAGAGGTGACTCAGAGGCAGGGAACCCTGGCACAAGCCTGCCCTGAACCACTGCCTAAAGACTCCTGCCTCTGCCCAGCTCGCCCTTCCTGCTGCCTTTCCCCCAGGGTCCTAACTCCCAACTCTATAAACATAATAACAATAATTATTCTCTCATTGGACACATAGCCATCTTCTTTGTTTGCAGGCTTAGATAAATATCATTTGAATCATGGAGTCTGATTCGTGAGTCAGGATGATGGCAGTCCTCCAAAACCTCCTGCCCATGGAGAGTGTGTTTGTGTGAGAGGGAGAGAGAGTTTCACTGTATGAAGAGTAAGAAACTGGAAGCCAAGTGAATTAAGTACAAAGCAGATAATTATATGTAATTCATTTACTGACTACTGATTGCACCTTGGTATGGAGGTTCATGAATTCATTTGACTCTGCACGGTTCTCAAAAACAATCTTCCTTCTACAAGATAAAAGCTGGCTCACTTCTCAACAGATGAGTGTTTACATTAGTGTTATTGTAAGATTCTGCCTTTTTGGCTCATTTAGTATTTTATCTCATGGCCATTCACTTTTCCTGGGTTCATCTGGTGTCTCTTTGACAGGTTCAATTGCTCAGTGCTGGTCAAGGCTGGGTGTCACTGCAGTCTGAAGACATCATTCTGCTCCTGAAAGCAATTAGACATGGTTATTCTCTCCCATCTGCCGCAGCTAAACCTTGCCACGAAGACTGTGACTTTGGCAGGGAAGCAGCAGGTCACAGCCCCCTTTTCCCCACTGCTGGAGTCCCCAGAAAACTGGCACTCTTCATGGTGTCACCCACTTGCCACTGTAGCCTGATGCCATCAGCACCTTCCAGCTGAACACCAGCAGGCAGTACCAACCTCCACCTGCTAACACCTGGGTGGATTTCAGGTTGGGTTGAAGACCCAAAGACAAAGCCTTTAATGAGGTGAAAAAGCTTGTGCTAACCCAGTGAAACCCAGCAGCAGTGTCTCAGTGTTGATGTCATTCTCAAGACTGCAGCCTGTGTGTGACACCACTCGTGCCTGGCACTCTCAGACCCCAGTGCCCTGAGCAAGCAGGGCCTGGGCACTGCATCTGCAGTTCCAGAGTGGAGGTGTGAACCATGCCAGGCAAAGCCCCATGCCTGAGGGCTCACTCAGTGCTGCCAAGCAGCAGAGGTGCTATCCAAGGTGACATTTGTACCAAGTGGCAGAAACAGAAGAGCTTTTGCAGTTGTGCTCCCCATGCAATCGCTAGACGTTAGTTGAGCCCCTCTTCCACCCCTCCCCTCCAAGTAAAACTATACACTCAGTTAATTGCTCAGGACCTCTGTGACGGTGGCTTGTCAATCAACAGACATTTGACTAGGCCATCAAGTAACTGGGAACCATTATTTTATCAGTCAGTTTAAGAACAGAGTGCATGAGAGGTAAATGCACAGCCTTTGTGCACTAGGGAGAGGGCTATGTCTGCAGGCACTGGAAGAATGTACTTCTCTGTGAGGTGCACTTAAAGACTGCCTTTGAGAAGGGAACAAAACAAGAATGACATATTCTAAAGGGAGTAATAAGGGAAGGGGGAAGTTATTTCGTAGTTTGAATAGAGACTATTTAATAAATCATGACACAATCACACTGAAGGAGGAAAACCCAGTAAGGGGATTACACTTATATACACTTTCTATCGTTACTTGCCATCGTGTTTGCTGAAGTGTCACACTGTGAAGCTGAGCTCGTGGCTGCCAGTAAAACAGCTGTAGTGTCTGATGTAACTCCCACTACTGCAGGAACACACACTTACAGGTGTCTCCTTGGAGCTGCCTCCGGCCTCGGTGCATGAGCTCACTCACAGCAAGCGACTCCCTGCACACTGAGCCCTGCAGGTGCTGGCCCTGGCTTTCCAGCCCTCCTGAGCAAGTGACAGAGGTGCTGCTTTCTACATCCATGGCAGCCAGATAATGAAAACAGCAGCAACAAAAAAAAAGTAACCCTCTGCTCTGCTATTTTTGATTTGAGCAATTTGTAGTGAGAAAAGCCAAAACCAGCTCATCTTGTTGACATGAGTATCACCATTGACTAAAATGCAGTCACCATGCACTTTAATTTTGAGCCTGTGCAATCCTTTTCGCATGAAGATCTGGCAAGCCAGGACAGATTTCAATCTGTGAGATACTTGCAGTGTGATAGTATTTTACCTGTAGGTGGATCTTTACTTTAGATACTGATATGCAGAGCCAATGAGCCTGATTCACTGCTGTGTTACTCCAGTTTTTCAGTGGAATAACACCACTGAATCATCAGCAAAGTTGAAATAACAAATGATAAAATGGGAGCATTGTGTCAAAGTCTGCAGCTAGTGCATGGAAATGACGAGCTCCTTCTTGCAGAACCATTAACTTATATGGACTTTTCCCAGTTTGAAATATATCAAAAATATGACAATGTGCCTAGGCTAAAGTTTTACATGTCAAAAAAAGAGAGAAAAAGTCTAATATAACAGCTAGCATGGGAATCCCTCAGTATCTCTATGTGGTAATTTTTTTTCATTCGGAAGAAGAGGATTTTTGAGAAAAGGCCTTAAACAGCTTCTAAGAAGATGCAAGTTTTGATGCAGTTCATTTCTGTGCACCAGCTGGGCACCATGTGAAGCTTAGAAATAGGACAAGTTAGAAAGAGAGTCCTGGGTTTTTTTTGATTTATGAAAACACTCACTGAGCAGTTGAAAACAACTGAGTAATTGTGAGGTTTTTCTAAGTAATACTCTGGAAAAGCCAACTGAAGGTAGTAGGCAAGCTTGCAATTAGTATTTCTAATTATAAAGTGTATACATAAAACAATGCACCATCATAAATAAAGGCCAAATGTAAATGATGCAATAGGAACTGTAGAACATCACATAAAGATGGACAAACAAGTCAGCAAGAGAAATACTTGTAAATTATCCATATTTTTACAATGATAGCAACAACAACAACAGCAACAAAAGATAAAAGAATAGTGCTTTGTTTTATTTTATGGAACTTTGACAGGATCCTTGTCTCAGTGCCACCTGATGCTCCTGCTTCTGTTGTAGACCAGAGTCTGCTGTGGGTGACTCCCAGTCAGGGTGTCAGAGCCAGTACTGACAGACCATCAGACACACTGATGGTGTGGCTGGTGTGGGAGCCCATGGCTCTAACAGCAGGGTCAGATTAGCTCTGTCATTTGCCTTATCAATGGCTCATGGCCATTGCCATCATGGAAAACAGCTTCCAAATCCCACAGTGTGAGGGGTTGTTGAGTCTGCCCCCATAGGGCTCAGTGAGCCAGATTTGTGTCAAATTCAAGCTATGGGGCTTGAACAGGGACTAAATGAAGTGCTGCACGGGGGATGTGATCAGCGGGCTGTGATCAGTAGGCTGTGCTATTTTTAGATGCACCCTAGGCTCTGCCAGCCTATGAAATGCTTTATGTAGTCTATGGGAAATGGGAAACTCCAGGGCTATGGAGCATCCCCACTGCAGCACTCCTCTGACTGACACCTGTGCAAGAGCACAGCAGGGTTACGTGCTGCACTCCTCACAGAACTGCTCTCCAAATAAAGCCCTGGATGCAACTAGAGAAGGTAAAGAGACATAATACCTTAGGGAAATGTCTTTATTTATTCTCCTTGGGTGCATATATGGCAATCACCCATTCAGCATGATCCAGGATGTTGAAAACCATTTCATTATGTTCTATAAATAAAGGACTGATGTGGTTCAATTGTATCAATTATGCAATTCTTCTAAGTGATGTAGTCAAGGGTAAATGCAGGCAAAGGGCACTCCCTTTATATCTGCTTCTTCTCTGTGCACTTCTAGTATTTACCTGCTCCTTGTGTACCACAGACAGATAAATAGTACCCACTTTTATTTACCACTCCACCACTGACTCTCCTTTGGCCAGGAGCTTTTCCTATGCACAGATGACACAATGCAATAGAAAATGGAAGTCAAGACACTGCTGCATGTTAGTCTGTTGTGCAAGGTATGTGGCTATACAGTAATTTTGAGCAAAGCATCAGGTTTAAATAGTGTTTAAACACCATTATTATGCAGTATTGTTAATTATGGCTAGGAGAGTATTTGAGGTTAGTTGGTGCTCTGTCCATTTTATAATTATACCAAGAAAAGAATGACTAAATTGTGCCCAAGCTAATTGTATCAATTTGATTTTATCCCTCCTCTTCACCATTGTAAGTCACTTGCATTCTGAGCTGTAAGTTTTTTTGAGGGGTTTTGGGTACATTTGAGCTAAGTACAGTGGAGCTCAGCACTGACTGGGCAGCTACTGGTACCATTTCAACAGCAGCACTAACAACAGCAATAAGTACATCTAGTCCAAGTGATAATAAATGTCACTATTTTCCTGTCACTGTTACAGTTACATGCAAGAGGTTTATTCTTATCTATTCCTGTGCCATGTGTTCTAGGCTGTGCTTGAGCAGGCAGATGATAAAGCTCTGCAGCACAATATTATGTCCTCCCAGCACGACACCTCCCAGGAGCAGCTGGGGACCAGCGACAGCCAGCAGCACACCAGTGCCAGCCCTGTGCCCACTGTGCTGCAGGGTTTCAGCATTCAAGGGGTGCTCAGGACAGCTCAGCTGCCCCAGCTGATAGGGATGGGCATCAGCTGATGGAGATGGGCATCCTAAAGTGCAGGCACCCTCCTGCTCTTCAGCTGCCCCAGCTCCAACAATGCCAGCCTGGCATGGCCTGCGCCATGCCTGCCATGGGCCCCCAGCCTGGGCCAGTGGCTGTGGCACAGACTTGACATTGTGCCATATAAGCTGTCTCATTTGAATGTTACCTGTCAGTGCCAGGAAAAAAACAAAACCAACAAAGGAACAACCAAACAAAAACCAAACCCAGCCAAAAAACCACCAAAAATAGCCCCACAAAATCTAAAACAAAACCCAAAAAAACCACCAAAACCAAACCAAAGAAAAAAAAATCCCCCAGTGTCAATGCATTTACCCCAGAAAGGAATTTGGTAACCTGTGGTTTTGTTTGCCTATGACAAAAAGCTGTAGTCTGCCATTGATGGCACTTACCTAAAATAGAACTGCCTGCAAGGCCTGAATGCTGTAATTAACAGGCAGTTTTAGAAATTATTGGGTAATGCTATTTAATAGAAATATTGCCAACTATTGTTGTGAAGACTTGGTTTGTTCCTTTGGTATTAATATAAAATGACTCAACATGGCTTCGTTGGGAAGACATACCTCTGTCTGCTACATATCATTACCTACAATTTTACACTGGGTAAATATCACAGTACAAATTTTGGAATTTAAAAGTATTTCTCAAAACTAACTAGAGGGTCAACAGCCTAATCAGCAACTACAATGCTGGTGATACAACCTAGCCCTTGTCTTGTAACATGGCTTTACTGCCCTAGGCCTGCTCTCACAGCAGCCAAGACAGCTTTTGCCACTGATGGTGTTTAAGCAGTAGCAAGTTTAAAGGTTTTTCTATCAGGCAAATACACTCCTGTAAGCCTGAACAGCATTTACTTGCAGTGTGTACAGTATCACTCAGAGAATTAATACACCTTCTTGTTAATAAACTCTCTGGATCACACTGGAGAATACAGGTAACTCTGAGATAATGTGCTCTGCTCATGTATCACCTAAGAATATTCTCACTTATTTCACTTCAGTTGCAATAGTGACCAAAAGGTTATTTCTCAAACTTTCTCACCCAGGAGGTACAAGCTGAAATGTTTCTGTTTGATTGCTAAAGAGTAGAAAGCAACAAATTAATATTGGCAAATTTTAGATGAGGCATGATGTGGATGTTGCATGCCTCAGCCTAATGCCCACCTTCACTTCAGGGAAAGGAGAAACCAGACTTGCAGACACACTAATTGCCTCCTGGTTTGAGAGTTCCCACTCACCTGTTTGGAAACGAACTCCAGAACCTCCCTGCTTTCTATTTACTGCACTGAGGGCCAGTAATCTCATAGTGCTTCTAAAGAGTCATTAATTGCACCCCTAGTACAGCATTTTATGATGCCTTTTAATGTATAGATTTAAAAGAAAAGGCAGTCCATACGGAGATTGACCTTCCTGATACAAGAAGGGGAGGCAAAGTTCTCTTCTCTGTTCAGCTGGAAGTAGCACAAAGGTGACACTGCTTAAGTTTGGGACAGCTCAACAGCGTGGGCGTGGCCCACCAAACCAGGGTCACCTCACTTCAGCTGCAGCACTCTCAAGGGCAAGGATCAGGTAGTGTGAAACAAAAACAGAGCCCCCAAAGTCCAGCTTCTGGCTGCACCTATGGGGAGTTTGAACACACAGCCTGTGCATCCTTTCCAGGGCAAGAGCCAATGCATTCACATTTTTCCTAAGGGCAGGCACTTCATAGCACACGGGGATTGACACTAGAAACACTGGTGGTCCACACCTTCTGGGCATGCCTGAAGTAAGCAAGACAGGGACCCTGACAGCACCAAAGGGATTTGGGTATCCCATCCCACTGGCTTTCAGAAGCATGAGCCACAACAAGCTCTTGGAGAACCCTGTGAAACCCAGACCATGATCTGATGCCAGTTCCAGCCTGCCCAGCTGAAATGCTGGGTGACATTGTCTGTAACCTGCACTGCTCTCAGAGCAGCTGGTATGCAGTGATCCTGCTCAGGAGGGCACAGGAACTCCCCAGTTCCCATTTGTAGACCCACATACCTGCCCGTGCATGATCTCAGTGGGGAGCAGAGCCTCAGGACAGTAAGGCACCCCAAAACACTCACAGGTCTGGAGGCTGGGTAGTCCTGGTGCTGGGGTCAGAAACAGAACTGCTGCTGCAGCAAACATTCCAGTGTATGGCATGGCTGTCACTAGCCTTATCCCTGCCTCGTAAGCAGCCTCCCTGTTAGGTGACATGTATCAGATGACACTGATACTACAGTGCTTATAGAGGCTGTGGAGCTGGTATATTAACACATTGAGTGAATTGATTTCCCCTTCCATCACCATATCTTCTCTTTTCCCTCCACTGATCTGCACATTAAAACACAATGTATCCCCTTGTCCAGGCCCCATGTATCCTTGTATCAGGGGAATCCTTGTCCACTGGCTAGAAACAATGAAGATGTTAATTCATCTTCTCTTTTGAAGTGTTATTCCATCCTCCCACACATTGTTTTTCTTTGGTAACTACAGTCAGCCATCCCTTAGGACCTACACTCACTCTGAGTCCAACTCACTGACGACCATGCATAAAACCAGATCTTGCTAAAGAGATTTCAGCTCCTGTTCTGGAGTGTGTTTTTAAGCTCGTTTGGATACTATATCTGATCCCTAAATGTGAGCCCACTTCCTGGGTAAGGACTCTGGGGCTTAGCATTCGCTCTATGGAACAGGTCACTCATCACAGCTCTCAGCACCAAAGCTCTGAACCTTAGAACCAAGGCAAGGGGAAGCTACCACTGGTCCTGATGAAGTGTTTGGGAACATCCCCCTGTGGGGATAGGCTCCACAGAACCTGGGCCCATCCAGAAAGGCTCCCATGAGCCTTCTTCCAGACTCTGTTATGGTGGAGCTCCAGGCTGAGTGGTTGAAGGTGCACTAGGGCCTCTTGCCTTGCTTCTCCTGCCCTCCCTTCCCAGGCAGAGCTCTGCACTCTGGGGCTGGGGCCCTCTCTACATGCTTGGCCTTGCTTCTGGTAAAAATTTCCCACTTCATACCAACAACCCCCTGCAATGATGGAAGATGCTGAGCAACCACAGAGCTTGGGGTGGGACACTAGTGCCAAAGAGGTTTCAAAAGGTGAAGGGAGGAAAAGCTGCCTGCTACTGTAACTATAAGGGCTCAGCACTAATGCCATAAATAAAAGGAAGTGTGTTGGATGTTTTATTTCGCTTGTGTCTAAACTGTTTGGTTAGACCCTGAATAAACCTCTTCTGTCAATTTTATTACCTCTTTGATATAAAAATAAATAACTGTAAACAAAGAAGGAGGGGAGACCTGCCAAGCCAGACTGGTTCAATAGGAACTGCATTGACAAGGGAATAATTTTGTCCCACAGAAAAGGGGATGAAATGATAAGCTTTCAGGATGGCAAAGCACCTGCAGTAAGGAGCTGTGTTTTACACAGGAGGCTCTAGAATTTAAAAGGGGACTCTTCAAAAAGGAAAGGAAAAACCAAAAATGCTATTGCTAATTTTTTTTGCTACCAGAGCTGCTTTCTAGCTTAATGGGAAGGCTACATGCAAACAGCTGTTGAGAAATAGGAGTGTGACAGGGTAACAGCAATTAGGAACATCTTAATGATCATTAAAAAATCACAAGGAAATGATAACAAGTATTAAGTAACTGAATAAAAAACAGACATCAAGAAATCAAGCTTTTACTTTGCAATTAATCTTAGAAATGAGTTCTAGGCTTACCACTCTGATGCCAACATGGGAACTTCCAGTAGGTAGCAACACATAATTACTGCTGGGTGGAGGTGAATCAACCACTTTCCGTCATGAAGCAAAGGAGAGACCCTCAGACCATCTGCCAAAGGTGGGTGGGTGGGTGAATAAGAGTGTTACTTTCTTGCTAGACTCCAATCAGGGCACCACACCTTTTGATTGTATCTCTGTAATAAGCAAACAACTTTAAATGATATTGTGTCACTCCAAGAGGGTGACCCAGCAAATCAGGTTTCATTAAATGCAGAAGGACTGCAGTGTGCAGGTGCTCACACTTACCTCGGGACCCTGGAATCCTCAACCTGCCATGCAGAGGAATCTAGCCTGTGTCTCCTTCATTAGGAATGCACATGGCTCCACAGCAGCACTGTCACTACAGCAACATTCTATTTGCTTTTCTGTGCATCACTCTTAAAAGTCTTCTTTGAAGACTAGAGCTAGTAAGATTACAAGTATAAGTCCATCACAGAATTGCCATCACATTAGCATGGATACAACAAATGATGACTGTTGCTTTGGATTTCAGCCTTCTGATTGTTTTGAAATTTGTTCTGATTGTTTTGAAAAGTCGCTTTGGAGTTCTCACGAAATTCTGCTGTAAACAAGTTGTGTTTCCGTAACTGTCTCTCTTGTTTTCATTCCATTCCTGATAGAAGAAGTTTTTGATAGACTTCTTTCCAAACCAATGGAGTTGGATAGGAGAAGATCTCCCTATCCAATGCATGGGGTTTCAAAAACTTGTATAAAAGCTGTGAAATAATAAACTTCCTTCTTCTTTTTCTGCCACCTCCACCTGTGTGTGTGTGTGCTCATTTCATGCTCTCTAGCAACAGATGACAGAATTATGTATGTTTCTTCCAATTAGCAAGACATGCCCAATGCTACCTGCCTGAGTGTTCCTATAGAGTTGTTACCAGCCACCACTGTGCTGCCTCTTTCCTCAAGTGCAATTCCATGGTCCAGTTTCAGTCACAAAGAAAGTGTCTGCTCTGCTCAGTCTGGTTGTGAAGGCCCCAGTGATCCTGCAGGCCCACCTGTGAGGCTGGCCCATTGCTTTACTGGCCAGGAGTTCTGTTTTCCACAGAAAATGGGTGATTCAGGGGATGTCACCGATGCTGTCTTGGCTGAGAGCAGGTGCTGTGGCTGCAGCCAGGCCCCTATGGCAGGAATAAGTCTCAAGCCACCCAGATGCAGGCCAGCTTGGCACAGTAATATTTGTCCTGCTTGGGCTCCACAATCAGACCTGGTGGCTTTTCAACCATTCTCTTTCTTACTTTCTATAGCAGTACCACTGATCTCAGTCTTGTTTGTATTCAGATACCAGTGAACCAAAGTTATAACTAGTGAAACTCAACTGTTGTCTCTGAATTCAAACTGCTATAGGCCATTATGCAAATGTGGTTTTTGGCAAATGCCTGGCCCTTCCTGTTGACTGAACTACTCATGCTCTCAAGAAAGGACCATGCCTATCCCTCCATGCAGTTGACCTTACCCTTTCCTCCTGCTTGTTTTTTCCTTTTACTCCAACTAGTTGAATCCTTGCCAGGGCCAGGACCTGGTACCATCATACCCTACTGTCCAATGGCCTGGTAGCCTCATTCCTCTGCTCTTCCCATTTCTTCCTTGTGGGGCTCCTGCTCTGAGATACCAAAGACTATGCCAACAACGGCAGGAAGATTGTCCTTGGTGGTGGAGCTGGGAAGAAAGGAAGTCCCAGTGGAGGAGAAATAGGAATGTCCTGGTTAGGTTGCTTCTGAGTTTGGTGTGTTCAGCCACTCCCTAACAAAAATTTCCTCAACCAAGAGCACAGGCTCATGCAGAAGGTCTCACAAATTCAAAATGTAATCAACCCGCTTGTTCTGAAAGGCATTAATGAAAGCAAAGATGAAGATGTCTTACATAAGATATCCATACATTTTTCCTGGGAATATTATGGAGCAATTCCACAAAGGAGCCATGTTCAGATACAAGAAGGTAGCTACTAACAGCCTATGGATCTAATGGAGACAGTTGTACCTGACTGGTGCAGTTGTCACCTGCACTGGAATGATGTGCTCAGTGGGCAAGGTGGGGGAAACAGTGGATGTCTCTTATTTCGTTTTAGCATGGTCTTTGACACTGTCTCCTGTGTGGGCCAATCTAGGATGGCATTGCCTGAATGGATGCACCACAACCTGGCTGAAGAAAGCTCATGGCTATCCTGTAAGGCTTGAAGGATAATAATGGTCAAGAACTGGACATTTAATTGGTATTAACAGATGACGTTCTTCAAGTGACAACACTAGGGCCAGTCTTCACCTGCAATCTGGATGACAGAAAATAATGGTTCCTCAGCAAGTCTGTGCAGGACACTGAATTGAGGTTCTATGTCATTATGCTGGAGAACAAGGCAGGTGTCTTCAGCAACCTGGAAGACAAGCCTGAAAGAAATCTGTTGAAATTCATCAAGGATAAATGTAAAGTCTGCACTTGACACAGAATAAACGTGTGTGACAGCCAGCATCATGCCTTTGCAGTGCTGATGGGCAATGGCACCCTGGCCTGTGTGTGCCAGGCTCTCTGCAGAGGTGAACATCACAAGAGCAGAAGAAATTGCAGTGGACAGCATAGAAGAAATTTTTCAAAATAAGAGCAGTTAAACTTGAGCAGGTTTGTGAAATCCCCATCCTTGGAGATTTCAAAAATTTAATGGACAAAGCCCTGAGCAGCATAAGCTAATGCTGAGGTTAGCCCTGCTTTGAGGAGGTTGGTGTACAGCCCTCCAGATGTCCCTTCCAACCAGTATTATTTTGTGTCTGTTTCGTTGGGCTTTTTTGTTAGTTTTTCTAGCTGTTAACCAGGGAGATTCATCTAGAGTTAATGATTCCCCAGAAAGAATGGAAGCTGTTACCACCATTGTGGTTACCTGACAATTATTTATTTATTATATGAATGAATTCTGAGTATGCTTCACAAGTTCAAACAGATATTTTGTGTTTAAGGATAAAAGATATTAACTCTAAGATCTTAAAACTAAGCAGAAAAGAGGTCCTGCCTCCACATAGGAGTCAAATCTGCAAAAACCTCATCACTTCAGAGCTAGCAGAAGAAAGATTATTTTGCAGCTTTGTTTTGGATATATGCAGCTCTCACATATTCTTGTGGTGGCAACTCAACGTGTTGACAGGCTGTCTAATGAAAACATTGTTTTCACCTGAAAGTAACACCTGAGATCTTGCCTCCAAACTGAACCTCTGCTTCAGGATTTTCCTCACACCATGATTTGTTTGCTTAGATACCACAGCCCATCTCTACTCCCAAATTGTCCCTTGCATAAGGGTGTGGAGCAGCCTGTGATCTCAAAGGAGTGCAGGGGACAACCTTCCAGGTTCTGACACACTCCACAGAGCAGGACACACAGATCCCCTGGCTCCTGCATTCAGCTGCATCCCAGCCAACATGCTGGGCTCTGCATTATTTGTGTGCAGCCATTTGTCCAGCAGCCCAAGCTGCCACAAGTTCAGGAAAATAGCTGCTGCCATGACAAAACCACAGCCAAAGTTGGTTGCTGAGTCTCAGCAGAACCATGCTGCAAACACTGAGGCATGGGAGACCATGGCTCCAAACAGCACTGCCTGCAACACCAGGTGCATCACCCGGAGGGGGCCAGGATATTGAGATATATAGGATATAGAGATCTGCTGGTCTCTGGAGAGACACAGGTCACTCCTGCAAGTCACAGACCCAAATTTCCCCCAACCCCAAGGGCCCAGACCGCCCAGCCCTTCTGTAAGCTTACTGTTATCAGAACAACGAATCTCAGAAAAGGCACCAGATTTGTGCATTAAAAATAATAAATGCAGATCTCTGCATTAGTTGGGTTTTGTGACACTAAGACAAAACCTGAGCCAAAAAGGAAAAAATAAATAAATTGAAGTACAACTCCAAACCTACTTGAAAGTATGTTCAGCAACTAACAAGCAAAACCTCTTATCCAAACAAATCATACTTAGATCTTGGGTGACACCATGCTTATCAAAGTTTAGCCAAGGAGCTTGCTTGGAGATACTTCTCCAGCCTTAACATAACACTACCAGCCTGGACAAGTGCTACTAGAAAATAGCTAATTAAAATGCTGTTGTGGTATTTATGTATAGATAGTAATTTATATCACATCCATCATGCACAGTGATCTGGCGACTATGATCAGCAAATTGGACTGCTTCTCCCATGGCACTCCCGGCCCAAATCTACTCCCCCATGTCCCCCACTCCTTTACCAACACAACTGCTTGCAGATTCCACTGGGTATCTGCAAGTGTTCAACCTGACAGAAGTGTATTCTGAATAAGCTTCTCTCTGTCTGTATTTATCCAGCCCTGCAGCACTCTGAACATGCAGGTGGGGTGTCAGAGAATGCAACAGCCACATCAAGAGCCAGACACACATCTGTGGTGCTCTGCAGGTAAGTATGCTTGAGTGCAATCATCAGAGGTACTATCATCAGAGCTTATCCCTGCAATGGACAGGCAGCTGGAATCTGTATTTGCTGGAAGGTCCAAGTGGCTTTGAAATGCACCAAGGATAATACCATGGAAGCATATCTGCAGGTCACAGACATTAGTGGAACAGCCAATGGGATAAAACACCTTGTAAGAAATCACAGGGTGTGTCTTCTGCGAAAAAAAAAAAAAAGGGGGGAAAAAAGAGAAAAAGACGGGCCAAAAAAAAAGGGTCAGATGAGGTAACTGGGACTGCCAGGAGCAATGTGAAATCAGTTTACATTAGAGCAGGTTGCTCTTGATTTCACTACAGCAGTCGTCATGCTTGGTAAGAATAACAAGCTATTCATATGGCAGCCACCATTGTGCAGCTCAGCACATGCAGCCCAGTGTAAAAAAATCTAAGCCAATGTAGTGGCCAGGATGGGACACTTTTTTTAAAAGCATGGAAGATGGTTATGTAGATGAGTTTCCATTTCAGGAAGGAGATTAACTTCAGGAATCTGTAAGAACAATCATTTCCCTGTAAGAGGAATTTGTTACTGGACCACCTGAAGTTTTACCTGCTCTTTGGGTTGAAACACTGTCGTATACATTCCTCTGCAGCTAGGTCCTTCCCACTGTCTGGCCCCTTCAGTCTCCAACTTAATACTTTCAAGCTCAGCAGCTATCTAGATTTGCACCTTCATGCATGCCCAGAACTGCCCTAGTCCTGACAAGGCCAAGCAGCTCAGCCCAATTCACACCTATGTCTGATCAGAATCAAGAAACTAGGCGTTGCTTTGCCTAAGTACCCCGAGGGCTTTGATCAGGGATTATATGTTACCTGGTGACTGTTTCATGTAAAATGCATAAACAGTTCTGGGAGCAGAGTCCAGAATCTCGAGCTGCTGTATGAATGCTGGAAGCAGTAGGTAGGACAGCCACGCTCACCTCACTCACCGGCACAATGATTCAACACCACATTGCTGCAGAGCAGCAGCTCCTCAGCAGAGTGCAGGCCCGGAATGTTCAGCTCCCAGCCTTGTGGCTTGGGTACTCTGCTAGAGGTTGCAGCTGAGAACAAACAGCCTCAGGAGAACAGTGACCCTGCTTGTCACTTCCTGGCTGCTGCTAATCCACATTTTGGATTAGACATTTGTGCTGTGACAGAAAGCTGCTTCCAGAGGTCTGGATCACTGCAGCAGCAGCATTTAAGTCTTAACATTTCGTTATTAGTCTCTCCAGTCACCACCATAAATGTTTTGGTCCTAGTGTGGAAGTGCCAGACTTGTCTCAGGCATGCTGTAGGGATTGCTGGCTCTGAAGTCAGAAGCTGGGCACTAGAAGTAAGGAACACAGAGCTTAATACTGAGACATCAAAGTACATTATAACTTACAAAAACTTGCAGTTGCATCTGCAAATGGATATATCACATCCTCAGCCTAGGCACTCAGGTCTTGGTGTATGACATGAGGAGTGTCATGAATTATCATGTGCTAAGTGAGAAAGCCATTGGGAAAATCTGTACTGCTGCTATTGCACAGGGAAACAAAGTCCTCCCCTACCCAAATAGTACATCAGCTTCCTGCCTGATAATGCTTTCTCCCTTACAACCAGTGGTGCATTTGGCTCATTCAGGACCATCTGGGGGGGAGCAAACAGCTTTGTTTCTTCTAAAAAGGGGGGGAAATTGCATTTGTATCTTTAAATAGCAAAATTTCTGCGTCTGCTCACATTGCTCATAGAAGAATTATTTTACCATAAAAATGAACAAATTACTGCATTTCTCTGAGGAAACATCCAATTGAACATGTGTCCATCTGGACCAAATTCATGACAGTGTGTGCCTTGGTCTGGTTGGTTTCCATTTTTACTACAAAAATTACATTTGTGATGGTAGAAATTGATAATTCTGCCCTGGACCAAATACCCAAAAATGCTTTGAAAAATGCTATATCTTGCTTATAAATGCAAAGCAGAGGTTGTTTCTAAGTTTCATTTATTCAAGAACTCTTCCATTGTGAATTTCTCTATTTGCTGCAGTGCTGAGGAAGTTCATTTGGAAACTACTTAGCACACCCAGTACAGACACTGAAAATACCAGGAGAGAGCCACAGGCTAAGCTGTTTCTCATAAATGCTCTCAGGCTTCTATCTGAGATGACATGATAAAGAGCAAAGCTATTCACATTACTTTCATGCCACAATCTGGATATCTTTCTGATATCTCAGAAGAAAGAAAAAAAGAAAGAGAAAGCTGGGAATATGCTTCTGAATTGTGCTCTTTAGCCAAAGCAAGCTCCACCATGACTTTATGACTAATGCCACAATTCTTTGAATTTCCACTGTCTTTACCATCACAGGCAATATTAGGGACTCCCCAGCTAAAAGCAGGAGCAGCTAACAACTCTGCTCTTCATTACTATAGCTGCTGCTCAAAGAAATTTGGCTCCTCCAGCACAAAGCAGAAGCACAACATAGTCACTGCTGGGTCCAACCCCAAGACCATCATTAGCTACAGAGGACTATGGATACTGCAAGGGTAGAAAAGGAAAACAACTTTCTCTGAGGCTGATGACTGCCAGGGTGCATGAAGCTCCAACATACAAGGTGAGGAAGCATGGCACTGTGCTGTTCCCCAGCACTGAAGCTCACTTGGTCCAGCAATGGCAGTGCAGAGCTCTGATTCACAGCACTGTTTGCAGGGCCTCCCTGTGCAAATCAGTAACGGCTTCAGGGGAAAATTAACAGATGGTCATGGGGAAAATTCCCAGGGTTTCTTCCTCCTCTCCTCTGTGATAATAGGCTACTTATGATTGTCTGAAACCACCTGTGTTTTTCCCAGGCATCCTGGCTACCAGTTAGAACAAAGTGTATGTCTCTACAGTGGTGCTGGCAGCACTGGGCTCGCTTTTCACTAAAAGCCTCACATTTGTGTGCAAGAGACTGCACAGCCCAAAAGCTCACTGCCATGATGCCACTGAGGGCTGACATGGTACTGATGACTATACTCAGGCTTAGGTTCAGGGAATACTTAACATTTCTAGCTAATCCCACTGCTTCAGGGAGTACATCCAGGTACCCCAGTCTTTCCACTGCTGTAAGGGGAAGAAGTAATCTTCACCTGGTTTTTAGAGAAAGAGTGCAGTGAATCAGTTGTTAAGGACTCCTGCAACTTGCAAAGCAACTTAGAAACAACAGATGTTACCCAGAACAAAGCATGACATGAGGAAATAGCACACAATCCAGGGAAAAGAGCAGAAAACTCCACCACCTTGAGTGTACACTGCTGCACCAAATGTGTATCTCATGAGTAAGGTGAATTTTCAAGTGGCATCACGATTTTGCAAAATCTGCCATCTAGTAGCACCTACTGCTCTCCCTGCCATGATGTGATGTACAGCATGGCCATGTGCTCCTCCAGAGCAGCATGGAGGCACAGGATCTGGACTTCATGTTGCCATCCTTCTAGCCTTACTTAAGCTACAAGATATTTGCCAAAATCCCCAGCTCAGCCAGATTTCATAAAAGTGAGCATCAATTTCACCTGACTCCCTCTTTCTGAGACCAGGTTTTCTGGGATGAGCATCCTGCACACACAGGTCAGTTCAAGGATCTGTGAGCTGGACTGCTTGCCAACCATCACGCAGGTACAGGCACATGGGGCAGCACCAACCACGCCTGCTTCCCCAGGACACTGTGTCCTCCACTCCCATCCTTCCCATCCTACTGCCAATAACACAGAACTCAGTAAGGCAAACATGAGGGCTCTGGGGCACCCAAAATATCCCTTTCCCAGCAGCAAAGAGCCACTGGTGCTGCCTCCAGATGTGTGTGAGCACTCAGTTGCATGAATCCTCTTTTCCTCCCACTTCAAAGACCCTTCAACAGCTCCCACTTATGTTCTCTTCAATATACTGTTTCCTCACATCAGAATCTGCTGCTCAGCCTCACTGTGTTCTGCTTGCTGCAGAGGGTACAAAGCCATTCCTTGGTACAAAGCCATTCCTTCCCTCTCCTGCTGGTGTGGCCAAGCCTTGGATGGAGGCAGTTCCTGCTCCCTCTGTGATTACAGAGCTCAAGAAGACTCTTTTAAAGGTTTGGTTCTCGAAAGATGCTCTGACCTCGCAGCCAAACACAACCTGCTCTACAGAGACAACCTTTCCTCACCAACCTCTCTCCCTCCCCCAGGGTTAACAGGCAGTTGGGACTGCTGGAGCAGGGCTTGTTGAATCGTTAAAGGATCATTGCCTTTCCAAACTGCACTTCAGGAAGCTAGGAATTGTGACCTGCATGATTTCTGTTTCCAAAGGTGATCTTGTGTGTGTGTGTGTATGTGCATCCTCCCCTGAGAAATAGCCATGCCCAGGGCAGACCACCCTCAGGCAGCAGCACTGTGGGGGCACACCAGCTGTGCCATGCTGGCTGCACTTCAGCCATGGCTGCTCCAGTCCTGTGTCCATCATGTTCCCTAGTTTTGAGAATTAGATATGTGCCTCAGGCCAGGCCAGTGAAAGGACAGGAGCACTAAGCATTACAGCTGAAAAGCTGTGGTTAGCTGACAGGTGTCACAAGTATTACTTTTATCATAAGTGGCTCTAATGACAAAATCTTTTCTAGGGAATCCTACCTGCAGCCAGTAGATGAACCACAAAGGATAGACTCCATCCCTTTTCCAGAATACTGTTTGATATCCAAAGACAAGAATTTCTTAGAAAATGACTGTTCGGGGTTTTTTTTGGAGAAGACAATGACAGAACAGGGGTCACAATGCATAAAGTCCTCATATGTTCAGTCACTTGGAAAAAGGATGTGCTGTAGCACCCAAGTTTGAATTTTAACTGTTGACTGTGAGCCAGCTACAGAGATGACGTAGGTGTTTTTTAAATTACATTAGTAACTTAGTGGAGTGTCTGTAAGCAGGCCAGCTGCACCATAGCTCTTGACTGGCACAACTCCATAGTGAAGATGCACAGCTCTGAGCCTAAAGGAGAATTTCCCAGGAGATAAATAATGCCCTATCTGATTTTTCAACCTTGATTGCCCACAGTGTCCTGAGACAAACACTGGAAGAAATATGGAAAGGATTCTGTTGTTATTGTTGCTGTTGTCCCCTGGTTACAAATCCTCTCAATAGATTTGGAGATGTTGAAAATAATCTATGAGAATGTAGATTATTTTTTAACTGGTATTTTAGTCCAGAACTGGAAAAAATGGTGATGGAAGAAAAGCCAAGGCAGGCTGATTTGTTACAGTAAAGCTGTGCTGTACTTTAGATTACTTATTAACAAACAGCAAATGGGCCTCTGCCTTGACCTTTTTTCATTTGAGCAAATATACTCTTCCTGCCCCTTGTAAACAGAAGTTACTGGTAACTGAGTCATGTACCCCCTCACATCCCTGGAGTTAGTTTTTTTCATCTGTGGCAAGGATTTTAGTCAAATTGAATTTTGCCAGGCTCACCAAGGTTATTAGCAGTATTATTAGTCTTAAAAATTCAACAGTAATAATACTTCTTGGAATCACCATGAACCTGAAAACATCTAAGTACCTCACAAATTAATTAACAAAACTCCATAGGAGGTCTGAGGAACCAGCAGAAATTGTCAGCTTTGCTTCAGAGCTGAAGAGCTGAAAACAGCCACAGCGAGCAGAAGAGGCAGTTTGCTTGATGCATTTAAATTAATGGCTGTTCCCTTGGTGTCATGAAATGCCAGGTGCACAGTGCCTCTGGCAACACTGCCAGGTTAAAGGAGCAGCCCACAGCACGTATCTGGAGCAGCAGAAATCAAGAGCAGGTTTGGGAACTGCAATCAAAAGGATAGGTTCTTCCACTGAGAGCTGGGATTTCAGTAGCTGCTGGGCTTTTAATGGGACTATTGGATGTGCCCCAGGTATCCTGTGCCTTGATATGCATGGCAAATGGTTCCTTGGGCACTTTGGAATATCCCACTTCTGCAGATCTTCAGTGAGGCTGAACATCAAGAACATGCCTACAAATCTGCAAATGTCCCAACAAGCTATGGCTATCCACTCCTTTGCCAGCTTTTATGTTAAACCCTTTTGAATGAAGGAGGCAAACTCTGACAACCACAAGGAATTCCTATGCAAAGCTGATGACTATTCCTACCTAATTATTTCCCTGACTTTTCTCTACTGGTATTAAACCTCCAGTGGTGGCCAAAACGTGACAATAGCACCAAAGAGCTTGTAAAATTCATTTTAAGTTAATTTATCCTGCAGATATCACCCAAATCCACTGTGTAAAGGAAAACATTAGGTACTCAGTAATCAAGGTGAAAGTTTCATCTAGATTCTTAACCAGTGATGTCTAACAGTTTTTGCAGCATGGGGTAATTACTTGTACTAATTGCAGACTCCTCTAAGGTACATTATGCCACAGCGTTTGGATGATTGGATGTACAATTTGGAGGAGCGACTTCTTTGTTTTGTTAATTTGTTCAAAAACCTTACCATTTGTGGGCATAGAAAGGACACAAAGCCAATCTTCACTTGAAGTTAGAAGGACAAAGTCCTAAGAACAACAGCCTCACAAGTGAGAGATCCGGGTGCGGTTTCTCACTCTGACACAGACTGCTCGTGTGATCTTGAGCATGTCACACAACCTGTCTGTCCCCAACTGTAAAATTAGGATAACAGTAGGTAGTTCATGCCAAAACCTTTAACATGTTTGAGTCTTCACTGAGTCTTCACTTAGTCTTCACCCATCAGTGTGTTCTAAGACAAAAAGCACTGTGACCAGACTGATTCAATTTTCTTGTCTGTGATACAAGCACTGGTCTTTGACAGGTGGGCAATTTCTTATTCTGTGACTGTGCTCACTCCCTATGCTCCATGCCTTGTGAAGACATTCTCTGGGAACCTTTTCTGCAGAAAGGTGGATGCTCTAACCTCACCATCATACTCATCCAATTAACTCCATTTAATTCCCCAAAGTTATTTAGAAAGCTCTCCACCTTCACAATGAATTTGAAGCATCTCATTTGTTGACAATAAATCCTTATGTTTCACGTGTTCCTTTACATCTCCCATGATACCCACTCCAATTTCTCCTTAGAAAAAAACCACCCGTCCTATGGCTGAAATTCTGTGAGGTCTTGCTTTTGCAGGCATGGCAGAGTTCATTTTCCTCCACTTCCCTCTTTCTTTGCTGCCCCAACCCCACCAATTCCTCTGCAAAAACAGAGTGGTGCCACAGAAGTTCTGCCGTGTGATGCCTACTAACGTTAATGAGAATCCCGTGGGTGCCATCCCAGACAGTGCTTTGAAGATCTGGGCTCTGTGTTTCATCCCAGATAGACAGTCTATAGAAGTATGGCAAACAATTCAGGAACAGTGTCCGGCCTGGCCAGCTTTCACCACTAAGTTATTCTACAGCAGAAGCAGTTTCTGGGCTTACATTCAGGCAGGAATGGAAGTGATGATGCATCTCTCTGGGAGCCCTTGAGCCAGCAGATTCCAGAATACACAACCTGAGCAAAGGTGGGGGTCCTTTGCACACCCCGCTAGTCTTGCACTCTCTAGGCATAACATTTGACAAACATCAAACAGGGGCAGGAACAATCCCACCCCTCCCTTACCCCCCCAAGCTAGGCAGGAGAGTTTCTGCAGGGTAAGGCATGCTCTGTCTAGGTACACACCCTGGACTGCAGTCACTGACAGAACCATGGAATTACAGAGCTTTCTGAAAAGGTTTTGTGACTGCAGTAGAAAAAAACGAAATAAGCAAAGGCAGGATGAGGGGAAGGATTCTGGAGTCTGCTGACAACCTGAAAGGACACCTTTGCATGGGAGAATTTCCTGTTCACAGCCTGGGGACAGCTATGTACAACCTCCACTTGCCAAACGCAGAGGCTCTCTGGGTTTGTGTAGACCCCACTTTCTCCTAGCTCTGTCTCACCCAGCTGTGAGCTCTGTGCTCTACAGACATGGTAGAGCCTTCGCTGCTGGCCCTATTTCCCTCCCACAGCAGGGAAGGACAGACAATCCTACCAGCAGACAACAGGACCATAATGTGAGACTACTGTAAGGAAATGGGTTGCTGAGGTCCCAGACTCATGGGCACATGAGTCCAATGCAGGTATCAAAGAACAGGATCGTGTTGCCATGGCTTTCTGCATCATTCTTCCTCACTTCTATGTATCCATCAACTTTAGTCCTATTGCCTTTCTCTCTTTTCTTTTCTCATTGTGCTCTAAGAATCTGTTACTGCCGATCTACTTTCCCATGAATGATCACAGTCTCACTAAGCAGACCAAAGCTGTGGTCAGTAAAATTTCCTGCCAGTACATGTTATATGACACTATTGTGGCCAAGAAGCTGCTCCCTTCCTCCCTCACAGCTATGTCTTCGTACTTGTGAAACCATCCACTCAGAGCAAGAACTCACTCCAGGTTAAGATACCTGAATAGGGCTAGCAGGATTTGGCCCTTAAACTTTGTTATTAGACCTGACACCAGAATCCAAAGAGGTGCTGCTCAGCTGTACCTCCCATTAACATCACCAGCATGAAAGGTGGTTTGCATACCTTGGTATTAGCCCCAGCGTTATCACAGGACAAATTAAAACCATCATAATAAAATTTTGCAATAATTTCAGTTTAATTAATAGCAAGGAGGAAAAAAGTCTTGCCAGGCCAGATGGCAAACTCTTGGTTTCTCACATGGTGACTGTCAAATTACTGTCTCCACAAAAGAACGTCACAGAGTATATCTAATAAACCTTGGAAATGTTTATCAAAGTGGCAGTAAAGGTTCTGACTGATCTGCCTGGATCTGTCCACATGAAAGAGCCAAATGTAGAGTTGGGTTTAAGAAGTTACCACCAATAAAAGACTCAGGTGCATAAAGCTAGACTTTAACTGTACTCAGGCACTGAAGTCCAGAGCCACAGAGGTCCTGTGTCATGTACCTGTATTCTGTGGTCTCTCCTTGGCTCACACTCAAGTTTTCTGCTTCCACACCTGCCCAGAACAGCATTTGGGCTTTACACTATCCTCCATGGGCATCCAGAGATGAGGTGGCTCTTCTCTGAATGCCCTAAGGGATGGGGTCTTGTAAACCAGCTCCGAGAACACCAAATGCAGCCTGAGACTCCTCAAAGCATGGAGCTCTAATCCCTTCACTCTCAAACAGAAGCTGCCCACCAACAGTGGGACAGGGAGAGCAACCATCCTGTTAGCAGAGAGCACAGTTTCACCCTGAAGACCTTCACCCAGAATAGCTGATCAGCTGGCCGTTAGACAGTCTCATGGGAAGTGAGAGACAAACACTCTCAGATTGAGGAAGGCATTGAACTCAAGTCTCCCACTTCCTCAGTGAATGCTCTAAAACAAAAGACAGTGACTTAGACATCAGCCAGAAGGAAGAAACACTACTCTCTCATCTCCAAGAGCACTGTCCTTGGGGAGATATATGCCATCAGAGTACTTACAGGACTCAAGTATTAAGTCCTGAGTGAGGTTTCTGTGCTCTGATGGAATGGCAGGGATGGGAGAGTAGAAGATTTCAAACATCTGTGTTTTCAGTCTGCCCTCAGACATCAAACATGGTCTCTGGGAGGGAGATGTCTCAAATGTCTAGATTAGATCTGGATGTAAGAGAGACAACGAGAACAGAGACTTGAACAGAAACAACGAGAGAGAGAAAGGGTTATGCCATTGTATAGCATTGCTGCTCCATTTCTTGGGAGCATACACTCACCTGGACTACGATCCCTCCAGCCCATCCCAGCAGCCTGGCCTGCTGACCCCTCCCTGTCCACGGGCTAGGGAGCCTTGGCACAACAGTGCTGCTTTTGGCTCCAGGGTCTGGCTCTCAAGACCAGAGACAGTGGCACCTCCTCCTTGGATAGGGAGCCTTCCACACCCTGACTCGCAGTAAGCCAGCACCACTCTTACAGCTCACGGGACTGGAGTGCCTGGGTGGCACTATGAGCACCAGGGGCTTGTTTTCCATCTATGCTCTTTGGATGAAAGGATGTGGTTCACTGAAGCTTTATAGGTTTTTGGCTACTGAATGGACATGTTCTATGGGAATTTCTTTTGTTTCTTCTATGTTTTTGTGTTTTGGTGGAACAGTACACCGAGAAAATTTCTTTCCTCCCCCCTTACGGAAAATAGGAGAAAAAATGACTTGATACCTTCATACTGCAGCAAAATAATCTTTACACTGTACTAAGTTCTGCTTCATCTGGGTGAAAGCACAGTGTACTTTCATGGCCTTATCTGTTATCTTGTAATAATAATAACAAGAAGAAGAAAACAATTTTTTCAAATAAAACAAAGCAATAAAAGTGCATCAGCTGCAAGTGCTGGTTGGTAATCCCATGAAAAAGGGCAACATGACACAAATTTTGCAGGCTGTTTCTCTTGGCAGATGGTATTTCCATTTCCAGTGTAAAGGCTGAGGTGACTGACACCACTCAACTTCAGTTAAACTCTGCTATAGCTGCTGAAGCCACTGCAGAGTTCTGCTTTCATGTTGCTGCTAGCACAGGGAGTTTCAGAATAATTTTGGATTGGCTTGGATACAAGTCTAGCAGGGTGCTACAAATAGAAATAGCAGAAGAACATAGCAAAGTAAAAATATGCAGTGTTAGCTCACGGGTGGAGAAGTAGCACAGACAGGAAGCCAATGAAAGTGACAGGCACACTGCTGCTCTCGGACACTTGCTAGATTTTCAGTGCAGTCTATTTCCAAATTTCTGAAAAAACTACCACTTGCATTAACCTTTCCTTCTGGCTACATATCAGCATTGGCAGTCATTCTGGATAAAAAAGCAGCCATGACAGGAAGAGGAATATCCACTTTAAAAGCTGCCCTTTCAAAGCATTGCATCCCAGTTCATATGGTTACCCCACGATAAAATTTCATCTCACAAACAGGTACACTGGGGCAGAACTCTGCACTTGAACCTCTCTGACCTTTGGGGATACCTGTTTGCAGTCTGGGCTCAATCCATTCCTATGATGGCCCACATCTGACAATCTGTGTGCCTGCAGCCAGACTTGGTTCATGCACCTAATGGCCTGGCTGCTTGTCCAACGTGCAGACCACAGCCAATTCTTACTGCCTCATGTGGGATTTGTCAGTCACATTAAGGAATCTGAATCTGGGTTTAGGAACCTAACTTATGGCACTTGGGAGTGGAAAACTTTAGCCAGTAAGACTAAAGTAAGTACAATCCTATTACCATGACAGCTCAGGAATGTGAGAACTCAGCAGTTTGCAGTAAGGTGCCACTTTAAATGTAGATTAAACTGAAAACAGCCCTTATGGCCTAGAGCGCCTGGGACAAGTGTCTGCCAGCTGAAATGCCTTGAAGGTAACTATTGCTAGTGAATCAGGTGATGGCTTAAGGTACCTAAAGTTGCCTCAAGACACAGACAGATTTTTTTTCCAGAGACACTGTATTATTTTTTAGTACCATACGAAACTTGGCAGCTCCAGCCCTAGGGAGATCCATGAAAAATTCCTGCAAACATCCTGCTTGCTCTGGTTCCCATGGCACATCCACCAAGTTTCACTTTGAATTTCAGCCTCGCAAATCTCCAAACTCAGCCTAGAGAGATAAACTATGCCAAGCCTGGGCTCCAGCTATGGAGCAGGACTGTTCCCCTTCCTCTGACCACTACTATATGAAACCAAGTTGCCCTACTGTGACACGGGACAAATATGATCAGCATCCAGTGCAAGGTGCTGGAAGGATGTATTTTCTCGTCTGTTTGCAGCCTGAGGGTATGAGGTTTTTCCCTGGCTGGTGTCTTCATGCTAGCCAGGGACAAAGTCACTTGTCCTTTTACTTCTCGTAGATCTGTCCAGCAATGATCTCAGAGATTTGTTGACATGCCAGTGGGCACTTCTGACAGTGGATGGGGTGCCAGTGGTTCTGTGTTTTCTTTTCCGACAACTCCCAGAGGACAGTGATGCTTTTATGCTTAATACATGCTGTCATTTTGTATAACATCTTTTCTTTGGAAGTAACTTCATAAAGGACCAAAAGAAAACACAATCCCAAACCCCAAAATGCAAACACCATAGAAAACTGAGGAGTGCTGCAGACATCACACATGAATTACTGCTCCTTCAACTGACAGGGAGCCAAAAGAAGCCATAGCCCTGCCTGCTTTACAACATGATCTGCCGCTGACTGGTGGTTACTGGTCACCAGCATGACTTCCCTGGATTTCTGCTCTTTTTCTTCTCCAGTCTCATGATGTGGTGAGGCCCTTGATAGAGGCTTTTGCTGCTGTATCAGCACTTCTGGCATGAAAAAGAATTGTGACAATAGAGCAAAACTTTGGATTCCACAGCTATGTTTCTTGAAGACAAAAATGACCAAGAACAACCCCAGCGCCTAACTGTCCTCCTCCTCAATCCATCCTCCCATGCCTGATTCATGCAGCAGTCACAGAGCAACAGCAAGGGTTACATTCTTGCATAAAGAACTGGCAAATGACTTGCTCAAGACTGGATGGATTTGCATGTAATGGTTCAATGTGCTGGAATAATATTACAAGCACACTCCATCCAATTTCATCTTTAGCTGAGTACAGTAACTCATTCTATATTGCAATACACTTGACACATTAAGAAACCTTTTTTTTTATTTTATTAGGCTTAATTCCCTCTTATTTTCCTTGCAGGACTATTTGGGAATGCCTTACAGTTACAGGACCACAAACAGACTAGGATATACTGAGCATGTGAATGACTATGCCCCATGATAAAAACAATGCCCTAGCTTTGGGGTGATTTTTCAGTAATTCTATTTCTGTTGATACAGGTTGTCTGAAAACATAATTGACTAGGTTCTGGTGAATAGATAAAACCAGATAAACAATAGATGGGGATATACCTCCCCTAGGTCCTGGGTTCTTCAAAGGCATGCCTACTCCCTACATTCTGCACACAATCTATATGTTTTAAGATCAAGAAGGCACCTTTTTTTTCACCTAGCTTTATAATTTTACACTAGGCTTCATAATCCTAAAATACCTCCGTGACACAAAGCCACATATACAATATGTGGGTGGAAAAGCTGTCAGCATAGTGGGAAAATAATCTGCTGAAACTCAAAACTTTGGAGAAACAGCTGAGTCACTCTTTCACAGTTAAGGTAGTCTGGGCTTGTTACACTCTTCTATGCCCCTGGATTGTGCCTGACACACTCTCCCCATCCTCTGACTGTAGTGACTCCTGTACACTGCTAAACAAGAACTGCCTTGGAAATATTGGGCTTTCCTTGCACAGGTCAATCTTTCCATCCAGGCACATGGATTGAATGAACACAGATTCTCCTGGGGACTCCTTGGGCATGTGCAGCAATGCAGGTACATCTGCACTGGCTGACTCAGACATCAGCTCTGCCTTGCTATGCAAGGTGATCCTCAGCGACATTGCCAGCTTACACTGTGATCACAGTTCTCAAGGCAAACCATGTTTTCCTGGCCTGAGAAAAAATTTTTTATTAAAAATCATGAACATAGGCAAAATTTCAAAACCTAGCTCAAATGCACTAAGCTAAAGGAATGAGACAAAAACCTTGAAAAACGTCTCATTTATCATTCTCTTCTATCTTATTTTCTCTTTTCTTTTTTCTCTTCTCTTTTTCCTTATCTCTTTTATTTTCTTTTCTTCTTTCTCCTCTCCTCTCTTCCTGATTCTGCAGTCACCATAATTGCTTTGGCAAAGAAGAGGGAGCTGCCTATGAGCCATTTATTACTACATAAAATTACTGAAATTACAAAGGTCTATAAGTAATAACTGCCAACAGATTATAGGCTCTACTAATGCAGTCACCAACGAAATATATAAGGCTTATTTTAGAAGGAACTGTAGCACAGCCTATACGTTTTGATCCCCAGATAATACAACTCAGCTTGAAAATATTTTGATCTTTTGACCTGCATTTTAATGAGATTGCAAGATTTTCCTGAGAACTTGTTTTTGTGTGTACAAATCAGAAAAGCTTACACACATGTAAACAGCAGCTCAATATGTATGTGTAACAATGTGCCAGGTTTTCAGCCTGTAAGAATAATTTTCATACGAACTGCAACAACAATATACACTAATTAGCTGCACCATAGGCACACAGCCATGCAAATGCTATTGTTGGGATTCCCAGTGGCTTGTGGGACAGGTTTGCTAAAATGGCTATATCAGAGGTAAATTTTGCATTTTAAGCCCACTTTTACAGATAAATCTTCCATAAAAGCCTATTTCCCAGTTTGGAGTTATGTGCTAATGTGATAGCTTCTAGCCAGTCTGATGTGTTTAATGTGTGGAGGAAATACCACCCATGTGTTTCCTCCTCCACTGGGAGCATATAATCCATATTGTACATCATAAAGCAGTGCTCAGGATGTGAACATCCTCCAAACTTGAACTACCTTACTTTCTCTATAACCACATTGGAATTTTGGACACTTGTTCATGAAAGGAATGGAGGTAAGGATTCCCACATGTTTTCAAAAATTTTCTGCAACTTTTCTTCTTGTTCTCACATAACACAATACCCAGCAGTCCTCCAGCAAGAGCACTTTGCTTTTCAAGGGAAAAGACTCTGTCTGGGGCAAAAATATGCTTTTATAAATAAACAGATTATGTTATATAGCATGAAAGCTAAAAAAATAAAGTAGGCTCAGCACGCCTACACCCTGCCTGCCATCACCAAGCACACAAACATGCCCAGACTTCGGCTGGATAACATTTCAAGTGCTAGGCCCTCCAAGAGCAGATGTCCATTTTCTCTCTCTCGGGCTCTTTTTCTCCTTTTCCTGGATTTTATCTGTGAACATTTCTCCCAGTCCAGTTAAACACAACAATAATTTTGCCACTGGCAGAATTAAACTCTAAACAGCCTCACATCCTAACTGCAGCCTTTTTTCCACTCTCTTCTCCAAACTTCCCTCAATATCACATTTTCTTTCAAATACATCCCTCCTTGTCTCCAATGACCTTATTTATGTTTCTGCAGGCTGGTGGGTGCCCGTCACTGGCCTGTAATGACCTGTGCTGTAGCACCGTGCTGGTGAAGGGAAACCTACTCCCTCATTCACGTATGTTTTACATGCACAGCAGCACTGGGGACAGCACTGCCAGACTCTTGTGAAGGGTCTTGCTCTGATGGTTTGCTCAGCCCTGTTTCCTCAGTCAATCCCTGCTGCAGTGTGAACAGGCAGAGGCACAGCACCAGCAGAGCTTCTATCATTGTGTCAGCTGCAGCATTTGCAAGGAAGAGCAACCACATCAATATGTAAACTTTCTTTCTATTAACAGCATACCCAAAAATAAAAGGCAAATACAACTCCATGTGCTTCCAGGAAGCTCCTCCAAGCCAACCAGCAATGCCCAGGAAAATCAAAGAAAAGATACCTGTATTCCATAATGGGCATCTTGCTTATAGGTATGTAAGCCTCTAAACACCATTGCTCAGTTATGAGCACAAAATAAAAATATAAAAATACATACTCTTCAGCTGAGCCCCAAAATGTTTTCATTACTTAAAATCTTCTATTGGCTACTGAAAGGGAAAGAGAAAATTTCCCTCTTCTAAATGAATACATGAAAAGTCTTTTAGCTGGCTCTTTTAGTGAGCTCTTGCAGGGATAATTCAGGTCACGGACGTAACACTGAGGAATACATCCAGCTACTGAACAAAAGTAATGATGAACATCAGTCATGTGAAGAAACATCTGTTGCTGTTTAAAATTCTAAGGAAATGATCCATATACAAATTAGCTAATAAAAGTTAGTTATATTACTGATAGCTAAAAAATAAGACTTCCCAAAGCAGTTGGTAATCCCATTACACAGTGAGAAAAAACATGAATGACATTCTTCACATTTTATATAATGACCTATATATTGCTATGGGTCTCATGAAATATCCACTATTTGCCTTAGCAAAGGCTGCCTTTAGACTGTTTTTATCAACTCAGAATTCTTGATGTGATACCTGCAAATGTCATTACTCACAA
Source organism: Erpornis zantholeuca (assembly GCA_013400515.1). Lineage (NCBI taxonomy): Eukaryota > Metazoa > Chordata > Aves > Passeriformes > Timaliidae > Erpornis > Erpornis zantholeuca. The sequence goes on from VZTN01035178.1 coordinate 133,248, forward strand.
TGCAAACAGAAAGCACTATACCTAGAGCTTTATTTATTTGCATTGCCTACATGTTCACTTAAAATCAGAACTTGATGCTGTCCTGTGGAAATCATAGACTGACTTTTTAAAATAAATGTTGCCAATAGAGTTGTTGTACACATTCCTCACTTAGCAAACCAAATACACAGAGTTATTCTTACAACTGCAGTCTAGGGAATCAAATCCCAGTTCTATTCCAGTCAACAGCAACTCCCCTTGCCTCCAGAAACAATTTGAATAAGCCAATTCTGTAACAAATAATAAGATAGGTCAGGAAATTTTTGGTATGAAAACTCTGGCAATCCCATTCTTTTGATATTTAACATGAGTTCCAGTAAACACAGGAGGGTTGCTGAGTGGAATGAAGCAAACAGCAGGGGCACATAGCCTTTCAAATTTTGCATTAGTTTATGAGAGGTCTAAATGCTAATCTGCACAATTATGAACCAACAACATTCATTTCAGCCTGACTTTGTCATCAGCATTTTAACCAAACTGACATATCAATAAAAATGTGAACATAACTTTTAAAAAGTTGGGGAAGGTACATTCCCAGTCCACCAAACTGAACATGGTTCCACCACAGCGAATTAAACCCTAATGCATAAACAACAATATAACAAAGGAAAATTTATATGATAGAAATGATTATAAGCTTACGTATAAGTGCTAGAATATGTGCCACTTAGTGACCACAGCAGATTTGGCATTCAGCCCTGATCTCAGTTGCTGGTTTGTGTGCACTTACTGTTATTCACATAGTCTCTCCTCCCTGAGGGACTTGAATACAAATCATATGGTGGATCTAATACGTAATAGCAGGTCAGATTCATTTGGTTCTTGAGGCAAGTCTACAGCCCAATGCATTAGGAGCTGTGGAGTGAATACCCAGAGTGAGAAGACTGAGATACAAAATTTCCACAGTATTCAAGAAAGTTCTGAAACATTTTGAGGCATTTATTCAGCCAAGACTTTCCCTGACTCCAAAACTATTTCACCAGAGAAAGTGGTTTGAATGTCTAAAGTGGGGTTAATTCCTAAATGTGTTTTTTTATTTTAAATGTAAACAACTAAAAATCACAAAACCCCTCTCAGGAAACATTCTGTGCTAATTCCTCTCTACTTGTCAGTGAAGCTGCACCCAGAAAAGCATTCATTGCTGCCTTCTACTGAGCATTCTCACACTTTGTAGAAATCAAGTCATCAAACTAATAAAGAGTAATGCCTAAAACTAGGGGAGGTCTTGAATCTCTCTGTTGACTAAGAACTGTTGTTAAAATAGAGGTTGCCCTGCCACAGAGAAAATACAGTCAGTGCAGGTAACCAGAGCCAGCTTCCACCACATGGGCCCAATCTTGTTCCCACTGAAGTCAATGGCAGAACTCCAGCTCGTCTAATGGGAATGGCAAGCCTTCTATCTACTTAATACAAATGAAGATACTCATCTCCTCTTTGACATATTTTGGGCTCAAAGCCATTGGCTGACACTTGTTTGGTTCTCTGCATGTATGTGACTCATGGGATAATATAATGCCTGACTTCCATTCTGCCAGACCTGTCTTTCTCTGTGGTTGACTACTAATTTCAGAGGCAAGATGCAATACTGCAATAAAATAGGACAGTGTTAAACTAAGAATATTGCACTTACTGTGAGTAAATGAATCAGATTGCCTTTGTGAGGATTCCCTTCCAATTAAAGAGGTATACCACGTAGTCCTGAAGACATCAGCCCATTGCTCCTGCATAGAGCAGGAAGTCTCTAAACAAAGTACTTGGCAGTAAAGGAAGGGTAAACATATTGCCTTCACCCCACCAGGGGTAACCTGAGAAACAACCTAATAACCTAATAAAAACATCTGTATTTCAAACAGTTGATTTTTATTTCAGGCTACATACACAGACTGGGTTACTCTGGATATACAGGTGTTCAATCAGCTGAGCATATGCTGATTTTCCACCAAAGGTGTAAACTCTTCAAGATATGGGCTGATTTTCTCTCTTTGGATCCACAGACTAAGTTTGAGAAGGAGTACAATATAATATGGACTGGAAGGAAATACCTGAACATACTTTCTGGTTCTTCCAAAGTTTCTAGTGATATGCTGATTATTACTAATTCTTGTCTTTAAAATGCAGTTACCTTCAGTATGATACAGCAAACCACACTGTAACAGTGATATCTGTGTGGTGTTTGTATGCAATTTCAGGTATAGAAACATGGATTTCATTACAGGGGTAGAAAGACACACCCAAAAACAGAGATGTCAATGTATAAAACATTATTTTTTACTTTATTATACCAAGAGAGGGCAGTGGACCTGTTTCTCCACCCTTTACTCAGGCATGTGCCATTCTTTTCACCACTGAATTGGGTCAAAGCCAATTCAACCAATAAATCCAAATCAGCAAGCGCAAAACACCTGCCTTCTCTTACCAGCAAAGCATCTCTCCCTGCCTCACTTCCGTGTAGAAATTTGTTCCTTTCTTCCAAACTCCTGAAGCTGGTGAATGAGGAAAGCTCCTCAGGGGCAATTCGCTTGTCACAGCAATACAAAATAAAAGACAGAGAAATTGTGACATTCCTCCAGCACCCCCCAACCTGATGCAGGACTTTGCTACGGCCATGAGCAATCTCTCAACTCTGTACACAGTGCTAGCAGACAACGACTCCCTTCGTCCTCAACATGGGATTGCTTGCTCAGCCTCTCAGTCACTGCCCAACCCCCTCCATGTCCCCAGCCCCATGTCTGGGACTGGCGAGGGGCAGGGGAGGAGAAGGAAGGACTGCACAGCCCCACTAGTGTGGCAGGACAGGCAGAGGCTTGGCAGCATTGCAGCAGTGCTATGTATAAAAGGAACAAGCTCAGTGGGAAAAAGAAAAAAACACCCAGCAGTCATGAAGACAAATGTTGCTGAGTACATACACCCACAGCACCCTCCCAGAGCTGGAGCTGATCAAGCCTTTACCCATGCCAGGCTAGTCTCGGTGCAGGGTGCCTGTATGCAGGGAGATGAGTGTGGAAATGCCACAAGTGAGAGCAGTCCCTGCCCACGGTCCTGTCGCACTTACCCATGTGTGCCCAGAGCACAGACTGGCAGCTGTGCCCAGAGCAGTGTGCTGCTGCACACAACCCTCACAGGTCCCTTCCAGCTCCAACTGTCCCGTGATATTTGCAGTGGACAGTGCATAAAATCTTTTCCACCATCCAGCTAAATACTGCTGAAACAGGCAATGCATGGGGTCATGTGTGAAACAGGAGCGCTGCAGGATGGCAGGCTTTGCCCCTGGTGCTAAGGCACACATTCCTGAATATGTTAATCTCAGAACTTTTTTCATGTGGGCAACGACTTAGGGACTTTTCAAAGGCTCAGCTGTGTGCCAGGGTAAGGGTTTCGTTTGAAAGGAAGAGAAAATGCAGATCTGCAGCTGGGAAGGGCTGGGAGAGGGCTGCCAAAGCAAAAGACAGTTGGCAAAAAGCACACAGAGACTGCAAAAATCTCTGTGCTGTGAGAACTGTTTTGTCTAAGTCATGACCGAGGGCCTTGTCGAGGGCTCAGCCTACAGTTAGGGTTAGGATTAGCAAACACTGCTCGCTTTGGCACTGTGTTTAAGGCAAGTGTCTCTAAACACTTTTCTGCTATCAATAATTTACCCTTCATACTATTCCAGGGCATTCTGTGTTTATATAATTATTGAAACACCTATGTGGTGGATAGGTGATATTAGTTTTGAATCACAGAATGGCTGATTCTTCTGCCACTGAAGACTAGTTTAATCTACAGTTCATTTAAATTAATGGAAAAAATCTGCTTTGTGAGGCCATAAATGATTTGCTGAAACCACACACACACGGTGAGTCACAGTTCAGAACATAACTCAAACAACCAGGACTGTATTCCCATGCTCTAACCACTAGATTACAGTCCCTCCCACATATACCCTGCAATAATCTTTGCTCAAATGATAACAGCATTTCCCCACTTTACACGTTGGACAGCATTACTCAGTAAGGCACATCCTACCCGACGGGTGTATAGCTCTGTAGGGCTGGGGGAGGAAGGAAGCACAAGTAAAAGTCATTATATTTGCCCAACACTACTAGAACTTAACTCTCTCCTTGGAAAACTACTAGCTCTGGACTCCACAACTTACATGTAACTGAAAAGGGAAATCCTTGATCCCGAATTGCATTCATCTTTCACCCCCCCAAGCAGCGAGTGCTTGCAGACTCATCATCACAGTGGATTTCAGAAGAGCAGCCTTACCTTCCCTCCCTTTCATAGCCAGCATGAGCCCGCCTGGGCGGAGGCTCGGAACCCCATCCAGCCCAGGGCCAAGCAGGGCTCGGGGGCTGCACCTGCACCAGGCTCAGGCGCTTCTGGGGTCCAGTCTCACCCTCATGGCCCGCGCACTGCCGGGTCACACACGTGTGAGTCCAGTTCTCTCTCTCTGGGGTGTTTAATTTCTGCTGTAATGTGCCGCGCTGGACATACACAGCACGAGGGCAATGGACACCCCACGGAGCAGTGAGCTGTGGGGAACGCGGCTCTCCCGGGTGGATCCCGCTCCACGGGAAAGGTCGATACAAGCGCTGCTGAAGGGCCAGGGCCTGCGGCAGCTTTCCCTCACACGCCTGAGGCGCAGTCCCAGCGCGGTCCGGGGCCGCCCGCTCGGGCACCGAGTCCCGCCGGATGGAAGGGCGGGCGGCGCCCTGGGACCCCGCTGAGCCCCTCACAGGGCGCCCGGGCACTGCGCCACA
>VZTN01035178.1:141788-158594 GCA_013400515.1 Erpornis zantholeuca
TCGCCCGGTCACAGCGGGACCCACGCAGTCCGCCCCCGAGCGCAGCTAGGACCTGTCCGAGAATGGCGCCCGGCGCACAGGACCGGAGGGCTCGGTGGCCGCGGAGGCTTCCCGGTTCCGCTGCTCGGAGGGGATCGGCCGGGCCGCCCTGCCGTCTCCGGCGGTTACCGCCGGTCCCAAGCCCGGAGGAGCTTCCCCGCCTGCACGGAACAGCCCGAGCCGGGTCACCTGCGGGCCGCTTCATCCCCCGCACGAATCGAGCAGGTAAATTTAATGACGGATTTCCTCAAGCGCACACTCGGCAATCTCGACCAGTGCCGAGCACGGGCCGCCTCCCGGCCTTGACCCGGGTTAACTGCGGGCGCAGCTGCTCCCGGACCCTCCAGCGCAGCGGTGCAGTGGCCAGGTACCCATGTGTACTGCGGGATTGTGCCCGGCCCCGCGACAGCAGCCTTCTCAGCCTCCGTTTTCTGGGAGTTTTGAAGGCGATCAATATTCCCGCAAGTGCGGGACTGGAGAGGAGCTGCGTGTCCCAGCCACCGCTTCCCGGCTCTGGGGTATGCGCCTTCATTTGGCTCATGTGTACAGTCCCCTCAGGAGCCTCCGTCTCAAGCTTCAGTTCGGGCAGGGTGAGGATGCGCAGAATTCGTCCTGCTGCTATCACTTGCAGTCCGCAGAATAGATTTGTCTATCCCTCCTTGCACAGCATCCAGGTGTACCTTGGGGAGTCCCACAGGCATTTAGCTCTCCTGGTCCGGAAAGTCCCTTTGAAAGGACAAGCCAAGCCCACTGGAGCAGGTGCAGGCTTAAAATTGCTACAGAAAGATCTGCAGGGAAAATAAACATAGTGATGGCTGGAGAAAAAAAAAAAGATGCTGCAATTCTTAATCCTGAGAGTTTTAGTAAAACAGAAACTTGTGACAGTAAATTCCTCGGAAAGGGTTTGACAGATTTCTTGCAATTAAAAATAATTGACAAAGGATTCAACAGGAAATAAAAATGACAGTGCACCAAAACCCCATGTTTTTGTTTCACACAATGCAGGTGTGAACCTTTGTTTCAAGAGCAAATGCAAGGCCAGCAGAGTCAGTTGGCACACTCCAGTGTCCTCTCAAGATAATGGATTCTGTAATTACAGCAGGGAAACATTAATGTACAGATTACAGAGTACACTTTTCACTATCACTTGAAAAAAAAATCCTAATTTTTTTTTAGATGCAGTCAGTATTTTCTAAAATTATATGTCTTGGCTTCAGTGCAGTAGCAGTGCCTCACAGGGCTGCTTCCACAAGGAGCTGCAGCACTGTCTGAGCAACCAAAACATTCGTAAGAGCTCTGAACAAAGTCCTGGTACAGAGGAAAAGCCTCAAGTGTGGGACAGGAGTGAGTTTCGGGTGTTTCAGAGTGGAGAGTAAAATGTCCCTGATTGCACCCAACTGTCCAAATTCAGCTTGTTCAACACAAGTGGACCCATTTCCAGAAATGGGACAACACAGAGGTGGACTTTTTTCCTGCTGGGAGAAATATCATCTGGAATAAAAGCTGGTAAGCAGTTTATGCTCAGAGCTTTCAAGAGGTCTTGTCTGACTCTGAAGTCAGCAGAAACAGAAACAGGCCATGAACATTTAAAACAAAAAGTCAGTTCTGCATGAAACAGCAGAAGAATAACAAAGAAAGTTAAGCAGAAGTGTATAACTAAGTTTGTGATTTACTAACAATACCTATGCCTCTCTAGTCTTTAAAATGCTCTCACATTTTATAATAATTCTGAAATTAAGACCTAACTACATATTAAAAAAAAGTTAAAGTAAATCAGAAAGTTTAGGATCAGATTCCATTCCTAATTACTGTAATTAACAAACAAGTCCCCACAATTTAAGGACTGGTTTGCTCTGTTTCTTTTTTTTTTTTTTTACACAGACCCCTTTTATCTAAGTTAAGAACTTTCAAGTCTTCTATTTTTACACGGAAACCTAAATTTCTGTTCAAATTATTTTAATATAGTATAAAATGAAGTTCCCAGACCTAGCAAAAAAAGACCTATCTTTGTATATTTATTTTCCCTCCCTGTTTGAAAACAAATGTTTAGAACTGGATCATCCCCAAATAAGCACAAATTCTTATTTCCACATTTTTATCAAAAGTGATTGATACTAAATATTTCAAATATTAAAGAGAAAACTTGTTGCTTAAGTTACATGAACCAGGGAGCTGATTAAACTAAGAGAGGAAGGATGTATGTTGCATATTATGGCTCCCTGAAGCAGCACTGTCAACTCTTGAGGGTGCTATTCTTCCATCCCAAAGCAGATCTTGCTGTCCAGAAGCTCAGGGAGGGCTCTGCAATTAAAAACAGCACCAAGAGTCATCTATACCAAGTCAGCTGCACTCATTTCTGCTTAGGGAAGGAAACTGAATAGAAGAACATAACTGTGCAGGAATGTGACTAAGTGCATTTGTGACTATTAAGAGTTTTTAGTTGCACTGGAACACTGAAGTCTATTCCACCTGAACTCAACTCCTATGTTGTTCTCAGGCCTTTCACTCATGTGGGCTGCAAAACAGGTTACTGGCTGCAGGATGCAGGCTGGCCCTGCAGGCTGTGGGCAGGATGGTGCTCTGCTTGCTGATCCAACAGCCTGGCAGTTTGTGCAGAACGTAGCATGTGGCAGCCCTGTTAGGAACCAGAGTGCAACTAGACATTTATTTTACTACCTTGCTAAACCAGAATATTTCATTGCTACTGACAAGCTCCAGACAGGAGTCTGCACGCAAAACTTTTTGGGGTGAATGGCAGCAATGTCCAGCCTCTCCTCACTCCCACCTGCAGAACTGATGGGGGGGAAAGAAGATTTGGCAGGGGTAGGCACTGTGGAGCAGAAAGGATGGGACAGTTGTCCTGGGAGTGACAAGGAGATATTATCCTCAGCTGCGCCCTGAGTGCACCTGGGGAGTAGGCAGGGATGGAGCAGCAGTGGTTTCCTACGCAAATAAAGAGTTGGCAATCTCCCATCTTACTTGTTGTGGTGTACTGAAACACAAACTTCTCCCCCCTCCTGTTGTGTTTTCTGCCCCAGGGAGGGGACACATGATACTGCACATAAAAGCTGCTTACACGTGACAATTTTCAAAGGAAAAGACTTTATATGCCAAAGCCTTGGAGGCCTGTAGATCAGTGTGCAGCAGTGTATGACAAGTCAACCAGAACCTTCCCTTCAGCTGGAAAAGGCAGCTGGGGAGCGCTTACTTTTTTTTTTATGTGCATTTTGGTCCAACAAGAGATGATTTAATGACTTATCATTACAGCTTTTCTCCTTTGGAGAAACACAACTCCAAGGTGAATCAACTCAAATCCATGATATCTTCCTCTTCCTTTTTTCTATCGTTCCACTTTTCAGGGTCTCTATGACCTCTATGTCCTCCATTCTTGCTATCCTTGTGCTCTACTGACTTCTGGCTCGTCTGAGAGCTCAGTCCTTTGCAATTTCCAAGCTAGGTGACTGAGAGCATCTTTTCACTTTACCTGATAACTGCTCACTTCCATTCAAATGACCCTCACAGCCCAATCTGTTTCCAGCTTGTCACCTGTAATCTTGCACCAGTCAGTCTGTGAAGTTGTCTTATCCATTCACAATCTTGGCATGGTTAATGAGCCATTGCATACACAGTTCCTCTCATCATTTCACTGACCACATCCAGGGTGCCCAAAACACTGCAAATGTTTTTCAGATACAGGATTAAGTCCTGTTCCAAAGAACATACAGTTGAAATATCACAAAAAAAAAAAAAAANACTTCCTCCTCACCTCTCAGTGTACTGTTTTCTCCTACAGTAATAGGCCATCACCTTTGCCTTAAGTCTTCCACAAATGAAGTTATGATGTTTAACAGTAGTTCTCCTACTGGTATGCATCAGTTATCCTTTTGTTCAGTATTTGGCCTATCCACAATCAGATATTCTCTCTCTCTCTCTCTAGTCTTTCACCTTTGATTAAATTATAATCTCCTTTCTTTCACACCTGAATTTACTTTCCAGTCTTCTGTCTTTACCTTACTAACTTCAGTGGTTTCTCTCATCATGAATGGCTCATCATCTTTAATTTGTTCATGCTACATCTCCTTGGATGATGGAGCAGTATTATTACTCTCTATTTCACAGCTAGAGAGCTGTGAGATGGAATGACTTGCCAAGGCCATACAAGAAATACATAACAAGGCTGAGAATTGAATCTCTCCTATGCCCTAGTATCAGCCTGCTAATGTCACCACCAATGGACATGCAAAACTTTGACTACTGCTTTCCTACAAAGGAAATCCTTTTATACAGTTCCTTCTTGTATGTTGTTTTTTTAAATGGAAATAGCTAGATCAAATTTTTATTTTTATCAAATTTTTTATTTCAATAAATATACCTCTGAGGTGAGCTGCCAAGAAAATGTCATTCTTCTTGACTTTTGCCACTGTACGCTTAAAGAAGCATACAGAGATTACAGCTTATTTTCTTCTATACCCTAGCCCTAGTCTACTGGATTGAAGACTCCTTGATCTCAGTAGGAACCTGTGCAGACCCTTACCTGGCATAGAAATTATGCAGCAGAACAGTAACAGGGTATCCTACCCCAAACTCAGTTCCCAACTCTGCTTTTAGGGAGGTGTTCTCAAAATGTTCTCTGAAGATTATGGCTCTTAGACTTTGGCTAGCTACTTTTCATGGCATCATACAAGAGGTAACCCAAACCCAGAGATTTAAAATCCTTGTAAATCCAGAAAATAAATCCTTTTTTTTTTTCCCATTCAGGTGACACCAACTTCTGGCATTTAATTTAGATGCTCTCAAAGTGTCTACATGAGCTGTGCAGGGAACTTACGTTTACAAATCTCCATGTCCTGAACTGCACCTAAAACTAGATACTGAAATAACAGTCTTAATAGTCTTGTCAGCAGGACCTGGGTTAGCATCAGTATTTACCAAAATCCTGCTTAGTTAGAGCAGTAGCATCTCCTCACACATATGAGTAATTCACTCTGATACCCAAAGCCCACCTTGATTATGAGCTTCTCCTTATAACAGCAATTTGCAATACTAACTAAAGTGGCATCTAAGGCCCAACAAGTACATTGGTTTCAAAGCACACCTATGTGAACACTCTGAGGTAACACTGAATCACAAAGAAAAAAATACCCTTGTTTGTCTCTTATATATGTGTCTCTTATATATGACTGTGCATTAATGCTTTGAAAATATTCATGTAGTCATTGTGCCACATTATTCATACCTGTCCTTTTAATGTAAAAGGTTGTTTTTAAGTATAACTTTAGCAGTCCATAGTCAATCCAAAATCATCTGGTTTTGAGAAGGTACATCTACAAAGTTGAGCTAGTACTTGAGAAGACTGCTTAAGTAATGAGGAATCTTGCCACTGACTTAGATGTTCCATTTTGCTGTTCTCAAAATACTTGCTAAAAGAACATGAGACAGCATGGCTCAGGCTTCATCTCTCCTTATGAGTAGTTTGCACTGTAAACATTTCTTGAGTTTCTGGGAAAGAAAAAAAAGACAAATATACCAAAAAATGTTAAGCATTTTCCAGAACTATAGAAAGAGATGCTTTGCTACACAAAAATGCACAATCAGAAGAAGATACAAAAAGTGAGAGCAATGAGACTGGAAATGAAGATCAGCTTATAAAAATAGTCATGGCATTTCTTAATTTTGTATTTTAGTACAACACATCCTGTCATAAACCTTTGTCCTTGACATGGACTAAATTCTGTGTTCTCATCCAACTTACTCCCCTTTAGGAGAGATTGTTACAAGGATCAAGATTAAGCTAAAGAGTAAAAATGTGGTAAAAATTTACATTCTGTACAAAATGGAAAGCCTCATGCTGTTGTTTCACAAATGAAGACATTGCTAAATCCATGTCAGACTTCAGCATGAGAGCCCTCAGAGAACTGAAGGATCTGGTGGGCTTTTTCCACTACTATTAGAGTGAACCTATTGTGTGATTCACTGGTCAGACACTGGGATAACCCATGAACTCACAGCTTTTGATTGCCAGCCTGCAAATATTTGATGCTCAAAGTACCTATGGAATTAAGGACTAAGATTTGAAAATATGAAGATAATACACTTTTGGTGCAAACCTTCTTTAATTAATGTCATAAAGCATTCAACTAGAGTGGCAGAAAGTTTTGGGAACACACTTGACTTATATTTTAAAATGTCAAGTTTTATAAGTATTGACTCTAAACTAAGAGAAAGCAGTTTTACTGCTCAGAGCAGAAGCCATCTTGTATCTTAAAATTCAACCCCCCTGTTGAGATAAATTCAGCTTTCTTTAATAATCCCACTGTTAGCCCAGGGATTACTGGCATGAGTAATCCAAGCAAGATCTGACCTACTAAATAAAAAATGTCAATGGCAGCAAGAGGAATGGGAGCTCAGGAAGGAAGGGGGGAAACTCAGCAAAGTTCTTAGAGTCACTCTGTGACTTCACCAATGAATCCAAGCTGCGATCAAACCAGCATAGGGGAACAACAAGTGCACAGAGGAAGGAGTCAAGTCAGAGGCAATCTCAGCTTGAAAAGGATCACAGTTTTGTTATCAGTTTCAAGCTAATCATAGTGAGACTTCTGGCATCAGAATTTCCTTGACTCTCCTAGGAGTAACCACTACAGAGAGATGAGGTCTAGGAGGCACCTCATCCTTTGGAGTGGGCATGCAGTGCTGAAGGTCCATCTGTGGCACACTGACCTGCACCAGGCTCAGGGCAGCACCAGCTCTCCTGCAGCCACTGGCAGGTGACATAAGATATGGCCCTTCCATTCCTGCAGGGATTTCCAAGGTCACTTGAAAACATCCACAGAAAGAACCTAGCGCTCCTGCCTGCTGGGATAACAGCTATTCTGCCTTCTCAGCCTTCACAGAAACAGAAGTTGCCTACAGTAACATTCAGCATGCCAGTCCTGTTAAATAGAAGTAAGGAGTCATTACCCACCACGGCATGAATTCCTCAAGACCTTTGTATTTACATTTCTTTGTTCAAACTGGAATCTTATGCTTTAGGTAAAACAAGTCTTAAACTTAAGTGAAATAAGAGTTAATCACAAAGCAAGTGAGTCTAATGATCAGTAGGGTTTTCTTGAAAGGATCACAGACAGATAAAAATCTAGAATCCAAAGTTTCAAAGTTTTAGAGGAAAACAAATGATGATGCTTGGAATAAACCATATGTTCTGCTTTGTGTTTAAAGGAAGCTGACATCTGAGCTACAGAATGCTTGAAATAAGTATTAGAAGAATTAATACCAATACAATCAGAAGATTTCTTTTGATGTAAGCCATTATATTTTTTACTCATTTTATGGAATCATAGAAGTATTTTGTTTGCAATAGGTTGTTTGCAAGGTTTGGGTATCTAAATGCTCATAAACAATGCTGAAGAGGAACTGCCCTTCAGAGAGGAGGAAGCAGCAATGTTGTGTGCCTTACCTGGATATAGTTAATAGTGGAACTAAGTGTAATCAAGGCTAATCATTCAGCAAGAGCCCAGGGCTGAGAGGTTTCTAATTCCAAACAAAAAGTCCTTGCAAACTACTTGTGTTTCTAAGGAAAAAATGAACAAACTATGAAATGGGCTCCCCTACTGCAAAAATGTCCATTTTTTTTCTACTGCTGTAATTAAAGATAGGAAATGGGCATAAGGTTTTGGACTCTAAATTATTCCCTTTGAATAATTCTTTGAGGCCTAAACAATTATGCTAGATGCTAATTTTAATCAAATTATGTGTAATATGTTAATATGAGCATAAATCCTACATTCCTTGACAAACACCAACATTATATTAATGTTATATAATTATATAAATGGGGAATATGAGCAGTACAAGCTGCTCACATTTATGATATAAATGTGGTAAATATAAAGTGAAATTCAACTTGGCAAACTAAAATTTAATTTCAGAAAAATAACTTCTGTCTTCTTTAAAGCAGGCAAAATTTCCAGATTTTTAATTATATTAGTTGCATGATTCTAAAAGCAATTTATGCAACTCGTTTTAGTATTGGGTGCTACAGTTCTTGATTTTATTTTACTAAAATATATGGTTTTAAAAGGAATGTGATGATTTAAAAGCCTGTGTGGCACAGAACCCCTAGCATGGGAAGGCTGAATCCGTGCTGGTTGTCTGCAATCTGACACTCAGCTGCAAAAGACAAGGACAGGAAAGTGTGACTTGGCACAGACCCTGTCAGAGAAACAACTGTTGACAGTTACCACAGCCAACACAGCTGGCATTTGTGTTGGGTAAGACAGCTGATGGTGGGTCAGTATTTTCCATTTAGAAAGGGGCTATTCCCCACCAGCATGAATGTTCTGGGAGGCTTTAGAAAGGCTTAGTAGATGGAAGTATTTATATAACTAAGTGCAAGCTTTATGGATCATTTACATTTAATTTAAGTCATTAAGAGATCATTTGCATCTATGGTAGGGTCTAGACCACATGGGAATTACTTTTCTCCTTTATTAATAAACTGAAATAAACACCACTTACCTTCTCAGGATGTCACTGATAAAGTCTGAGGCTCCCATTTCCTCCTCTTTTATGGAAGTTCAAGACACTGTGGGACTTCTAACTATAGTTGTCCCTTGTACTGTGCAAGTTCAGTTGTTGTTTCCACTGGATATGCAAAAAGTGGTGCCAGTGTTTAATGGAAGATAATCCATATAAACAGATGTGTCCCTATTAAGAGGAAATGCTATATGTTGAAACTGTGGGAAACGCTGCAGGTAGAGCTCAGATCTTGTGACTGCAAACTCAGTCTTCAGGGGACTGAGGGGAAGGGGCTTTACCCCAGTGCCCCTTGCCTATTTGTGTCAATCGGGTCAGAACGACACAGTCAAATCTCCCTTGCAACATTACCTAAGTCCTTGGATCTACATATTTTGATCACATCCATCTGGTGGTGGAGTATCCGAATGTGTGACTTACCAAATTTTAAGTGGACTGAAAATCTTTTCAGAAATCTATTAAAAAACACTCAGAAAGAAAGTAAAAGCATACAGCTCCTCAGCTGGCATAGCCCAGCTACCAGTGCTGCTATAGCATGAGGTGTCTGAGAGCTGACTGTGAGTGGGCATGAGAACTACAGCCTTCACACGAGGGAAGCCAAGGATACGTGGGCTGTTTCAGACTGTGCTGCAGTACTCTCTACTGATGCCATACACTGGTGTTGAATAGATGACCCTACATCAAATCAGTTTTCAGACAAATGAAATATTTTGTTACAAACTTTTTGTGTTTAAGGCATTGGCATTTGTGCCTGAGGTTTTTCATTTATCTATGGCACCACTAAAGCACAACATCCCTTGTTATCTTGCTAGCAGTACAGAACTTTCTCAAAGCTGGAGTTCTCCAGGACTGGCTACCTATGTGCATATTCCTGCTGGGAGTACACATACACCTGTGTGCACTCATCCTCTCTTCATTTTGTTCACAGGAAGGAAAAAGACCAACATGTGCATTAGACCCTTTGTCCCACTTGTTGAGTCCCTCAGTGTCAAAGGGCTTTACACAAGAAAAAAAGAGGACATGACATGAAAGTACACATAAACAAACATACCTTGAAGACTCTCTTTTCATGATAAGCAAAGTCCTTTCCTGCAATTGCCGAACCACATTTGCAATAGGACCGCAGGTGACTTAAAAGCAAAGCCTGTACTTCTGGGAAGAGAGCCTCAAAAACCTGCACAAATGATTGTGACTTTTACCATATCCATTATACACTTTGAAGGTTTCTACAATTCTGTGCACCTTGGCGAAGTCCTCCTCAGAATGTGTACGCTCAGCAAATGTTGAGTCTGCAGCAAAACAGTCTTCAGGGATAGCAGTGCTTTGGTAGACTGTCTCAGTCTCTGCCAAGTGGCTGCAGGTGGTTGGTTGCCAGTACACAGGCCACACTGGGAGTCTGTGAGAGCAGGTTCAACGTTTTGAAGTGTTCTGTGCTGTCATCAACTTTTCCTTTGCATGTTACTCTCTTTTGCTCCATATTTTTGCAGACAGGTTGTTCCCACTGTAAGTCATTAACTTTGTTGTAATATTGCTGAGCTTGAATTCTCTTCTTGGGCAGGATTCCTGGTAACTTCAATTGGTGTCTTAATTGTGGGAGAACTTCTGATCAAATAAATCATGCTTGATGCATGAAACCCCTTTTTGATGGCTAAACAACTCAGAACGAGGAGACTTTCCTCTGTACAGAAATTTGCCAGGTTGAATTTTACAGCCACTGAGGTGCACAAACATGACTGTAAAGGACATGCAGTGCTGGAGGGAGCAGAAAGCTTCTCCTATCAGAGGGAAATCTGATCTAGTTACTGCTGAGAGGAGAGAAAACCAGACACTGTTGTTCCTGGAATATGCTAAAAAGGGGTTTTTTTCTACAAATTTGTCTGCAGTATTTATATTCAATACAAACCTAGGCTGTGTCTTGTAGGTTCACAATGAAAGAGATATTCAGATGCCTGCAAGTCTAAGTGTAATTGCTTGTTCTTCCCAGAGTCTGCATTATGTTTGAAGGTTGGCAGAGCCAAAGCAGAAAGCTGTGCCCCACTGTTTCTTAGGACATTACTTATGTTTCAGGAGGCAAGAGAACTAGAAACAGTTAAGTCACCAAATGCAGAGAATCGACATTCTGGAGGGAAGATGGCGCTGCTGAGGAAAGTACTTACCTTTTCTGTTGGGGACAAAAGAGGGAGTCTACTTGCTTGACCAAAGTATCAGTCACTGATTATCTCACCCAAAATTCTCCTCAATGTTAGCAGCAGGAGGTCAGTTACAGACATATTGCAATTGCCAATACATTTTCTCAAACTGCCCTCCCACATATTTTAACTTTTATTTATGATGATAAATAATTCATTTTCTATTCATGTTCATGAACAGAATTGAGGGGGAGTAAAAAATGAGGTGGACTGTCCTCTACCAGGTGCCAGACTCTCACTTTTGTGTTTCAAATGGCTGTTCCTTGAGCTTTTTGTGGTATTTCAGAGGTCATATTGGTTGTGGGGAATAATAAAGCCATCAGTATGAATGCAGTTTGTGTCCTCATCTTTCCAACACCATGAGACCATAAACAAAGCTATGCCTCTCCAATTTCATGGCTTGTCTGGAAGGGTATTTATTTTAGGCTTCTGTTCTGAACCATTTTGAAGTCTGGATAAAATTAATGGCTAGAACTATTCACTCTTCTTGATATCATAGGAATAAGGTAAAGTTCTTCACTAGAGTATACCCTGTGATAAATAATGCCCTAGTAATTATGGGTGGGGATTTTCATGCGGTGAGTGATGATGCCTTGGAAAAGAGCCATGGCACTGTGCATTCAGAAGCTAAGCTATCTAAATCCTTGCAAGCCTCATTTATGCTTTTGGGAATATAGGACAGGTGTGGCAGTTACTAAACCTGGATACTTGAGAATTCACCTCTTATTCCCAGGTGTGGGCCATTAGTTCTCGCTCAGACTTGTTCAGTTCTAACAAGTCTCTTTTGAACCAGATTTTATATGTGCACATATACTCACACAATAAATAGCATTTTTCTTTCAATCCCTTTATCTACTTTGTTTTACTCATCTTTTGCTATGCAGCCCTCATCTTACCTAACAATTTGCATACACATGGCAGCAAACCCCCAAAACAATCAGTGGCAGTCTACAGATCCCTGTCATGTTCTGTAGATAGCAGAAGACTTTCAGTTTGCATTGTTTAGTACAATTACTAAAGAAGCTCAAGTAAAACTCAAGCCAAGCCCCAGTGAAATTCACAACAAAGCGTATACTAATTTTCATTGGATCACTAGACATCAGAGCAAAGCCAGAGAACACTCAAACACAAAAATATGTTTGTAAAATCCTGTAAAAAACTGTAAAGGAATATAGTGTTCATTCTTTTGGTTAGATGAATTTCCAGAGATCTGAACACTTTGACACACCTAGAAGCCTCCTCACAGACCAGGCATTCTTCAGGGACACATTTGGTATTTTTAAACTCAAATACATACAAGAAAGCATCTAATTCCATATTCTGGTATTTCCATAGGAGGTCACAGATAGAAAACTCAGCTGCTTCATTCACTTCAAAGGGACTTGTGGCTACTGAGCACTAATGTATATCTGGTAATCTTTATATACCTAAAAGACATTGGTCATCTCCTAAGCAGTCCTCTGGAATACAGTGAAGAGATGGAATGATATATGCTAAATTTTGAAACAGCAGACATTTTTGTGACAGTATTTTTATGTGCAAAGAATTGTCACAAAGAGATGTCCTTCTAGCTACAAATCCCTCAAGAAGCCATGGCTGTAATGGCACACTTCTCAGATCAAAGTACTGTCTGGTGCAATGGAACATTGGTATTGGAGAACCTGAGCTGGCTTGGCTTGAAGAACAAATTCCTGACAGCATGACAGCATAGACTGAGCAAAGGTTCCATTAAAATATAAATTTACCATCAGCAGCTATTTTGCAGCTATGAAAGAGAAGTCTCTGATGATATGTGACTGCTGAAGAACCCAACCTACTAACCAGAACACCACACAAAAAGGTGAAACTTACAAAAATGGGCACACCTTTATCTGTGCAGTTGGCTGATTCTGAAAGTGCTTGCTAACAGTTTCTGATTAAAAAAATTACCTTCCTGATAACAGCATGAAACAAAAATATGTCAATGAGGAAATCAAATCTCAAGGCACCACTATTGCAGATTCTGCCTAGATGAAACCAGTTCATCAAACTTGAAGTACCAAACCTCTTGTTCTCCTCAAAACTGTAGAGGAAATGTGAACAGCTGCAGCTGGAGAAGCATGGCATATAATGCCTAGAGACATAGTGACAGCCTGGGTTTGTTGTAAAAGCATACAAATCATCAATGCATTAATTTTCTACTGTATGATGTATATATCTCATTGATCTATTAGTTTTTTCAGATGCTGTAAGACTTCGGTGTTAGCCTGATTCCTTTTGCTATCACCCAACAGCCCGCTGAAGTTGTGGGGAACAGCTGTCTATTATGGGCATTCTTGTCCTACTCCATTTGAGAACAATTGCATTTATTTTGCCCATGTAATTGAGTTAACTGATTTTCAGAAACCAGTATGAATAACTCTAGATAGCTAGATAACCTGGATATTTTGATAACTGCAAATAAAGAGGAGTAGTACTGAAACATGCAGAACTAGAAACTGGAAATACTTAGTTACCAAACTTATTAGTTGCATAGAGAGAAAGAACAAAGGCACTCGATTTTTCCTGCAAATGAACTCCAGGCAATGTGACAATAAAATGGATGTTTGCTATTAGAACAGATTGGTTCCTTTCTTTGCTTAGTATGTGCTAGAACAAAAGCCCTGTAACTTTCCAAGGCTGTAGTGAGTCAGTGCTAGAATTAGCAGTATGATACTGAAATAGCGATCACTACTTAGCAATCTTTCCTCTCCTTTCTCCTCATCTAGTCAAAAAGGTTACCTCTGACAAATCAGCTATTAACAGATAAGTTTCTGTCATTTAAATTATTAAATCATAGTGAAAAACAGAACTCTGTGCTTAGGAAGTATAAGCTTTTCCAAACAAATAGGCAGAGCTATTCTTATTGCTTTTTCTCTGTGTGATTAATTTTTTTTTAATAAAGCCAGATTCCTGAGAAAAGGAAATAAGGGATCCTTCTGCTTTCTAAAGCTTTAATAGCCTCGGCTCTGCAAAATTCAGATTTCTAACAACAGGATTTTGGTCTTGGTGTAGGTCAGTCCTGAACGTGAAAAGTAATTATTGTAATACCAAAACGCAGGGCTGTTAAGAGAAGAGAGATTTGCAATAATAAGATTATGGAAAATCTCTATTACAGACTTTGCATTTCTGGGATATTCCTGAATGAATGTCATCTGCTTGGTGATCTCAAGGAATGTAATCATATTGCGAGAATCTTTCAAATCTAGTTTTGAATAAATCTAGGTTGAGATTACCAAGAAAAGGTTTCCAAAAAAAGGTTATATTTTGGTATAATTCAATGCATTTGCCCTTAAATATATCTGAGTGTTCATCACAGCCTGGAATATGTGTTTTTACCTAAGGGGCCTATTTATTTCCACCTGTAAATGACATATACGAATATATTTATTCTTCTCTCTTCTAAATCACTAGAGAAAATGTAGTGATTTCTTCCCTAGAATTCAATTGCATGGCTGTTAGAGCAGAATGAAAAATTACACGGCACTATCATGTGCGAAAATTAAACTTTTAACTGAAATGTGCAATTTTTTTCACTGAAGTGAAAAAAATTCAGCAAAGGCTTACCCATGAGGGAAACAGAGGTAAATGCTTACGGAAAGAAACATTTTTTTAATGTGTAGGTTGTAGTCCAGGAGTTTGTAGGGGTTTTATTTTAGGACAAAGAAATAATTGCCCATGAAGACAGAGGAAACATGCGTGAACAATGGAATCAGACACAATAGAAACCATTGCAAGGGCAACAAAATAGTTTCTGCTCCAAGTGAAAGGCTCCAGAAAACTTCTTAATGTTTTTGTGTTAAGAGAACATACTGAGTGGGCAGTAAACAGGGACATTTGTCCCAACAGGCTCCTGTCCCTTTTACACCTTCTGACTCTAGCTGCCACAGTTTCCATTTCCTCAATGGCCTTTCTGCCTCTAAATGTGAATTGCTGTAGATTACTTGAAGACACTGAATAGCAATGTCATTTTTTTTCCAGGACTGAAGTCTTTAAAGAATTGTGAGACTGGATAATGCATGTGGAAATAGGATACTATTACAGTATGCTATAGGAACACATCCAGAATAAGAGTGAGAAGGGCTCCATCCCAGCAGGGACCAGTCTGCTTGTGACACCCTACCCCAGAGCTGCTGCTCATCTGGCACTTGTATATAAGCAGGTAAAGTGTCTATTTCAATGCCACATCCCAGTTGTCCATATATTTCCATGCTTACTTTTTAGATTGCTTCCATGATATTCTATTTTTACTGTAACATTGTGGGGAAAAAATATCCTGCAAAAACTGAAGTGCACTGTGTGATGGTTTTCTGTAACAAGATACAATGCCAATGAAGCACTGGAGTGTCTTATATGCAGGTAATTATGTGTGAGCTTTAGCATTTAAAATAATCAGACCCTGTGAGAATAAGTTCATCTACATTTTATTTTCTTCAGCTATCTTTGATGAGGATTAATGAATGAATGGTCATAAAGTGCTCTAAAATCCTAGGAAAGCATACTAAGAGCACACATTTACTTAACTATTGTGAGCAAAGGATAATATTTAATGCTTACCTGGAATTTCGCTCTAGCTATAGATGGATGAGTCATTGTCACAGAAAATGTAACAGTTTCAATTAAGAAACAGAAAAACATTAGAGAAGTTACAGCAAAAACTTGCTGACAACAAAATGTATCTTTGGGGTAAATGAGCTGAGTAAAACTGTTTGCCCAGACTAACCCTCAGAATTTTTCTAAAATATGGTTTATTTTCCACAGGGCTTAAAAAAACCCAACCCTCCACAGCTTCAGATAGTCATAAAAATGGTAAATACAAATAATTGTATCTATATTACTGGGCTCTGCGACTATATTTACAAAGCTAATTCTTCTCAGGTCTTTTGCAGACATAAAACATTTTCAAGCATGTCTATGTGCTAAACCAGGGTAGCATAGATCATTAACTTTTTTCCTCTGCATTAAAAAAAACCCCACTTTTCCAACAGTATTGTTTTTACTGTCTGCACATTTGAACTTGTTCCAAACTTGCCTGCCTTATAAACAGATGATTTTCAGACCTGCCCACTGCGAACACACACACAAGTGTAGATTTCCCATTCAGGGAACTGCAAACACACCCTGCTCACACAAAGCTTGAGATGTGAGCATATGTGTGTACATATATAGTAAGTATATGCTTGCTTGGGCAGAACTAAAGTGATAGAAACCAAAGTGTCTGGAAAATATTATGGGCAAAAAGAACTTTTCTCCACAAAAAGGGATGCATTTTATAACAACAAACATACCAGTGAAATGGTGCATAATCTTCCTGTGACATTGAACTCTATGATCCAGATGTTTCCTAGTCTGCCAGCATTTAGGGTTTCTTTTCCAACCCCAAGTTTGAAACCTGTGAAATTTAGAAATTTGTCATAATTTCTCTTGTCAAGAGAACTGTTGTCTTTGCTATTCCTTCCCCTTGATCTCTCAACATTCTACGGAAGCAAACCGCACGGCAGCTAGGATCGATATGGGAATACCAGGTGTTAATTGCCTGGCAACAATTAGGAGATGCCAATCAGTAAACAAACACACCACCATTTACTTCGATACCCGTGGGGCACTGGCCAACTTCACCAGAATCACAGAACGTTCCGAGATGGAAGAGATCCACAGGGATCATGGAGCCCAGTCCTTAGCGAGTGGCCCATAGGAGGATCGAACCCACAACCTGTGCTAGGTAACCCCAGGAAACCGCTCGGCCCGGCCCGGGCACACCGAAGCTGCGCTGTCCCTCCCGCGGGGCCCGGGACAAGCTCCCCTCTCTGCCTGTGCGGGGACACAGCTGGGAAACGCAGTTTCGGCTTCTCCGCCTCGGGCTGTGGGAAGTGCCGGACCCTTCTGGAAGTACAGGCGGGCCCCCGGTTCCCACCGGCGCAGGGAGGCGGCCGCCTCGCTTTCCGCCAACCCCCGGGCCGAGCGGGGCGGCCTCTCGACCCGGAAAGAGGGCTCCTGGAGGCCCGGGTGCAGCCGGCCCGGCGACACG
>VZTN01035178.1:159127-304226 GCA_013400515.1 Erpornis zantholeuca
GGCGCGGCGGGGCGGGAGCGCGCCCGGCCGGGGGGCAGCCGGAGAATGCGGCGCGGCGCCCTCGGGAGCGTCTGGACAGATGTTTCAGGTTCCCT
Source organism: Erpornis zantholeuca (assembly GCA_013400515.1). Classification (NCBI taxonomy): domain Eukaryota; kingdom Metazoa; phylum Chordata; class Aves; order Passeriformes; family Timaliidae; genus Erpornis; species Erpornis zantholeuca. The sequence continues at coordinate 159,223 of VZTN01035178.1, forward strand.
ACGAATTTCCATAGTTCCAGTTGCGAGTTTCAAACCAGAGCTTCGGCAGACAGGGAGCTCGGCGTCGGCCTTAGCGCTGACATCCGGCAGGGAAGAGCAGTCGCAGCTCCGTAACCCTGCCATGCAGAGCTTCTTCGGAAAATATAAACATTTATAATTTTCAAAACTTTCGGATTTAAGGAATCGGTTCATCGTTAGAAATCACAGCTGTCGTTTTAATTTGAAAGACAGTCTTTTGATACCTCCTCGCCTCCCAATCTTTGGGATTCTGTCAGAATACACGCTTTATATGTTCTGATACAGTCTGTTAAGGATGTCAGAGTGCATTTTTCTTGTAAGATGTATAATAAAAATGGACATTTTAAAAGAAATGCGGAAAAGTGATTTTATGGCAAGAAATGATGTGTTTAAGCTACCCAGTCTAAAAAGAGTTGTTGCCCAGCCTTTGGTACCTGGGAGTTAGCATCAGCTCCTGCAAACCTGAGTGCGAACAGTGCAGGAGTCAGCCCTCCCATTGTTCAGCAAATGCGTGCCTGGGGTTCTGTGCCACTGTCCTTAGTACAGGGTCATCAGGATCTAGAATCTGATCCTATTAGGGCGTTCCTACTGAAGTCTAAGAGAAAACACCTATTGCTGTTCAGATTGGGACCGATTTTGCATTTGACAAGACAGCTGCATGAATTTGTGCAATAAAGTAATTCTGACACTTTGTATTCTTTGCTACCAAGTTAAAAAAATACTGATTTAATTGACAAAACACTTCTTTTTGTTGGTTTTTATTTGCCAAAGCAAACATTTGGAGGTTTAATGTCTTATTTTTATTTTTTGTGTATGTGAAAGCAAGTGAAGGCCTTCATTGCTTCACTGGTCCCTGAGGAGTACTGTGAGACAGTAAGAAACATCTTTCTGCCTTGAGAAGACACCTCTTGAGTTACCAGCTATTACATTGTAGTGGGTGGCCGGTTGGTTTCCTGGGTGGCCAGATGGTGGCCCAAGGAGAGAACTAGGCAGTTCTAACTGGCCACTGGAAACACTACCATGTGTTGGGTGGAACCAGCCTAGGGCTGTTGCTGAGCTGAAGCTAATGAGCAGCTTTATGGGAACAAGATGCTGGGAAACTGGGCTGGCTCTCTGAGGAGTTGTCTTTTGCTATGCTGGGGCTGTCACCCAGTTATGGGAAAGCAACCTGTGTGGAGAGGCATGAAGCAGCTGTGTTTGTGTTGCACGCGCTCTGAGAGATTTGAGACCTATCTGCCTCTCCACCTTAATGGCCTTTCCCAATTACCATGTCCTTTACCTCACCCTTCTTGAGAGTCCCCTTGGTATGTCTCATACCTGCAGCATCTCCTGAAGGATGCCCCACAGCACCTGTTGCTATCTGGGATAGCCTTCTGACAATTGGTAATAGGCATCCAGCCTCCAAATCACCACGTAGAAAAACTAGATTCAAGCCTCAACTATTAGCACTCCTGTAACTCTGTGATGCAGTAGAGTTAGTGCTAGTTAGTGCTACTTGCTCTGCATATTCTTTGGAGCAGGACAGGAATCCAGGTGTCACATCTTGCAGTTAAAGGGTTCTGATCACCAGGCCAGATAAGAGCATGTCTCACTCAAGAAATAGTTACTTAATAAAAAATCAATTCCAGTGGGAAGAAACAGAGTGAGGTCTGTTCTAGCAGGGCTAGAATTCTTGCTTGAGAGGTGTGACACTGGTTGTCTTCTCTGCTTATATCCATGTACTGCCCAACTAAAATACTACACTAATATTAGGTTTAATGGAACAAATAATTTTTTTGTTGAATCATAGGGAAATACGATAGAGATAGGAGTGTTAAAGCAGTATTAAATAGTTTTGATAGCATAGACAGAAGTAGCATATGGAACCCAATGATGTGAAGTGTCAGGTGGGGTTCCTTTGGGGACAGGAGCCACCCCTTCCTCTGTAGTAGTTCATGGAGCACAAAAAACAGACTGTGAAAATGGCTTGGGTTACATAACTGGCCTGTCCAGGTGAACCTTACAAGCACTGAAATGTGTTCAAGCAGAGGGGACAGCAGAACATTCTCTCATTTGGAAAAGGTGTCAAAAATATATTTGTCAGAGACAACCTAAGAGAACTATATATGCTTTGAGGGCTACAGAAATCTTGTAATTCAAAATAAAGTGCGGATAAGGCCATTATGCTCTAAGAGGAGCATACACTTAACACCTTGACTAAAAATGGGTGTGCAATTACACATGCACAGCTAACACAACTGGCCCTGCCGGTCTGGTGTTGTTGTACAGGAACACCTTGTTAGCAGGGTATTCAGTTTAACTGCCCAACCAGACTGCTTACTCAGTCAGAATCCGAGACTGAAACATGGTTTGCAAACGTTGCTTTAAGAATTGAAAATGGGAAAATACTAACACAAAGGTGTTAGACACTATGTATCTAGATTCAGCTCCACAGATGTCAAAAAGAGTTGATGGTCTCATTCTGTCCTGAAATACGGAAATTAAAAGATTTCTCGATAGGAAGGGTGTGGGTGTACTCATACATCTTCAGAAGTGGGAAGACTTCTCAGTGACAGATAATCTTAATTTTGAGTAACATTCAAGCCAAATTTAGTGGGCTTTTCCATGAATGTTATTGAACCACACTGCAGCTGCATCTCATTCTGGCTCCGTCATCATGGAAGAAATATGCAGTTGATCTACACAGTTGAATTTTAACATTTTAATGATATCCCATCCAAAAGTAAAACAGCGACTCAGACTGCTGAGAGAAACAAACAGGAACAGTACACATCTGATGAACCTGTGAGTTTAGAATGACCAGTGACACACAGGAGCTCGCTTCCAAACCTCTCACACATCCCTCTATTCATCAGCTGGACAGTGAAGCCATCCATCACTGTGCCGTTACGGGTGTGAGACGTGTTCCTGGGCTGGGCACTGCCCACCCCGGGCAGTCAGCACTGCCCAGTGCTGCTGCAGCTTTTCCCCAGTCATCAGGAGGATGGGCAGGGAGGATGTATCACACTGGCTGTGTGTGACACAGTGATGGGCTGCACCGCTGCCATGCAGTCTCACCTCGGAGTAGGGTTGGTTACTGCCAGTTACATGCTTTTTTCAACATGACATATCCACACTGGTTTGACTGATCACTGAGTATTTTTCATTGGAGCCAGAGGCAGGTGTTTCAGGAGCTTAGGACCACCCTGTTTCCCTTCCCTTCTTCTCTCCCAGCCATTTAGGAAGTCATCCTGTGAGATGAGATGAGACGAGAAGGGGACCAGCTGTTAGCCTTGCCAGGGCCATGGCCCTGCAGCAGCTATGGTGGAATCTTCCTTGTGCCACCAGTAGGGCCAGGAGCAGGCTGACCTCAGCAGCAGGAGAACGTGAGTCAGGTGAGAGGATGTCTTGCTCATCAGGCCTGTTTGTCTGCTGGAGAGTGGACAATGACCAGTGCACAAACTAGGGCAGGGGACCTTATTTGTGGATGAGTCAGCTGTGGTTGCTGTCTTTTGATGGGTGACAGTCTTTGTGTAGTGATCTACGCTGCCATCACCTTGTGTTCCTGTCCCACCTGCTTGATACATACTGTTAGAGGCTCAGCACACTGCTTGTGGTTGAATGTCACCTAGACACCGCCTTTGCAATGTGCTACCTTTTTCCATAGATTAATTTTTCCACTCAGTACTAGTAGACCTTACAACAGCCATCAGTTTGAACATCAGCTTTAAAATAAGTGCTGTAGGATGGTTGAGAAAAGGTGGACAGGCTGAGCACCCTTGCTCCACAGAAAAGAGATCAGGGAGGAATTTTTCTGCGGATACACCCAGAGATGTGGTCCGAAGAGGACAAGGATCAAGTACCCCTGTTGGTCAAGAGTCAGGCTGTTAATAGGTTTAAGCCACAGAAGGAAAACTCCAGTCTGAAAACTAAGACAATTGTATAACTGGAGGAAAAGTTAGACAGTGGAACATGTTGCCAAGACAGAGGTTGTGAAACTGGAGATATTTGAGGCTAGGCTAGACACCCATCCATCAGGGATGGCTTTGGAATAACTGAGTGAAGCCAGTGGACAATTCAAACAGCTTGACTAGATGACCCAGTAATAGTCCCATCCAATCCAAATACGTTTGAGGCTTCAGAAATGTAGTTGGCAGCTTGTCCTCTTCCAGCACAGTTATGATGTGTTACTGCCAGATGTACCATCAGTGCTTCATGCTAAAGCCGGTGATGTATAAGATTGTAGCTGAAGCCAGCCATCTTTAACAGCTTTTTTTTTCCCTACTAGGTTCACCTTGCCCTCAATCCATGTGAAGACCTGTTGGAAACACCTTCTAGAAACACAAGAGTTTTCAGTCTCCTAATAAATTCTGTTGTGTCCAAGAACAGCCTGTCCAAATGAGCAAGACATCCCAACAGAACACCACTACAGATGCGAGCGGAGTAAGTGTGATTCACACCCAGGCACACTCCAGTGGTTTGCAGCAGGTTCCCCAGCTGGTGCCAGTTAGTCCTGGTGGTGGAGGCAAAGCTGTGCCTCCGAGCAAACAGGGAAAGAAAAATTCCTTTGTGGATAGAAACAGCGATGAGTATCGTCAGCGTAGAGAGCGAAACAACATGGCAGTGAAAAAGAGCCGGTTAAAAAGCAAGCAGAAAGCACAAGACACGCTGCAAAGGGTCAACCAGCTTAAAGAAGAAAACGAACGTTTAGAGGCAAAAATTAAACTCCTGACCAAGGAGCTGAGTGTACTGAAAGACTTGTTCCTTGAGCACGCCCACAATTTTGCAGACAATGTGCAACCTGTTGGCACTGAGACCACCACAACAAATCCAGAAAACAGTGGACAGTAGACACCTGCGACCTTATGAAACAGACTCTTGAGGTGCAGCTTGTCTGCAGTGCCCATGCAGTAACCAAGCAAAAACTGTACCTTTTGTCATTGTTTTGTGGAGATTTTCTTCTTTTAGATTTAACACTGAAGATTTGTAACAAACCAGAAACTGGTTAGGGTATTTGTTTTAAATATTTTTCTCCTCAAAGGTTTATGCAGATCTGAACTCCTAGCCAACAAGGAATGTAATATTTAGGATATAACATTTTCACAGGAATATTCACATACCATTTTAGACTTCACATAATGGGAGGAATCCAGCAGGATTCCTATGGTATCAGAAACTTATAATTGGATAGAACGTCTTTTAAGTGTATTTAAGAACGTCTGTTAGTGTATTTAAGCCCTTCATTTTCTCCATTACATACTAAAAAATGCAAAGGCTGTGGAGAATGTTTGCTTTTTACTTTAAATCTGTAGAGCAAGTTCTATGAAGCACCACATAGGTCCCTCCTGCCCAATTTTAGTTAATGCGGAGATTGTAGTAATAGTGAGGCTGGGATGCTTACCAATATTCACCAGAAAAATAACAATATGCTCCGATTATGTATACAGGCAGTTGGCCTGCAAATGCCACATGAAACATCATGTACAAGAGGCAAAGCAGCACACTGACAAAACCTTTTATTTAAGCTTGTGTTCATACTGCTCACATAGTGACTGGGGCCTTATGATAACAAGAGTTTGTTTTCAGAAAATTTCAAAATGCTACCAAAAAACTGTGCCCTGCAAAATTGCATTCTTGCTGGGAAGGAGGTACTGGGGAGAACAGAAAGTGCAGCTTGGCTAAGCAGTGAAAGGGGCAGGACAGCAGGTGTTCAGCTGGGATGTATGGATCACTGCTGGCTGACATTGATCTTACAGAAAATTACAGTGGTTTTAAAAATAAATGGCCCTAGTATGAATAACTGATTCAGTGGAATTTCTACAGGCATCATACAGCTGTGTGAAGGAGTATCTTTAGTCTTGTTTCATTTCCATAGAAGGTTTTCTGTAGCAACTTTTTTATTGCTACTGCTAAGTCTTTGCCATGATCTGTAATGCAGTCCTATGTGCTGTATTGAGGATTTAAATAAAGTAAAGCAGGAACTTCGATATAACTTTAATTTATTTTTATTTTTAAATATTTCATTGATGGTATGGTTATTTTGCATTTAACCTGCGTGTCTGTCTTTTAGATTACTACACTGTCTTAATTTCCCTTCTACACTACCTTTGTCCATAGATTATTTTGGACGATGCTTGTTTGCTTTGTATCTGTACTTAGGAAAAAACCTGGATGTTATCTCTATGAAGATACTGTTAGAGAATGAAACCTTGAAAAGTTCTTTTTTGAATTTAAACTTTTAATACATGTGGAAAACTTTAATGGATTGTTTTGGATTATAGTAGACTTTTTACAGATATGTTTTTTCATTCTAACTGCATCTTAAGTTGGTAGGGTTGAAATACCAGAAGCTAATAAAAATGTTTTGCTTGTAGTGGCCTCATTTTTCCCGTCCCTTTTCTATTTCCCTCAAGTACAGAGTTTCCCAACTCACACAGCTATCTTGGAGAACTCAATGCAACAGTCTCTGTTCCCCTCTTTCACTCAGGTTTTTGCTCCATGGAAGCAATCAAAAACTCACTACAGTTTTGTCTAAATGTCTGATTTAACAAAAAAGAGGAAAAAAAGCAACTTAAGACTGAAAATATACTGCAATTAAAGGGGAGGGGAGAGGAGCAGAACAGCAAAAATTACAAGAAAAAGATGACCTGAAGGCATCTCATTTGTTAACTGTACCTCCTCTGGTGAAAAGGCCAGCGCTAATCTCTTCCCTGGTTGTCTGACCTGTGAACTTGGGACTGTGCGGCCCTGTTGTCCTCGGTGGGGCACCTCGGTGTGGCACCCTCCTCTACCCGTCTGAACAGGGGCTGCAAATTTTGGCTGTTTGTTTCTGACCTTGGTGAAAATGTTTTCCTAGATCTCTCGTGAGTAGGCGTGATCCTTTCTGAAGCTCTGAAGGGTGACTTTTCCACCTGTTGCTCCTGACAGCTATGATCCCACTTCCTTCATGTTTAAAGCCAAACCCACTGAATTAGGAAAAGTCATTTGTTTGGAAAATGAAATTTCTGGTTTATCGGCCTCTGCACGGGTTTTCTTTACCGATGTTGTCGTTGCCGATGTTGTTCCAGTGGAAAATGAGCCCCACGCAGCCACTCCCGTCCCCCTACCCCCTCAGGTGAGAGACACAAAATGCAGATTACGGGTTAATTTACTGGAAACAGCAACCAGACAAGAAAACAAACAGTGACAGCAACAACACTAATGCCAACAGCGTGTAAGAGAAGGTGGTGCCGCGCAAAGCTCACAAAGCCCAACAGCGCAGGGCTCCGTTCGCCGCTCCTGCCCCGGGACAGGAACACAAATGACAGAAATGGCGGCGCAGCCTCCACACAGCACCTTTGTCTTGTACCCGCAGCCGCGCCCACACGGCTCCAGCCGCGCCCCCTCCCGGCACCGGGACAGCGATCCCTGGCCTTAGTGACACCGGGACAGCGATCCCTGGCCTCGGCTGGCACCGGGACAGCGATCCCTGGCCTTAGTGACACCGGGACAGCGATCCCTGGCCTGGGCTGGCACCGGGACAGTGATCCCTGGCCCTGGTGACACTGGGACAGCGATCCCTGGCCTCGGGTGGCACCAGGGATAAGGATCCCTGGTTTTGGCTGACAATGGGACAGCAATCGCTGGCCTCAGCTGGCACCGGGACAGCGATCCCTGGCCTTAGTGACACCGGGACAGCGATCCCTGGCCTCGGGTGGCACCAGGACAAGGCCTGGGAGGAGCATTAGGCTCTGTGCAGCACCTCACTGCCATGATTGTAACAAAGCATTGTTTTAAATGTACCCTCAGTGAGAGGCTGGTTGCAAGAAAGGGGTCAGTGTTACTCTAAGTCCCCACCTGCTGAAGTAGCTCCCAGGAGCCAAGGCCCTTTCCCCCAAGGTGAAGCAGCCCAGGCTGTGAGACAGCAAAATACCTCTATCTTCCCCCTCTGCTTCAAGGCACAGAAAACTTCAGAGCAGACCTATAAAAGTTAAGATTTTCTTTTTGACACATTATTCTTAACTCCAGTCTGTGACAGAATCCAGTTCCGGTCAGTACACAAAGAGTTACAGCACCACACATTTCACCAGGAAACCTGATTCCCATTTCCTCACTGCACCATTAAGGGCAGGGGTCTGCTCTAGCCCCCGTGAGCATGGGGAGGCTGCACTCCTTTAACTACTCCTGTAGCTGCAGCCAGGTAATTGCAAGGTAAATTCAGAGTGCACCCAACCCCGGGGAACTGAAACAATTTGCGGAAGCAATTTACATGTATCATTTCAGAAGTGTTCAGGCGTTTCTAAACACACAAATTTGCTCTGCATAACACACGTTCTGTTACTTCGGTGCCACTCTATTCAAGTCTGTTTGTGCCAAGGGGAAAAGGCATTTGGGAAAACATGATAGTGAGAGTATAAAATGTCTTGATGTAGTCAAAAAGAAAATTTGCCATAACCTGTATTTTCACCCCATTAATACACTTTATATTATTAAATATCACATTTTAAAGTATTAAATATTACTTTGCCTTTTAAAAAAAGGTTTATTTCCCCTCCCCAAGTTAGGAAAAAAGGTCTAATTCACTTTTTGCTTAAGTGGATAAAAATGATCATAATTACAGAACAAACTTCTGGAAGGAACGATGAAATTTATATTCACCAAGTTCGTGGGCCTGATGATGAAGGAAAATGGGAGAGGGTGCCCCATCCCAGACCAAAATGCATCCCCACGGCGGGCAGGCGGAGCAGGGAGCCGGGGACGTGCGCGGGCGCTCCCCGGGCCCGCGGCGGGGTCCGTGCGCTGCCACACCCCAGAGCAGAACCAGTTCTGCGTCCTGCAGAGCCCGGCATTGCTCGACCTGTTCTGCAGCAGCACAGCCCCGCTTGTGCCAACATTCATCACAGGCGGGGAAAGGCCTATTAACTACACTGATGGCTAAGTTGAAACAGTTCCAAAACTCTCCTTTTAAAATCTGTTAAATGTTACTATAAAGGAGTAACTGCTGCTGAACCCAAGCTGCAGCAGGTTTCAGAGTGCCCAAAGCAGTGAGCCATCCTCTGGGTGTGTTCAGAGCCTGCCACAGGAAAACACTGGGGGAACGAGACTGAGGCCATGAGCAACTGTTTTGCACTGAAAAAAACCCGAGTTTTAGGGACAGGTGAGGTCAGAGCAATGCCAGTATAGTCATATATTACTACAGTTATATGCCATATAATATAGCATAATGCCATATGTGCATTTGTATATATATAGTCATATCTGCAAGGCTACCAAAGCAAAGCCTGATGTCCTTGTGCAGGTACTGCATTTCAGAGGTGGAAGATTTCAGTCCCCACAGCAGGAGCATCAGTGCAGCAGCACATACAAGCTTCTGATCCCACACCCTCCCTTCCCCAAAAAACTGATTCACAGTCAAGAATTCCTGCACTTGCCTCGTGCAAACTAATGTCGAGAAATCTCTAGAAAGTGTAAATAGGCTTATCTATTAATTGACTGACATTACTGAAGTCCTCTGGATTGTTTCGCAATGTTTCTTTGGTCTCCCACATGCAGTTTCCTACGTAGCAATGGGTCACCAAGCTGTTGGGAATAAAGAACAGGTTCTTGTCACTCAGACCAACCCGCTTAGCAAAAATAGCTCTCCCAGAGAAATGTATTTGACAGTTTTTAAGGAAATTATTTCAGGCCTAAATCCAGTCCTGGGGAGGGCACAAAGGCTGTGGCACAGTGGTTTCTGACACCATCCAAGCTCATGTTTTGCTGTGCCCCCCATGTCAGACTGGCATTGCCCATGTGTCAGTGGCTTGGTGTGAGCAACAGAATTGAGACGCTCACTCCAAGATGCTGAGATATCAGCTCAGCTGATCCCTTCAGCAGGAAAATCCTCATCTGGCAGGCAGTGAGACCCAGAAAGGTCCTGATGCTCTGCTGTGGCTTCAGCTCCCCCTGACACAGCAGAGGGATGTTCTGAAGTGGCTTTGCAGTCAAACTGCAACAGAGTCTGAATACTGAACAGGAGTTTTGATGTGTATGTAAAGTGAGAGAAATTATTTTTATGTAGTTACCAGCACCTAGTGCTACTTTATGATGCAAGAAATGTATTTATTATCCTGCAGGCTGATGAATACCTAGAGTAAAGAAAAGTTTCTCTTGGTAATTTAAATCTTGCATGAGTGGAAAATCATCTTGTGACCAATATTAATATGTTTGTAATGTATCCAAATAAAATTTACATTATTTCATTCTGAACTATCTGACAATGAACAGTTAAAATAACTCTATCATGCATATACTGCTGAATGACCATGAGCCCTGCAGCAAAGATATTCCCTTCTTTCAATTTTTAAGGGTCATGAACACCATAACCATCTATTTTTTTAAGGAACAAATAGATGAACAAATCTAATGAGCATAGGGCTGTGTGTGAAGGATCAGTACAGCCACTATCCAGAGCAGAAAACTCTGGCTAGCGAAGGGTCAAAGTTTGCAGAGCACAAATTTGTTGTAGGGTCATATAAAGAAGCAGGAACTGGAGCAGAAAAGCATAATGACCACAAAGTTGTGAACGTAAATGATGCCAAGGTGAATTTTAATAAAAATTTGATCCCACTTACTGTGTGGATACAGATCCGTAAGAAAAATATGTGTCATTATGTCCACTGAGAACAACTGATTTTTATTTCTGTTTTCCACAGTACTTGTGATGAAGTTTAAAAAAGGACTTAAGAGTGCTATAATTGCTCATAGCTTTAAGATTATCCATTTGGTATTTTAGAGTCTCAATTATCAAAATTCAGATTTAATTGCAAGATACGTCTGAGCTGAGATGTGACAGAAGTGTAAGCCCCACTGATAAGGCAGCCGGGCTATTTAGCTGCCACTTGGTCACATAAACTGCTGATTGCAAGCAACAGTTGAGTTACCTGGGTATCAAGTGCTGAAGCCTTCTACCATCATTTTTAATGCACGAAGTTTTCCAGCTAATAGCCTGTCTGCCTGTCTTGCTATTAAGAACTGGATGCATTTCATTTTATATGCTGCAGCATTAAATCAGAATAATGACTGATTAGTTGAGGCAGTAAGTATCATCCTGAAGGTTACTGCTTCTGGCTGGAGAGGCAGTCAAATGATTTGGAACTGCTCTGGCCTTCTGCCATGAAAGCCTCTATTTCTTCCACAGTCCGTGGGACGCATGTGAGCAGCTCCATCCCAGTGGCTGTCACCGCGATGTCGTCCTCGATCCGCACCTGCACAGGGAACACACGGTTACCAGGGCATTCCACAAGGGCTGAGAAACACAGCAGGCAGCAACAGCAGCGAGGGCACGAGGTGCTGGTGAAACCCAGGCAGAGCATCGTACCACAAGCACGGAACTGCCTGTCACCACCAGCACCTTGGCACGGGGCTCTGTAGGCTCCAGTTTCCCTCCGTAGGCTCCAATTTCCCTTGGCTCAAATTCTCCCAGTGGCCCCTGCCCCCCTCCTGGGATCACACAAGCTTTGTGGTGACCCCTGGTATGGTGGTGGCCCCTCAGGTGCCTCTGCTGCATTGGGTACATCAAGGACAGTCTGAGCAAGGTGCTGTAACAGTGAGTTCATGCTACGTCATTCTAAGGGGCCAGTAAATGTCAACCCCCTGACAGCAGGAGCAGTGAAAAGAGCATTTTTCCCCGTATATGCCTCCAAGCACATGGCCTTCCTAGCACATGGCTTGCTAGGGACAGTGCCTCCTGATGCCCACAGTGTCTGTTCTCAAAGTTGTCTTGTTGCTGAGCTGCAATTCAGGTAGCTACTCTTTGCACTTAAAACTTTTCTCTAAACACAATAAACTTTCAAAGTGAAACCTTCAACATGAAATAGCATGCAGCTGATATTCCAAACACTGAATTTTGAGCTGATGAGAAAGTCCTAAGCAGGTCTTAGGACATTTCTTTTAAAATTCAATCACTAAATTTCAAACCATGGAAGGAAAAAGCAGATCCTCTCAGTTTTTCAGCTCTTGCTATTAAAATGAAAAGTGTGCTCCATTTCTGTTTGCCTCTAATCTCTTCTTACCAGTAAATGTGCCTACACAGTCATTCCCATTATCTTATCAGAAAAATGTTGCTAAGTTGCTAAGGTGCAATAAAAGCAATTTTAGTAAGGTGTAAATCCAAAAGAATACAAACCCTGGATACTCCCACCTTACAATTGCTTTAATTGTTTCTGACCTCTTGACATTTTCAACTAAAAATAAAGATGGTTAACATTTGTACTTCTGATTGCAAAACAATCCATTTGTTCAAACAAAATGAGTCATCCAGTCCTTATTAAACTGTTTAATGATGTCTTTGCCAGATTATTTCTTTTACTTGGTATCAAGTTAAGTGTATTATAAAGCAGAATTAACTAAATAAAACTCCATTGAGTTTACACATTTGTTTTGGACAGCTGTAAATTTGAAGCTGTGAGGCTTTGTATGCTCAGTGTGCCTGAAAGGTGGTCCCTCGCTGCAGAGGAGATCAGCAACACTGCAATGACTCTGCACTTGAACAGATTTTACCAGGATGGGCTTTTTGACTCACTGCTTCAAATTTGACCAGATGAGCAAAACATAAACCAAGGATTCAGCAGGAGGGTCCCACTGCATCCAAAGGCAAATCCTGCTGTGTACCTGTCCTGCTGGGTCTTGGCACAGCCTGCCTGGGTGGACCGGTCCCTGCCAAAAACCTGATGGCACCAGGCAAACCCTGCAGGAGTGCCAGAATCCAGGGACAGGCCTGGTGACATGGTGAAAGCCAAGGCATCACACTGGCAAACACAACCAGTTTAAATGGAGCTGGACACAGGGATGATGTGGAAAGTAAAATGTCAGTGCAAAAGTAAGTCTGAGAGCAGAGGGAAGGCCAGCCAAAGCTAGAACTGACCCTGAGAGAGCCTTTTCCCAAGCACTGCCAGCTTCACAAACCTCCCCCTGCTTGAGCTGAAATTCCTCAGCTACAGAGATGTATCAGCCACAATTCATCTGCTTAACCAGTAACATTAGCAAAAAAGCAAGAAAAATGGTTTGTGTTTTCCAGTTCTCTGTTTCATGCTTTCACCAATACCTCTGCACTCTTTGGGAGGATGGACTGACTTAAAAGCAGAGCAGATGAAAGCTAGACTACAGTGGGGAAGAAAAAGTGAGGCAAGATGTCTGTCCATGCTGTACTCTATTTAGGCCACAAGAGAAAATCAGGATGGGGAAGGAGCTGGAAAATAGTTAAGAGTGATGAAAGGACCAGGGAATGGAAGGCATAGTGAGGTGAGACAGGATTGACAAATAATGGACAAAGAGAGCTGTGGGGCTGGCTAAGGAGACCAGGTAAATCCTGGTGGAGGTGAGAAGTGAGACATGCCTGAATGAGGAGAGCACACAGGGGGCTGGAGCTGCCAAAAGCGGGGAACTGAGAGTGACCAAATGGGGAGGATGAGTGCCACACACAGCAACTCCATGTGTAGGAGGAGCATTGTTAGGAGATCATATGATCAATCCACAGCTGTGTTCTGCTGTGGAAAGTGAGAGAGCCAGTACTGTCACATCAGCCTGCTCGGTATCAGCACCTCCAAATGGTCTCTGGGATGTAGATGGAACCACACAGAAACACCAGTCCCCTGCGGCCTTAACCATCATTCCCTAGGAACACGCCACTTCTTTTGCCAGGATCTAACCCTTCCTCTGCTGGATGAATCTCACCTGAAATGGATGCTTGCCACAACAGAGAAGACAGATTTCTCATTTTCAGTGTGTAATTTTTCCTTTGCCTAAAAGCAATGTGAGTGCAGAGGAACAGGCTCTCAAGGGGAAGGAAATGGTTTCATGTGCTCTTTTCCTTCACACCTTCCATGCTTCGCACAGAGTTTAAACTCAGCAGCAGCAAGAAACAGCTTCAGAGGACCTGCAAAACCTTCCCCGGAGGAGCACCTGTCATTTGGTCTTGTCTTCTGTCCAAATGGAGAAAAGATGCTGGATCTGTCTGGCAAGGCTCACTGGCTTGGGACTGCCTTTCCCAGAGGGGGACAGTGGTTATGAAACTTGCTCTCAGTGCTGTTCCTGTTTGCAGACTCTTTGTTCATCAGTGCTGCTTGTTAACAGGGCTACAGAGTGGTTTGGAGTTGGGCACTGAACTGTGAGGCTCATTGCACCCCCAGCTTTCAGGATGCTCTGCAGAAACCTAGGGAAGGCTTTACTTTTTTGGTGTGAAATAGCACACTTCAAAAAACCACTCCTGTAAAGATGCCAGGAATGCCAGGACTGTTCCTAAATTGCCTTTTTCTTATCAAGCGTAGCGGCATGATATGTCTAGATAGACCTGATTGCACAAGTGCCTAACAGCAGCAACAGGCCATCATGTGGCTTGACTCAATGGTCCCAACTCTGTCCCAAAGCTGGGCCATGGGGGCACAGCCAAGGACAGCACAGGAGTTAAATACCAGGGCTGCTGTGAGCTCTGTACAGGCTCGCACTTTGTCCTGACTTACTAATACAGTCATGCTCCCCAGAGCCTCCTGTGTTACCTTCCAAGGGAAACAGGGCTGTAGCACTTATTAATTTCTTTCAGATGATAAGACATATACAAAGCTTTTGACAATCAAGAAACTATTTTGGCCAATTAAATCATCCAGATTTGCATGATGACAGATCCCAGATGTCAAAAAAGACAACTGGTAAAATGTCTCCTTTTTAAAAAAAAATCCATTGAGCATTTGTTCGATTATGGCCGTGGAAAGCAGCAACACTATCACTGCAAGACCTCAGAGTGCAACTCGTGCCTGGAAATGATGACAGGACATGGACACACATGGGACCATCCAAAGCAGATGAGCACACGTCCATCTGAAGGACCTGTGAGTCTGTTCCTACAGCTAGTGTTCTACAGAGGCAGCTGCCTGTAGCCAGGGGAACTTAGTCAACTTAGCCATCGATTACCAATAATTTTTAACAGAGCAAACTTATCACGAGCAGAGTTTGACTTCTGTATCTCAGAGGCACTGGTCAGGAAACAGAGCTGCCCTTATGTCAAACCTGGGTACACGTGAGGGGTGCAGGGCTGGGGAAGGCACTTTCCTGTTGTTACACACACTGGCTATGCCAAGATGTTTTCTATAGAGGCCAGTAGGCTCTGTGCTCAATGACTCTCACCCCATGCTGTAGTCTTCCTGGCACAAGCAGGTTTCATTCACAAGCAAGTCCTCATGTCAAGAGAACCTTTATTTTAAATGTCCACATTTAAATGTTCACATTTTTATAGAAGGGGACCAATATTAGTAGGGTGAGGCCATGTATTTTATTAGATTAACTAATACAGATGGAAAAAAAGCCTCAGGTGCCCAGTCCCTTCATACAGGCTCAAAAAGAAACATTAAACTACAAGCTAAATACAGGTTAGAAACAGCTGGTCTTACTTTAACGTAATTATGTTAATTAGACAAGAGAAAAAGGGTTAAAGAAGGTTTATAAGCAACTAGCAGTAGTATTTTGGTTGCCTACACCAATCACTTCTCCTAAAAGAACTTTTAAAGAAAGTTAAGTATGTACATTGTGACAACTGCTTTCCTCTGAAAACTTTTGAAGAAATATTGTGTAGCACAATTACTGTGATATAATATGCAGTGTTAAAAAGCAGATGAGCATAATGTTTATTGCCTAGTAAACTATTTCATTTCACAATACAAATTCACCATAAACTCAGAAACAGGGCCTAATCTTCTGAAAAATAAAAATCAGGACAGAGGCTCAGAGGCTATATGGCTCTCTGAACCAAAGGCAGAAGCAGTTAAATATCCTGCTTCTTATTTGGTTTAACATTTATTCTGAGTAAGTGAAATACTGCTGTTTTGAAAAATATTGTAATATTAGTGGATCTCTAAGTTCCTGGGCTTTGTAAATCTGTTTCATTTTTAAATTAGAAAAAAATCTGTAAACAAAAGAAATTTTCATTTATCATCCGTCTTTCAGCATTTTCTCTAAGTTGCATAGTTTTCAGATATTAAGTCTAGTGTTGTTCTACAAATCCTAGGGAAAAATAAAGCCTGAACAGAGACTGAATGGCTTTACTGTGTCTTTGAGAAAACATCATATGAACTGCATGAATCAGTAATCAGCTTATGAAGAATGGAAATGTCAAACCCTAAAGGGCAGCATTTGGAGTCAGCATTTCCCCTTCCCCAAGGATTCGGCTGCTTTTCCTGAGCAATGCATACAACTGTGTGCACATCCCTCTATTTGCACATCTGTGTTTATTTAGGAGTGTGTGGGGCAGAGTCCAGGCAGAGCAAAGGTGCCCTGGGCCAGGCACTGTGCCAGCGTCCAGCAGCAGCCCTTGTCCCACAGGATTTATGACCTCGGTAAACTGGACCTTGGTTCTGCACATGGAGAACTGAAGTACATGTGACTGAAACGTCCCAAAATTGGCTGAGGAAGTTTGTGAAGGACTGAACTCAACAGCTGTCAAGTAAAGAGTGTAGGGCTTCAGACAGGGCAACATCTCCTGAGCACTGCCTGCTTCCCTCCAGAGGATCTGTATTTGACCCAGAAGAGCTCGTTTGGTAAAAGCCCCAATTAAGAGGTCCCTGAACAGCAGGGACAGCCACAGAGGCTGTGTCTGTGCTTGAGGCATGCAGGAAGGTGGGCTGCTGATGGACCTGTCCCAGCACTGCAGGCAGCCAAGGAAAGCTCACACCGACTCTTCTTCTTTCCTGCTCCTGCAGCTTCTACAATCTCTTCATGGCTAACTCCAGGCAGCACAAATTACAAAAATTTGCTAGTCTTGCCCTTTCTGGCACCCTACAAGAGCATTGCTTCTCAATGCAGAAACTTGTCACAGTCAAGAAAATTATCCAAACCTCCAAAAAGATATGAATTCAAGGTGAATTTATTAAAAATCCACAGATTTTTCCTGTGTGGACAGACTTACTCAGAATTACAGTGGTGTTACTTCAGTGAATGTTAGTTCATTTTTGTAAACAAAACCAAACTAAGAACAGTTTATTAAGTGCTGAGCTCTGGAGAGGGAAATGGACTACTTATTTCCTTTTGTAGAATGTATTTTTCTTTTAAACTTCCAGGAAGATTGGACTGGCTGTAACGAAATCTTTAGCTAGAATTGACACCAATACTAGCCCCTGTACTATTAAAATGTCAGTTAAAACACTGGACTTTACAAGATCTTTTTTAATCCCACAAAAAGAAAGTTCTCTGGCATGCTTTTGTGAGAAATGCTCACTCGCTCTAGATAAACTAGAATGAAACATTTTGTACATAACTAAGCACTCTACACAGCATGAATTACATCTTCTATCTATGCAGAATCAAGTCAAAATGGTAAAGAGAGAAAAACTTATTTCGATTGCATTATAATTCAGCTTTTGTGAAGAATTCAGAAATATTCAGATATATTCCAGTCTCAGATTTTATTTTCATTCTTCTCCTGGACAAAATCAAGTGACAACATTTGGCTCAGGGTATGTGTGTATTATTTTTTTTTTCTCTCTTAAGTAAAAAGTATTGTTCACAGGGGGATCAGAGATTTAGATTTTTGCTCAATTGTTTTTGGGCTGCCCCTTCTTTTAGCCAAGTTTGTTGGCTAGCTCTCCTTACAAGTCATCATTACAGGAAGCTAAGCAAAAATGAGGGAACAAAGTTAGACTTTGTTTGAAATCACTGAAACAAAAGTGCCTGATCCAGCAGCTTAGCAAGGTAGAGATGCCATGGTGTCACTCCTGTTCTGTGCAACCATAGGCGGCAGGTGAGCCACAGGCACACCTCAAGCTGCAGAGCTGGAGCAGGCAGGCATTCACAGCCATTTGGGAAGAATGTGGGCTTTGCTGAGCAATTTCAGGGAAAGCTCACCAGGAATCAATTCAACTGCAGAAAAACTCAGTGTTTACAAGGAAAATGAAGATGGTTAAACCCATTTCCATTGCAGTGTCAAGCTACACAAGGGCATCACATTGTTTTTTTAAAATACACTTCAGCGTGTGGTGTCATACAGAATGTGCTCACAGTTAGAAAATGCAGAATTAGCTGCCTTTTGTTTACCAGCACCTCAGTTGTCTGGCTGGCAAATCTTGATAAAGAAACAACACAGAGACAGATAAAGTCCCAGACCTCAGCAGTGAATTAAATATCAGCAAGGGTAAAGTCCTGTGTCTCTCGATAAGGCTGCACCCACATCATGGGTGGCTGCCCTAGAGCCCGGTTGGCTCACATGACTGGGGATAGCACACACAGCTTTTCTGTCAGGGCTGGTGGTTCCAAAGCAGCTCAGACCAAAGTGCTACAGTAATTACCCTCTCATGGCTGGGGTACAGTGATAAATTAGCCAATGGTGGCAGCAGACAATTCCTAATAAGTGACTTTTCATACCAGAAAATCACTGCCACTGCCAGTGACTGCTCGCTGTATTGAGACTTAGCAGAAGAGCCATGGGGAGGATGGGTCATGGCAGCTGCCTGCTCTGTCTCCTCTGTGCAGGAATATAGAAGCTTGGAGAACCATGTGGCACCCTTCAGATGCTTGCCCTGCTGAAACAGAAATCCACTGGAAGCACTGCAGCTGCTGAATGCTCTGAGAGGGCGGTGGCTTTGAGTGGGAAATGCGCCCTGAACAGTACAAACAAGGCCCCTCTACTTGCCCAGGAGCTGCTCCATGGGAATGATTGCCCAGATCACCTCTACTTCCCAAGGTGGCCAATCCTCCTGTGCACACTGCTGCCTGACCCTGTCACATTGAGCATGGGTGCTCAGGAAGACCATCAGCCATTCTTCTGGAAGACAGGGAGGGCTCTCATAAGGCACAAGCTTCATGGCATTCTGGCAATAATCCAGTAAGAGTAATTATTGCTGTTTTCATCTACTGCCTCCTCAACTTAAACAGCATCAGGCTCTTCTGCCCTTGCAGGAAGCACTGGACTGTGCTGCTGTCAAGGAAGCCTACTCTGGACTACAGAACTCAGTCTCATATTTCATAACATACATATTTCACATGTATTAGACAAAACACCTACCTGGCAAGCCACTGTACGGTGCTGACAGAGGATATTTCAGTGAATGGGAAAATATTGGTCTCTCATTAATCAGACATCACTAGTACAAAACCACATTAAAAAATTAGAATAAAACCGCCCAGTTTGTCTGCAGAAGCAAATGGTCCAAATGACTCAAGGTGCTGCTTCAGGAACAGCCCTACGTGCAGTACATTACAACTCCCAAAAGCCTTCTCCTCAGATACACAGCAAGGGCAAGCAAAGAGAAAACAAATTAATAAAAACATCTGCTAAGAATTACTCACCCCACCAAACCCTCTGAAACGCCGCAGGACGTCGTTGTTGATGAAGCAGGACTGCGCAGGGTCACGCAGGGCTTGGTCCAGGAGGTGGTCGATGAAGTAGATGCCCGGCTCGATGGTGAGCACCATGCCCTGCTCCAGGCGGCGGGCGGTGCGCAGGCTCCGCAGCCCCGGCACGTCGATGCGCTCCACTCCCTGCACCACAGACACAAAGGCAATCCATGCATGACCTCACATCAAGCCCTCCTATGCTGACTGCTCCATAAGACACACAAAATACAGAAAATATTCATAAAGAACTGAAACTTAGCTATGCAATTACCTCCTTCCCATCAGTCCTCATTTAGCTTTCACATTGGTGACCAGTTTTCAACTCAACACCCCAACTGTGTTTTGCACCACAGAAATCTTGGCTTTGGATACACTTGATACTGTTACTTTCTACCTTGGGAGAAATACTGTGCTACAAAGCAAATATAATTACCTGAACTATTCCTTGCTCTACCCTCCCTTGCAAAGTGCGGAAGCGTAAGCGACATGCAAATCTTGAAATGCCCCTGCCACGTCATGGCTGAAACAGCTGAACTATGCAGCAGAGAACCATTTCTCCAAGGATATGCAAATACTTATTCTCACCAAATGTTATTAAAATTACGCATTTATGATCTTGATTCAGGAGCAATGAGTCTACACATGACCTCATAAAAGCAGCCCATTTAAACTAAACTTTTGTCAGATTCAGACTTTCAGGCAACATGGTGCTGATTGGTATTATTAAAAGTTAAGTCAAAACAAGTCCTAACTAGCAAAACATTCTGTTCTTCCCAAAAGCTGGTAAAATAAAATGATCTATGAGGACGTGCTTAGTCAAGGAATTAGAAACACTGCAAAGACTAGGTCCGGATATTAATTTTCTTCCCCCAAATGTGCCAGGTATTGCAATATCAGAATATATATATCTCAATCCCAATTAGCTTTTTGAAAATTCTTTGCAACTGTAGCAAAATTTCCCCAATGAATTATTGTAATAACCCCTAAACAGCTCACAGGCCCACCAGCTTGCAAACGTGCACATACACTCTGCCCATGAAAGCTTTTCTGCTTTAGCCAGGGAGTCAGAGGCTAACATGTCTGTGAGACCATGGCGTTATTTGTCTGCTCTCCATGCAGCTCTCCTGAATCTTGCTGCTGGCCAAAGCCACAGTGCTTTCCCTTGCCGGCAGAAGGGACAACTAGTGTCGCATCGCTATCAGCATGACTGGTAACACGAGGATGGAGCTTCCCCTTTCTCCCAGACAAAGCCCTGCCAGCACTACCCTCGGTGCTGGGGCACCATGTCCTGGCACAGCCCAGCTCCCGTGTTTGTGCCAGGCCAGTGCAGGGGGACAGAGGGAGCATACCCTGCACATCAGCCATGTTTTCATCTTACTGAATCATTCCCTGTTCAGAGTGGGTACAGCCCTGCAGTACTGTTTGCTCTTGAGCTCCACTTCCAGTTCAGAAAAAGCCTGTTTTACAGAAATACTGCTTTGCAGCAGCCCCTCCACAATGTTTGCCTTATTCTCACTGGTCACCCAAGCAATGCTGGAGTTCCTTTCCTTCCCTTTGCAGAGCCTTATCTGTTCCAATGTACAGCAGCCAAGATTTCCAGAGCTAACCAGCCTGGACATTTGGACATAGGTTTGCCCACTTTGACTGTGTATTCCATATGTTTTATGTCATATGTTTGATTTGGACTTTGCAGAGCACTATATTACACCAAAATAAGAAAACATGATTTTGTTTTACTGAGCTTAGGAAACATGAATACTGTGATATTAAGCAAGGCATGTTGAATTTGTATTCTTATCAAAACTCAAAGAAATCAATATATTTCTAAACTTGAAACAATAACTGCATTGAAATTGAGCCATTTTTTCTCTCATACTGCTCCTTGGGGTTTGGCATTTCACACATTCATTGTAATGTGTAAAGGAAATGAGGGCGTCCAGTCTTGTGGATTAATCTCTCCATGAGCTGTAAACAATTAGATTAGTGTCTGGACCTTTTGGTGCCTCGCCAACTATCTATCGGCTACTTTACAACAAACTACCCATGTTTAGCTTTTAAGTACACTTCTCAATTCTACTTGTAAATGCCTTTTCCCAGGCAGTCAATCCAAGACAGATGCTAGAAGGACGAATACAGAGAGAGGAAAACAATGGCAAACACTCTCTGAAGGCAGCCCTGGCACAGCATTCATATTTTTTCACCTTTACTTAAAATAGATGGTGTTTCACACCAGGTGTGACAATAAAGCCTCAGCAGCCCTTTTTATTTATCTCTGTACAGCTGCTAAAGCAATGGTAGGCATTTAGTCTAGACTGCTTGCAGTCATCCTGCTTTTACTTCTTCCTTCAGGAAGCTAACAGCAACTCAGGAACAAGACCCAAGGTCCACATTTGGAAATGTCTCTCAGCAATGCAGGGAGACTCCCTGAGGCACCTGAATATTGCTGCTCACCCAAAAGTAAAATTTTAACTTCTCTGGAAGGAATTTGCAAAGTCTTTTTAATATTCACCTCATCCTGTCTCAGTCCTGGGTTGTGCTGGCTCTAGGTTTCATCTCCAGGTCTTTGGATTCTGCAGGTCCTGATGCAGCTATATCCCTACCATGAAAACCTTCAAAGGAAGACTAACACTGCTCAGCTTTTCAAAGCTGGAAAACAAGCAGGGCAGCAGCGTGTGGGCTTGTCCTTTTCAACAGAGACTAGCAAGGTGTCCATCAGGAGATGTGTGGAATGGATGAAGAGAGACAGGTTCTGGCTATGGCTTGTATGTGGCCACTCACTGAGCAGAGGACAAGCCCAATCCAATTTGCTGTGAGGCTGAAGGAAAAAATGAACTGGCACAGGAAATAAGCAGAGAGAGGCCAGTGACCAAGCTGGCTAGATGACAAAATCCCTTCATTTGAGAGCAGTGCCGGATTAAAACATACATCAGACTGTGGCTTCAGCATCCAAGTGACATCTGATCTCAAGGCACTCAGGTAGCCACCATGCCCATCAGGTCCAGGGGCTGGCAGCTCAGTCTGCTGTGGTTGGTTATGAAAAGTAGGACAAACTGAGGATTTCTTTTAATGACTGAAACACCACAACCCCCAAACAGAAGATGCCATTTTCCATCAAGTCAAACGCTATTGGGAGCAAAGCCTGACAGGGAAGCCTTGCACTGCCATCCATCAGTAAGAATCTTCTGCCATTAATGGATTTCCTTCTTTGCGAGGAGGAAACTTCTCTACATCTTGCAGCTAAACAACTCAAGCTTTGTTTTCAACAGCGACCATGATGTTGTTTTGCAATGAGATGAAGTGAAGAGAAAAATGTGAGTGCTGGTACAGCAGCTGTGTGGGTACCTGCTTCTATCACCATTATATCATGGAGGCCTGGCCACGGAGCAGGACCCTTGTCACAGTGCTGCACAGAGAGAAAGTACGAGCTGGTAATTTTCCCCCAAAAAGTGTACAGAATAGTCTAGAAAGTATTAATCCCTAGGCATCTAAAAAGAGACTTGCAGAAATATTCTGTGAAAATTAAGATTTCAAATAACTGTTTATTGTCCTGTATATTGCAACAACAGACTATATCTGAAATGGTTTTCTAAGACTGACTTTATTTGAATGTTCTGCTCACATTTTAAAATTCAGACACTCCTCCCACAGTAAGCACAGATGTATGACACTGTCATTTGTGACTGTACTCCTGCCAAGAACATTGGATTCCAATTAATGGTTCATCTAAGGTAACAAAAACCAGCATGTCTAGGCAATAAGGACTGTCAAGGGAACAAGGGAATTATTATGTAAACTGATTTTATTACTATGTAAGCAAAATAAAAGTTCAAATTAAGTGTACAATAATACAAAACATTACTATTTTTGGAATAAGCAGGGAATTAGGAAGTATGCAAATCTGCCTATTTCCCAGAAAAAGGGCTGTGGAAG
Source organism: Erpornis zantholeuca (assembly GCA_013400515.1). Classification (NCBI taxonomy): domain Eukaryota; kingdom Metazoa; phylum Chordata; class Aves; order Passeriformes; family Timaliidae; genus Erpornis; species Erpornis zantholeuca. The sequence continues at coordinate 182,485 of VZTN01035178.1, forward strand.
ACTAGAATTTGCAATATCCCCAGAATACCTCAGTATAGAGATGAACTACTGCTTGCTCCTAAGCAACTCAATGGTTATAATGTTTGCTTTTTCCATGGAAGAACCGCAATGTGTATTATGCTGGATCTTGTTCCTCAGGAACTGTCTAGCAGGCAAAGCAATCAGAAGCAGAGATGGCTTCAGGCCCACTCAGGCCTGATCCTCTGTTTGTCTTTGGATCAGGGCAGAAGAAAACCACAGGTGATGTCCCTGTGCTGCCTGGTCCTCACCCACAGGGCCATGGCAGTAGCCAGAGATGCACAAGTGCAGAGAGATGCAAGGGCACCCTACCCACCAAAAACCAGGGGCTGCAAGCTGCCATCATCCCAAAATTTCCTCAACCCAGCAATGGCAACAAACCCCAGCCATGGCAGAGAACACCTAAGCTACTCATAACTGTAAATACTGAACCACAGTAGAAGAGTCATTAGTGACACAGTCTGGTTTCATGTACTCTTTTCCAGCTAAATCATCACAGAACTTTTTGGAGCCCGAGACTGTCCCAGTTGGAACACATCCAGTACAGTGAAGTCCTAACCACTTTACCAAGCTAAGTGCAATCAAGTATTTAAATTAATCAGAATACTAACATTACATTTAGATAATATGAAATAAGCACCGAAGTGAAATCTCAGCTCTTTTATTCTTCTGTATTCTCCCACTGCATATACCCAACTTCTAATTAGCTCATTTAATGTAAAAAGAACAGAGCTCTGTGCAGCTAAGGAAATAAAAGTCTCAAATTCCATTTCACGTGTCTCCTGGTCCCTTCTAAGCCCTTGTTTCACTTGCTGAGTGTTACTAATGAAGATTAGTTTATTCAATCTATCCTGCTTTTCCCCAGCAGCCTGAGCTCCCTGCAGTCACCTGAAGGAAGTGCTGCCAGTCCCACCTTTGAAATCGGCAGCAGGTTACAGGAGAGCAGGCCCCAAGCACCACATATCACTCGTGGCATTTGCAAATCAAAGCTTCCACTTCTGCAGGAGAATCTAATTACTGCCTGGAGCTTTTGGGACACAGCTTGAAGTTAATATTGGGGGAATAGAGGACAGGTGATGTTTGACTGGCTATTTTACTTGAAGCACTGTCTTCTTTTTCTAAGTATTAACTATGATATCAGGTTTAAGTTACCAAATAATTTTCCTGTTATTGCAGGGAATGAGGAAAAATCATCTGCCACTTATTCGAGGTGCTGCTGCCTGATGATTCAGCTGGAGCTGAATTTCAATCCATTGTTAAGTGTGGTTCTGAGCAGAACTCCCCATGTAATTTTTACTTTCTAATCCTCTGATGTTACCAAGCCCCAGTGCTATCATTATGGAAATAACAAAACATATGGACTATATTTTTTCTCTTTTCTTAAAACCTAAGTTTGAGAAAAGAAGAGATAGCAAGTAGTAAAAATCACCAAGTTGACAAGTACAGCATTAACCTGGAAGATGTGGAGAATATATAGGAGAAATTTATAAGAATTTTATAAGAAATGAGATGAAGAATTGCAAAAGCTACCAACGATACTGTTTTAGAATGAAACCAATGACAAGCACCATTTAAAATCTAATGAACAGGTTTCTTGTGATACACGGAAAGCAGATATAGGCAATAGTCTTAGATGAAAGGGCCTTTTCTTTTGTGATCTTTAGATATTAGTGAAAATTGCATAGCAAAAAACCTAAAGTATACCAATGATACCTTACTTTCTTTTTATGTAATCAAAAGCAGAACTCTACTGTTTTGGTTTTTCTCTCCTACTGCACCTAGAATGAATTGTTCAAAAACACACAAGCTCCATTAGTTGCTGCTAAAATTTCAGAAATATCTGGACAATAAATATTCAGATAAAAAACTCTGCTAGCACACAAAGTCTTTTGCAACAAACTTCAATAAGTCAAAGAAACATAAGCAAGTATCTCCATTAAAAAAAATTAAACAGAACTAATGAAACTAATGAAACCAAGCAACTAAAGACCTCAAGTCCACAACATTTTCTTTCTCAGCAGAGTAGAGGAACTCCATGATATGACAGGGCATGTCTGCATCATGGCACTGCACTGACACAGCACCTGAGCCTTCCCTCCTCTTCTGCCTCTTCTCAAGTCCTAAGTTTCCATAAACACCCAGAGTCCAACATCTGTCTCACAGGGAAAAGCTGCTGGGAGCTGATCACAACTTTTCTGAACACAAGATGACACAGCAGGGTGAGAAGATCTATTAGCCTAACTCTGGGAGGGGTTTAAACTCCTCAGAAGAATCCCAGGCTGCAGGAAACTCTCCTGGTTGGTGTTTGACCCACCAGGTAACAACAAGCACCATGGATTTCAGTGCAGCTCTGCATGGAAATGCAGTTTTCACTCATCTGTTTCCTTCCTGCACGCTCCCTGCTCCGTGGCTCTACGTATGTTTTTGTTAAGCAGGAATTTGAAGAATAAATTAAAAAAAAAAGGATTCAAGGGGATCCCGTGAAGCAGAAGCAGCATGTTTTTTCTCCTAATCTTTTCTCAAGGTGAACAACCACTTGCAAGAACAAAACCAAAAGTTATAACTAATAAAAAGCCCTTTTTACTCCATGTAAAGTAAAGGCACTCTAGGTGCCTTCCATTCAGGTTGTTTCATGTTTGCAGGTCCTGGGTATACAAAGCTGGAGCAAGGCTTTGCAAGATTATGGCAAGTGAAGCAATTTGCATCACCAGGGCCCTACATAACAGCTTTAGGCTTCTTGGTAAATTCACTTCATCCTCTGATTCTTAAAGGAAAAAACATTAATGCATCATTTGCAATGCTAACCACAAAAAAAATGAAATCTTCTGCTTCAGCATGAAGTTGGACACATAAGGAAAATAGTTTTTGCCAGAACAAGATTATTCCTGTATTCTCCAGTATGTTTGGTGACTTAAGTTCCCAGTCAGGCATCTGGAATCTGGGAGCAAGCTTTCTGTTAAAGCCAGACACGGCTTGTGCATAGCAGAGATGTTCCCCAAGCATGCAGAGATGGAAGGACCTGGATAACTCCAAAACAAACCTCTAAACTTAATTTGTGATGCAGAATAACGACAAAAGGATCAGCTTTTCATGAGAATTGAATTAAAAATTTAAACTAAGGTAAATCTTATAATTTTAAAAAACAAAATGAAATTAAACTCTTAATTCATAATATGCTAAAATCACAGTAGTTATTAACCTAACTTAAATTAACTGGCTAATTATTATAGAAAGTCATCAAATGTACTTAGCATTCTTTAGAGCCTTATAGTCAATTAATATAGCATGAAATTGAATCAACTCAAGCATCTAGAGACACAGAACCTAGATTTAAATGAGAACTTCAGCCTCGTCTACCTCAGGCTCTGAAAATTTGGGACCACCTACCACATTTTCTTCATTGCAACAGGCACAAGCTCTCATTTATATCCCACATTGAATCTACCCAGAAACAACTGAAAGAATGCGAGAAAATCATCTCCATGATTAAATTTTACAGCAGAAGCTAAGCCCAGTGGGGGTTTCACCCTTTGAAGAGAGCTCTGTGTGACTGAGGGCCAGATTTCCTGAAGTGATTAGTAGCAGTGGGGCAGAATTTTCAGCAGTGCCGGAGCTGCAGTCAGACCCTCGGCAGGAGCAGGCAGGTTTCAAAGCGGCGCTGGGCGCTCGGCTCCCCGCGAGGAGCAGACTCGGCTCCCCAGGGAGCTCCTGGCTGCTCAGTGCTCCCAAAAACCACCACCTTCCCTTGCATCTTCCAACAGGAAACACTGCTTACACTGCTGTCAACGTGTTCTGCTAAAATAAGGTTGCCAAGACACAGTCACTGCTGGCCAAAACCAGGTTATTTTTTATCACAGCAAAAAATAGGCAGGGAAATGTTATATTTTCTAATATCCCACAGCATACTTTGCAGAAAAATCTGCAAGCATTTACAACATTTTTCAAAGAAGAAGAAAGTGCTTGTTCAATGCTGCATGTGAAAGCAGCTTACTGGAAGAGATGAAAATTTATTATTGCCAATTTTGAGAAAAGAAATCTTTGGCTACCAATGAATAACTAATCTAAGCTAACAATGTCTGGAAATAGTTTTTTTGGAACACACAAAACTTTCTGACGGATAAAAATTAGGAAATTAATGTTTATTGTATTATTTCAAATGCAACTGTTTACACTTGAGGAAAATAATGGAATAATATCCACTTGGAAAGTTTTTATTTTTAAAAAATCGTTTGTAATACTCCCAAAAATTCCCTTGGCCAAAAGCAAAAAAGTTGCTTTTTAACCAGCTAGAAAAAAGAGCATGATACTACAGGCATGGGCTCAGAGTACAATAAACACCAAAATGGCTTTATAAAAATCTTTGTGAAGATCTTGCTGGCTGGTAAACATTTAAAACACACCACGAATCACTCCAGAATGTAGTACATGTCTTCAAAATGCTTTCTCCCAAGAAACAATGAAGCATGGGTAATGCCCTCTTCCATTTAATACAGACACATCTCACACTTGCAGGAAAGGTGCTCAGTTGCTCATGTTTAGATTAACTTGGGCAGAACCACATCTCCTGCATCCTTCCATGGCTCTGCTGCCCTGGGCAGGGACCATGAGGGCTTCAAGCCCAGAGAAGCCTGGTGAAATCCAGCCCCTTCCAGGCTCCTGGTGTGTCCTTCCCAGCCCTGGGAGCTCCCATGCCCAGGTACCTCACCTCAGTCAAAGGGCCTCCTGCTTTGGGTCAGAGAAGTGAAAGGTCTCCCAGAGGTGAAATTAATGCTGCAGAGAGGGTTTAAAGGGGTTGATCTTCTGCAGAACCTGGAATTTGTAATTTTTCAAACTAAGGTGATGCCATACACCCATCTCCGTGCACTTTTATATGCAAATACAGAACATTAGCTATTTGTTTGTGAGCTTTCATACATGCTTCGTATTCAAGGAATTCGCTATTCAGGATTGGATTTTGAAAGTAAATTAGCCATGCAAGCATTCTTCATGTAAGAATGCACTTGCATGCCAACACAAACAAGTAATTTTAATATTTGCAGGTACAAAACCCTGAGTAGAGCTCTGGCATTTTTACACACAGTAAGTACGAAACTGAAGAGCCTAACTCATTTGACAATACAATCCCTATATCCATTTTTATCTGTAACAGGCTGCTCTTTAAAAATTGTGGATAGATCACCTTGCTTTCAAAAAATGACCTTCAAATTATCTAATATACCATATAGTAACCATATAGTATAAATTCAGTCATATGAAAACAAAAATTACTGTCTAAAAGTGATTCCGTAGCTTGCATGCCACACTACTGAAATCTGCTGAGAGACAGAAGGTGTGCAGGGTCCATTGCTCCAGACTCACACAAAATCAGCTCCCAAAATCTCCCTTGACAGTAAGGCACCTGCTCTAACTTCAAAGAATACAGGTTTTAAGCAAAACCAAGAAAGGTACTCTTCACTCTCAGAATTCTTCTAACTTGTCCCTAAAATTTAGTTCTCTCTTTACCCTACCAAGTCTAGAACACATGCTCCTGTTTTTAAGCCCATCAAATTCAGAGAGGTTATTCACAACACAAGTGAAAACAATCTACAAAGACATGCAACAGCAGGGTCCTGGATTTTGAGGTTTATGAACTCTCCAAGTAACCACAGTCTTTGTGCTTTGCTGAATGTCTCTATTTGTACACAGAGAGAATGCACTTGGGAGGAACAGAGGGACAAGCATCCATCCTTTCTGTATCAGCTAGTGCAGAAACCTTAAAATCAGAATAGGACTGCTTTTGATTTTTGTTTCATTTTTATTACATGTAAGTTTATTAGCTGATGCTAATACATCATTATGACAATATTATGTCTCAACTACAATTATACTGTCAATGTAGTAAGTATCCTCAAGTATTATATACTGTTTGTCCCCTGCCTGCAAAAGCAAACCAGCAATAGCAGCTGTTACGTAGTCTGGTCACCCAACATGAGTAAGCACCAAAATATGCTTAAACCTTACCTATAAAGTTCCTAGTTTCTTTTGCAGATTCTTGCAAAAGAACAGCTTACATATGAGAGAAGACAAATGATCCATTTTTGTACTGTATTACTGAAAACCCTTGAACAGTTAGCTTCAAATAACCACAACCCAACACACACAAAATCCTTCTGAAATCTTTCTGAAGCTGCTGTAAGTTTCTTTATTCAAACCTTAAATACTATTTGCCTTAGAGACTTTATTCCTTTAGTTACCACTGCAAACATGCTGTTGTTAATTGGTTACAGAATTTTACCTATTCTGCTTTCAGATCACAGTCACAAATCACCGAATTAATTCAATGAAAATCATTCTGTGTTTTCTGCAGACACTCAGAATACAAGAGGTTATGCTTTCACATTTGCAAAGACTGGAAGACTTGATGGATTTTTTTCTCTCTGCTCTCATTCCAGGACAGTACATCTACACTGGTGACCATGCTGACACTGGACATGAAAGTTCAAGACAGGGCTATGAGCCAGCTTGTTTCCATATGACAGAGCCACTGGGATTTACTGGCCAGGTGCAGCAGTGAGCTCCTGCAGCTGCCTCACATCTGGAATGGAGCAGGTGAATCTTGCCAATACAGGACTCAGGTAGGCTGAGATCCTCTGCTCCAGCACAGGGTACTTGGTTGGTACCTGTTAGAGCAGTGACTCACAGAAGAACAACACAATGTGTGTAGAAATTGAACAGATTAAGAATGCCCAAAGAGCGCCATCAGTTGACTTCTTCCCATAAACCATTTATGTTTCAATGAACTAACAGATTTCCTTAGAGTAAACTGCATAAAATACCACATCTAAAAAAAAAGGGGACATTTAAAGCACATCTGCTTTACCTCTGAGAAGATACCACTGGGTAACCACACGTAAAGTACGAGGAAAGCTGATTGAATTGAGGGGGTTAATCTGCAGGGGAGTTGAGAATGGACTAATACTAACCTCTGGGTAGCCTCCAACATCATGCACATCGATTCCAAGTAGATGTCCAAGTCCGTGTGGCATAAATATTGCACCCAGATGAACCTTCACCATGTCATCTACATTGCCTTTCAGAATGCCAATTCTAGTCAGCTCCTCCAGATGGACTCTGTCAGCCAGACGGTGCATATCAGGCCAGGCGACCCCTTGGAGAGCAGAAACAGGCAGCTCAGTTAACTGTTGCTAAAGGTTCTTTAAAAACGACTTTCAAAAAACAGATGTAACATATGTGCCTTTGTTAACAGAAAAACAAAGGTGGAAATAGCGACTACATTTTCACAAAACACTTTAAACAAGACGAAACTATTTTAACATGCTTTGAAGTAAAGAAAAGTACAAACAAGAGAAACAGCAGCACCTTATAATCGAAACCCTTATGGAAAGACGTTAATACAATGTATCTAAGCATGTCCACACAGATGTAAATGTATTGCTGAGTCTCCTATAAGAATGCCAACTGTAGATTGCAGTTATTTAAAATGCAGAGCACAGAATATTACTATCCTGTTATTTTCAAGAATGCTCATACCCATTTAGAACATCTGACATGCACAGAACTTTTCTATGTACATTGAAGATTTAAAGCCTGCATATTTCTGGCAAAGACATTCTCCAGAAATTAATGATTCCCTTGTGTTAATAGGCTGTGTAAAACACAACTCCTCTAATACATGTACTAAAAGAGCATTACAAAATACTGTTGTTTGACTAGAGACACAGTGCCAGGATACATTAGATTGCTATTATTTTGGTATAGGATACAATTTTGTTTGACAAACTGCTGGGGAGAGAAGGGAGGAAGAAAGCAGCTCTTTTGTTAGTAACAAAGTACTGTCTTAATTAGTTCACCAAGGCACTGAGTCATCATCAACAGAGCAGCAGTTGCAGAGTCAAGACAACTAGGGCTAAGGTACAGTTGAAGAATATTTTCCTTGTTCAATTTTGGCATGATTAAACAAATAAAAAATGAGCAATTTTTAAGGCCAAACTCCCGCCAAGTTCCGTTTGCTTTACTCCAGTTAAACATGCAGCTCTAGGGTCTTGTGAACATAAATGTCATATCTTAATTACATTATCACTTTTTGCTGAAAGTACTGAGGCTTCAAAGACCGAAATAAAATCATCCTATGGGAGTGCTTGAATCAAGCACTCAGCTGTTTTTGTGGCTCTGATATAAGGATCAGAATCAAACTGATCAGAATCAAACTGAGCAGCAAGTGGCATGGGCTCACAAACCCAGGCACCTTCACGCTCCCACGAGCACTGGCTGGCAAACATCTGAGCATGTCATCAGTGAGCAGGCAGCCTCCTTTTCCCCCTGATCACCCAGGGACCAAACCTGCAGCCTGTGCACGCAGCCTTGTGCCTGCCAAGCAAGGCCACAACACAGAGGACAGGCACACACAAACGCTCAGTTGCTACTTCCTCACAGAAGCCAATGGTGCCCAAGTGAGTGATGCTCACCCACAAAATGTGTGCAGTCTCCCTGCTCAAAATGTGCTATTTTTATGGTTTCCCTACTTTAAAAAGGAACTTACCTTTTTCATCCAGTAAGAACCAGTACAACTATAACCCACTGTTCTTCGACAACTGTTCAACGTATTCTACAATTATTTATCTTTCTGAATATTGATTGTATTGCAATTTTCACTTCTCTAGCTTCACCTGTGTTTCACAGCTCTCACATTAGGCTCCACTCTACTGTATGATCAATTGAAATCACTACAATCCATCACATCAATATTACACATATCACACTAGAAGAATTACTGAATCCCAGTTGGTTTCCTGCTTATCTTATAGATGTGGGAATACAGAATTTCTATATCTAAGTCGAAGTTCAGCTTCTGCAGTTTGCAGCTAACTCCAACTGCTCTAAAAGTCTTCAATCTTCTTTCTGAGGACACTAGATGTTCTTTCAAGATCTCTCTCATGATTTCTTAGCTGAGTACTACTGCAAGTCACCTATTTTCATCCCCATAACTGCAAAGCCACATGTAACAACATCTGACCCTGGCCAACTACTTGAAGCCTCACCCTCTCTTGTTACAAATGAAGGTCAGAACCCCATGGCTGCAAGCACAACCATATCCTGGATGCTCTGGATCAAGCTAAGATGAGCTGTCTGAGAGAAGGGGAGCTGAGGTGTCTGTTGTTTGCAGCTCAGCTTCCCTCTGCAGCTCTGCTGGTACTGTTAGTCTCAACCCAAACCCACAGACTCCACTTAAAGAGACACAGTCTCCTTTATCAAACTAAGGAAGAGATACAAATACCAAACTGATCAGAAATAAAAACACCAAAACCATGCATCTATTTGTCTGCAGAAATTTAACAGAGCAAATTAATGACAATATTGCCCTAACTGAAAAGTCTGCCATGGTTGTAAATCCTGAGTATTTCTAGGCACTAAGCAAATCCATCAGAACTCCTTCCCTCACCCCTACCTTTTTTTTTTTTCCCTCTCATTGACTTTAAGTGCAACTACTTCTCCTCTCCTTCTGCCCAGGACTCTTCATTCCCCATCTGTTTTGGTTTTTATTCATCTTATCTGTCTCATTAGAGACGGAGGACAAGAAAAAGCTCTACTGTGAAATAAATAATGAAGCTGGATGGAAAATCTGCAGCTTTGGGCTCTCTCTTGGAGGCAGGGCAGTGCTTCAGAAAAGAGCCCAGCAAAATGACTCTGGATCACTCTTTTATCATCTAGCCAGTGCCACGAGCTTCGCTAGAGATAGGAACCATGTCAGCTCCAGTCCTCTCCCACATGCTGCTGGAGCTGCAGACAGCACTGGGGCAGCTCTGGGCAGAGGGAAATTAAGCTTCTGCTGGAGGCACCCTGCTAAATAATACAAATCTTGGTTTGCAAATAAATAGGTATTCAAATAGTGTAATTAAAAAAGCAAAGGGTTTATAGATAGATTGCACTTTCTATTCTATTGTCTGGCTTCACGCTTTATTCTATTATTACTATGGGGTGGTGGCATTGGGCCACCCCTCTCCAAGACAATTAACCTACAAGCCATGGATGAAAGACTCATACACAGACTATTACTTGAGTGCTAAGACAAAATAGGAAGATATTTTGAGCTGACTAGAGACAGTGAACTAAGTGGAGTGATTTTTCTGGTCTTCACTCAAAAAATGGTGATATCCTTGTCTTGTTTGATATGAGAGGATTCCCATCATGCTAGGAATAAACTTTAATAATAAGGTTCAAACAGATTTCTGTCTGCTTCCTAAATGGGTAATTTGACAAAGAAAGAAGATCTAAATGCAAATCTTCAAACATTTCCTCCTATCCTTATAATATTAAAAACATTAATTTTGTGAAGAGAAAAAAATATTTTACAGTACACTAAGGTAACTACTTAAAAGTATAAAAAAGCTCCACTGAAAAAAGGAACAACCATAACTCAAAAAAGATGTCTCTGTCCATTTTACACAGAAGCATATTCTTATGTTTTATACATTTATTATAGAGTAAACAGAAATATATGATGCTTTAAAGTTATTTTAAAACTAAAGTTGTTTTAGTTTTATCTGGCAATTGAAATGTTTATAATACAGTGGCCTGAGAAAGCCCAGCTGTCTCTGGGACTGACTGGCATGCCTGCACGGAAGTATCATTTAGATAACTAGTATGTACACTTAAAGAGCAGAAGTCCTTAAATTCTGCTAATCTAATTTTCCTTTGTAGATACTGAACTTCCAATAATTGCAAAAAGCAGAGAAAGGAGGAAAAATTAAATATCAGAGTTGACAGCTTCATCAAGCTGACAACTTGATAAGAAGCCATGAACAGAATTTTTTTGTATTCCCACATGATGTGCAACTCATGCAATGTGGAAATGGCACAAGGACCTGCAGTGAGAGTATGTGAGTCCCTCTGTTAAAGCCCAGAGGTGTCTCTGCTCTGCTCAGATGTCTTTGCACACATCTCTGTGTGCACAGCTTTAGCATGTTAAAGAAACAACAACCAAGAAGAGTCTGCGGGCAGCCAGGGAACAATATGCCCAACAGATTGCAGACTTGCAGATGTGAACAGAAAGAACACTGGAGAAACATTGCTGAAAAAACATTTTGTACAAAGAATACTTAATTCATGGAGGCTACTTAATGTTCAGGCACTTCAGCTTTTGGATTGTTGGGCTCAGTGCTCTGCCGCAAGCTGACAGAAGAAGTCAAACACCAGACCAGCGTTCTTGTAGGGAGAAAAAGCAGATAAAATCCAACCAAACCCCACAACAACAACTTCCACACAAGTGCCTGTACCATCAGGTGTGTGAGTTACTTCAGTGCCTGACTGTTCTGCAACATGGGCCAGCACCAACCTCCCACCACTGATCACTCACCAGGATGTTTTACTCATTTTATTCAGGACTATTATTTTTAAGCTTTGGTGAAGTTCATCATAGCTGCAGACATGCTTTTTGTGTAGAACTTTTATGATAGTTGCAGACGTGCTTTTTGTGTAGAAAGGTTACTTCCATTGTATCTTTAAGCCAATTTATAAACCAATTATAGTCCATTGACAGACGAGGTTTAAAAAGCAAGACTGGAGGGTCCTTGGACTTTGACAGCTTGTACCAAAATGAGTCTGTACTCAGGAAAATCTGCTGATGAGGTGTCTGCTCCCTTCTTAATTCTCTGCCAAATGAGATACGGGGTAATACAGGTCACTGAACCAGTGAGTGGCTCCCCAGGAAAGCTCAGTTCCCAAGGCTCATTAGGCTGTGATTTGTTACCTGCCATGCAGCACGTGCTTAGGAGAGAGATCAGGTCAAACCCCACCTTTTACAGCAAGCAAAGCACTTGGGATTCCTTGAAATTCAGAGTGAATGAACTACACAGCAGCAACCAGACACTGGAGATGTCTGATAATGAAATAAACCAGACCATGGATTAATTAAATAACAAAAAACTAGGGAGGTTATTAGTTTACAGACACCATGCAAACAGTATAGCAGAGGTTTGCAGATATGTGAGGTACCACTTAAAAATGCAAACTTAATGCATTAAGTCTGCCATGAGGTTTTTTGTTTAAATGTGAACACATAAAGCTAAATGTTATCTGATACTCTTAGATATTACTGTGAAAGAAAGAAAAAAGATAAAAATAATATTATTTTACTTCCTTGAAAATATTTCCTCTCTGATTATCTGTTTGCCAAACGCCGCAAAATTTCAGATAAAACACCAGGTTTAAGGACTCTGGAACATCATATACGAATCTCTGCAATAATCTGTGACCTCTTTGATCACACCAGTGAAGGAGATTTTTGTGCCCTCTTTGCCCTTCCCCCACCCAAAGAAATGCTTCTAGTGAAATCAGAAATCAAAAGCATTCTGATCTTTTGATGAACATACCATAAATTTTTAAACAGTAGAATTAAAAAGATGAGTTGCTATAAGACATCACACTATAAACTGTTCCTGAGTTGCTGTTAACCCACTGGTATTTTTATCCCAGTGACTATTATCTGAAGTTTCATTAGAAGCCATTTGAGAACATAAAGTAGAAACAGCATACAAAAATAATTTAGAATTACTGCGTGATATGTAGCCACTTAGGTCAGAAAGTACTCTGAAAAGGACTAACAGAATTTTTTTGGCCACTACTTAGGGTACTTTGTGGTTGTAATGTGACAATGATTTAACCACAAATGATTTAACAGGGTTTTTTTGTTGTTGTAGGGTGGGGGTTTTTTGCCAACACAGATGTCACAATCTTACTAAAAAAAGGAGTATGGCAAGGTTGTAGTAACTTCTCCCCGAATTGTGCTAAGGTTAATTTACATTTAATTTCCAAGTGTCCACAGACAAGGGCAAAAGGCCCAATGTCCCCTGGCAGTGCCACTGAAATGCAGACAGAACACACAATCCCAGTCCAGCCAGCAACCCACTGGAACAGATTAAAATCTGCCAACTGGCAGTGACCATATCAGACATAAAACAATAGGTCTTTAGAAATTCCAATCAGACCCAGTTGAAAAAACAAACCAAAACATAATTTAAATACTAAAACCAATTATCTTTTCCCTCTTCACTTGGGTGCTAGAGAAACAGTTGTCGTATTTGTGATTTTCATGCTTTCTTTTTGGCCCACTACATGAAATATTCAGCAGTTGCTCTGTTTTTGAACTTGGTGTCTTACAGCACCAGGTAAGGCAACTCTACCATGGTGCAAAACCCCCAAATGCTGTACTCTGACACTGGCAATGTCTGGGCCACAGTGAAGCAGCTCAAAGCTTCACATACTGTGTAGATGACCACATGGCTCATGGGGTGAGCATTAGATAGCTCTGTGGATTCAGGGATGAAATTTTAGACTGTATTTCAGAGCTGTGGCATGACTGCAACTGGCTGCCATTTGATGAGAAGAGCCTGTTGACTTTCCCAGCCCAAAAGGGAACTAGAGAGAATTTGCTGCTGTGTCACACCCGCAAATACCCACAGTTCAGACTGCAGGGATTACTAGACCTGACCCTGCCCTGTGCCTTGAGTCCACAGCTCCAAACCAGGATGAACTCCTTTAACAGTCATCCCTCTATTCCCTCTGTTGCCCCTGCCTTATGGGGATGGGAGTTACTGGAGGGAAACAGAGACTGCTCCTCATCATGTCTGAAATTTGGACTTCTTCAAAAGGCTGAACAGCATTGAGCTGTACAGCTGTACTGTGACATTCCTTTTGCATCAGTATGATGGAGGTTTTCAGCAGTCCATCCTACCCATTATAAATCCTGAACAAGAGGATAACATTCTGCCATGCAGAAACATTAAGAAAAGCAATATGAGTAGATGCAGATGTGGAGCAAGAGAAGGGATTTTTTCCATGTTTGGATGCAGCACTGGGATTGAGCAGTGCTGGCAGACACCAAGGATTTTACAGCATGTTCCTTCCAAATAGGTGTTGAAGAGGAAAAAAGGAAAAAGATTGACAGAATGAAGGAAGTGCTTGGAGGGAGTGATTGCAGTGTGGAAACTTACCAATCTTTGAAGCTCAGAAAGGACTGTTTAGATAAGACTCAGGGCAAACAGCATAATTTATGTCTAGCAGGCTTGCACTCTGACAGCTACAGCTGATGCAGTGTCAAGATTGAAGGACTTGTGAACTTTGCACTTCAACTCAAATTACAATGTAGAACAAGCACAATTCCTGAACACCAAGCTGTGAGAAAATCAGTGCAGGTACTAAAAATCAGACAAGACACAGGCAGCTTATTCCCCCTAAGTCACTAGGTAAAACCAAAATTGTACAATGTTACAATATACAGTGTATTACAATTAGGAAAAAAGGATTAAAAAAAAAAAAGCCTTAAACCAAAATCCATTCAGTGTAGAAAGGCTAAAAATCCTGCAGCCAATTTAGGCTGAGTCTGTAAAGATATCTAAATGTATTTGCTTATGCAAGCCACATCTCTGAAGAATCCCTGAAAGCAGTGAAAAAATCCCCATGTTAAGCCAATCTGGAAAGCTGCAGGTCTGCCCCTGAACCATGGCAGCTCCTGCAGACGCTGCTCGTGTATCTTGAGATGTGAGGGACTTCGGGGTAGAAAGACCCAACAGTTTTAAAGTGCCTCTTTTTCTACCCTTGGGAGTAGCTCAGCATTATTTTAGGCCTCTGAATGCTGCAGTGGTCACTGCCTGTGGGGCAGCTCCAGCCCACCACAGTGGGAAGAGCAGCTCCCAGGTGTGCAGTCAGAGATGTCACACTTCAACAGATGGGCTGCTTTTGCAGAGAGCCTGCAGGATCTCCTGAAGCTGGCAGAAAATACTCCCTTTCCTTTCACCTCTTGCTGTAGGCTGCTGCTGTGCTGGACAAGGTTAGGTAATGTGACCAGCAATGAGAGCTCCAGTCATCGACCACACCATTTTTATTTAATATCTTGAAAGAACCAAGAATTTCAACTTCATTGTCAGTATTGTCTATGCATCCTTTAATGCCTTCTGCTTTTATTTCCTAAGTAGTAGCAATGCCTTTACAATTTATACTGACAAAACCAGAATTAATGTACCAGAGAAAGCTGAACTACCTTAGCTGGGTCCATCCCAGAGAGTCTGTATTCAGCTTCTATTGAATTTTTTGTTTGTTCATTAATTGGTAAGCATTAATGCCAGCAAAAAAATACAGCAAACTCCACTCAATAGCGAAGAGAGAGAGCAGACTACAAATAGCTTTTGAAAACATACATCGACAAGATTTACTTTCCAGTCTATGTTTCAACACAATAACACATTCTGAACTGCAAGGGGGGTAGGAAATAATACTGAGGTGTCATTCAGCAAGATTTGTGAATATCAAGTATTGGCTACAACATGCCCTAAAAGCATTTGTTCTTCAGAGGAGATGGCATAAAATCTTCAGCTTCTGTCATTAATATTTTATTTCTGAGAAGAATGGCTTTGCTGCAGATATTATAGCAGATTAATAATGATCAGCAGTGCTTTGACCAAAATATGACAATCTGAATGGGAATAATTCATATAGGCATCTTCAAATTATACAAACTGTAAAACAGATTGTGCTCTCATACCCTTCCCTGTTGTGCTGTTGTCAAAAATTCCAGCTTACTTTTTAAAAATTCACACAATCAGCTACTGTTTTTATACAGCCCAACAGAGAACAATGACCACGTGGTGTTCTACTAAGCACAACTCTGGACTACACAAAATAAAACTCAAAATTACTTCCATGCCAAAAACACCCATTGCTCACGAGTAAGAACTTTGTACTTGGGAGGATAAATATTAGTAACAGTTACAGTTATTTTCCTTAGGTATAACAGATTTCAATCCTAGTTGGATACAGTGCCAATTGCTCTAAAGCAGTATTAAAAATCAAAACTAAATCTGAATTGTAAGAATGTTATAGAACTGCTGTGGACAAAACAAGCAGTAATCTGTGAAGCTGCAAATTTAGAATTTGCATATGTTGCCAAGCACAACTCTGCTCAACCTTCTAACAGAAACACCTGCAGGTAATATGATCTGCTATGCCAAATGTATACCCTTAGCTATTAGTTTTCAATTAAACAGTTCTTCAACTGAGTTATTTTAATCTTTGGTCTTAGTATTATTCTACCTGAGCTGCATTCTCTACTATTCTTCCTTCGTTAGAGGCATTTTACTACAAAATCGAACAGGGAATCATACTGCTGCTTTGAACTCAAATCACAGCATTTCTGTTCTCCAAACAGGTTATTTATGAAACTAGTAGTGGTTCACCAAACCCCTCTACCCCCATCAGCCTTACTACTTTATTCCTTTAGCATCAGGCAAACGGGGAGGAGGCAAAACATTTGAAAATAAAGTGGCTTTTTTGTTCTGTCCTTCTAATTCACAACATTCCTTGGAAGGCTGAAAACTAGCTAAGACAACCCCTCCACTGCAAAGCAGTTAAGAAGTTACACCACTACGGAAAACCAGAAGAAATCAGGAGAAATGGGCAAAAAGTGGTGAGAGTTTCACAGAGCAGCTCAACTCTTGTGCAGTTACAGCTGCCCAGAGGACAAAGACCACATGGGATTAACTTTGCTCTGCAGCTTGCACCTACAAGCACACATCCTCTCGTATCAAGGGGAAGCCAGGAGCAGCCAACACTCAAACCCCAGGCAGGACGTGGCAGTCACCCACAGTAACACACTGAGCCTGGTCTCCAGGCTGCCTGTGGCAGGCATGGTGAACCTGTGATGTTCCATCCTAGACATCTCCCAAGGACCTCTTCTGCCAGTCCTCAAAGGGAGTCCTCTGAGTCAGACCTACTGAATGGTGCCCCTCTGAATCATTCTGCATCTCAAATTGTCCATTTCGAAATTGTCTGAACATGAGAAAGAAATGACAGAGTGGAAGGGTTGCTCCTAACATGAGAGAAACACCTTCAAACACCTATTCTCACTGTAAAATGCAAGACTTGACCCAGTGAAGTCCTGAACCTGGAGCAAAGACAGAGGAGGGACCATCAGCTACAGAGAACTTTCTGAACTCCAAGCCAGACACTTCTGGCCTGTGCTCACTGGGTGTTCAAGCCTGCTCCCCTTGGCCTCTTTATCTCAAAACACCTGAGTCTTTTGGGAACTACTTATTTCTTTGCATTTATTTAGCATCTACAGCAAAAGGGTATCTATTTCTGGTTGGCTCTGAGGATCAGCTGGTATCTACATGAGTAATAAAAGGATGTTGCTTGGCATGTGGATCTACTTCTTTGCCTGAAATGTTTTTGACTGCACTTTCTTGGTCAAAGGTTATATGGCAATCCTGGCATCAATGAAATCTGCACAATCTCATCTTTGATCTTGGAAGACAAGATTTAAGAGCCTAAAGAACCCACGTCTATAAGTGAAACAGGATTTCTGGGAAAACCATGCACAAGCAATCTTCCGGTCCTAAAATGGAGAAACCTCCATCTTGTGTTATCAGAGACATTAGCCCTGGGACAAAGATTTTCTTCAAGAAGTTCCTCAAAAGCATTTCTTGGAAAAGCAAAGCCTGAAAGCCAGAGGCAAGACAATACTCAGTCTTGGATAGTAAAATGCAGAACTTGGGGATATGCATACAAGATAAGCTCCAACTTGAAAAATGCAGAGATACAAATTCTATAGGGAAACCCTGTGGTAATGTCAGTATCCTGAGGAGGAATTCACACTGCACACAAACTGACGTGATGAACAACAACTTCTGTGCATATTTGGAACTAATTTTTCTTTTTCTTTTTTTTTTTTTTGAAACAAACATCAATCAGCAAATACTCCCAGCTGCATAGCTAATGTCTGAATGCAATTCTGATTCAATGGGGACTCTGTACACACAAGCTTTTCAAACCATAAAAATGTAGAGATAGGGACTTGAGTGGCTGCCAACCTAGCCTTACTCAACTCTTCCTTGGGAGCAGTTTTCTAGACAAGGAGATCTTTTTTGAAACTGGAATTTAGGACAATAGACCTTACAGAGCAAGGTGTTTCAATTCCTTCTTCCTTACACCCCAAAAAATAATGTGGATAACTTACAAGATTGAAAAAAGTTTATCCTGTTATTTTTTTAAACATAGATTTTGCAGTAGTACCAGGCATGCTGAGCACAACCAGCTCCCTTCCTTCCCCTTCTCCTGTGATTTTCCATTAGTCTATAGAGAAGACAAAATAATGCTTGGATGTCCCAGTATGCAATTGCAAAAGGATGAAGATGGAAAGTATGTGATTGCTCCAATATTTAGCTCATTAATCTTAAAGATTCTGTTTATGCCCTAGTGCATTAATCCAAAATAGTTCTAATTGCAAAGCTGAGAGATAGGCATACTTCCTTTTTAGTCCTTCTCAACACAGTAGCAACTTAATATATTTCAGAAACTTAAATGTTTCTACAAACAGAAACTGTACATAGAAACTTTCTATATGTAGCAACCATACTGTCCTCATCAACTAGGAATTAAATTTATAGAACTGAAATTATTAATAGTCTCTAAATGCTAAAGATAATAACCTGAACAATAAATAGCAGAAATCACTTGAGAGGCTGCACATGGTATAAATACACAGTCATTTGCTGAAGGATATAAGAGAAGCTGCTCCACAGAAACTTCCCCAGCACTGTTGGACTCGTATGTATCAGTGACAGTAACACACTGGCCCTAGAACAGAGAGGTGCCCAGAGCTGGGCTGGAATGATTGCCCATCACACAGAGACACTCCAGCACAGCACTCCCTGTGGGTTGGCAGCACTGTGCACCCTGGGCAGAGCCCGAACTGAGCACATGGGCACTGATCCTCATCAGCATCTCCTTTGCCTCTGTCACTGGCATTTCCACCTGCATGTTTCACAAC
This sequence comes from Erpornis zantholeuca, assembly GCA_013400515.1. Classification (NCBI taxonomy): domain Eukaryota; kingdom Metazoa; phylum Chordata; class Aves; order Passeriformes; family Timaliidae; genus Erpornis; species Erpornis zantholeuca. Next base: position 201,320 of record VZTN01035178.1, read on the forward strand.
ACAGCTTGGAGTGATTCAGGTTAGGAGGGATACCAGAGGGTACCAAACCCTGGCTCAGAGTAGGGTTAACTTGAAAGTCAGATCATGTTTCTTTAACAAAGTGGTTTTTGAGGTTTCAGAGAGGGACTTACAGCAAAACAAATTATTTCACACTTATTTTCAAACAGATTGATATTAATTCCAAAGAGCACAGAATACTGGTCTCCCAGGTGCAACCAGTGAAAAATGATGGATAACAAAGCTAACACATGGACACTGGATCTAACTTATGCAACTAGGATAAAGAATGGAATGAGACAGATTTGAGAACCATGCACATGTACCTTTTCTAATCCTTCAGATTTTTCCATTATTAACAGATATGTCCAACTTTTCCACAAAATAGTCTAATCTACTCCTCCAGTTCAGGCTTTCAACTGCTACCACGAGAGGAGTCCACTGGAGTGCTACAGACATCAGAGAGATGTCTGAGACCTCACACGCAGCCCTTACCCACTGCACTCTGCAGCCTTATGCCTACTGAGGGTGTGCTACACAATACTTTTTTTCCACCACAGCTTCTTTTTTAAGCCTGGGCAATTACAGGGGTGGGGGAGAGCTACACTAAAAGCAGTAATTTTATGGTTATAGCATCAAGGACTCCAGAGTTGAGCAATATCAACTGACACTGTCTGTGTGAGATTTGCTTGGACCCTTGGTGCTGACGTGTTATGGTTCAGTCCTTTAGTTACAGGAACATCTACTTCTTTACACAGGATTTCAATAGTACCAAGGCCTTTTTGATGCTGCTGCCTATTCCAGTCCTACAGTAAAATCTTTAAAAATTTTAAGAAAATTTCAATGACACTTACCAGAGGAACAGACCCAGGGCTAGGTTTTGCAATGTAGGCAGCTGGCTAAAGGACAGAAGACCTCATGCAAGCAAAACTGCAACATCCATTCATGTGTTTCTACAGACAGAATTCACATGGAGGAGAGCCTCAGAAGTACCAGTGGAAAAGCTTCCACCAGACCAAGCAAAGCTTCCCACTAACTGCAAGGAAAATCCACAGGAAGCCCCAAGTTCATTTACTTGGAGGGCTACCTTGTTTCCAAAAGACCCAATCTCCAAGGCAAGCACAGATCCTGAAAAACCACTGAAGATACCTGTTCCTTATGTAACTCCTCTTCCATCCGTTACAAAAGCTGAAAACAAGCAGGAAAAAACCCAAAAGACTTCACAAGCAGGCAAGCATGGTAAATGCATCTCAAAGTTGCCTCTGGGAATTAGCAACCTTTCTTGTACCCAACTCAGATTTCCAGCAGGATGCTAAGTAACTTGCTTCAAACACAGCGTTTTTTTAGAATTAATTTTACATTTTTTCATCAATCATTTTCTTTTGTTTTAACAGAGTTTGGCTTGACAATCTGGAGTGTAATTTGCAGAAAGGCTGGGCACTCAGCAGCTGTAACAGAGGTCAAAACAGCTGGGGTTTGAGCAAGAGCAATGTTCAACTCCCTTAAAAAATTCCTATCTTGGAATGCCAAATAAGTCAATAGCTTTTGCATTAACTTCCCTAGCCTGCTGGCCCCTGCCTGCAGAAGGGGGAGGGCTGCACACTTGCACATCACTAAGAAGCAGTGCAAGCAAACTTACTTGCCTGCCCAGCACCTATGTACTGCTATGATGGCCACTCTGAGAAAAAATGGTGAGGACACTGATAATTTTGGATTCAGAGCAGGTTTTGAACAGTAGGCAAGAAACAGCTCCAGGCCAGGCACAGAACAAAAGGTTAAACTAAACTGCTGAATAGCTGCTCATTGGCTCAGCTCTTACTGTTATATGTGTTGTGTGAAGACAGCAGAGGGAGAAACAATGAATGTATCTATAGGAACATTTAACTCGAATCATCCTTGGAGGTGAAATCTCTTGGTTGTCCTCACTTACTTTGTTTTTGTTTACACACTGGAATTTTGAAATCCATGAACTGAATTCATTTCAGATGAAAGTAAACTGGGAGATATGCTCCAGGACTGCATTTAATGTGCCTCAACTTTTGGCAAATCTAATGAGATTAAAATAGAATGCAGAAGTGAGACAAATTAGGACACTATCTTCTGGAATACTCTGAGAAATGTGGCTTTACAATTACACTCTTTTTTAACTATTCTTTCTACGTAGGATATCTCTGTAAAGCAAATTGTTTCTCAAATCACTGTTCTGAGAAAGAAACAGACGATGCCTCAGCCACTGAAGGAAATAAAGTGTCAATATTCTGCACATCTTCCCCTGAATTTTAGTTCTGTGAAAGAGGAAATTTAATGCAGATGGACTTGACACCATTAAGAATATCCCCTAAGCAGAAATGCAACGCTCCTCTCTGACACCTTGGATCACAGGCCTGACTTTGTAGGAAAGACAATTAGCTCACTGCCACAAAAGTGCACTTTTTTGACTTTCCCTTCAGTGACAAGCATCGCTGTCTTCATCAAGTGCTCCATGTTCAGTGGTTTCAAAACTGCTGCTTATGCAAGACTGAACAAGTCTTCTTCCCCTTTTATTTTAAACAGATTTTGTTTGTGGTAGAAGTTGTGTCAACTGCACTGAACTTGGGCTATAATCCTACAGAAGGTGTTTCTTAACTTTCAGAATGTATTATTTCCCTTGCAGAAGGAATTCTGTTCCTGCCACTGTAAGGTAGGGAGATCCATATATTTGATTGGAGCTGTTTGTACATTTGGACAGTGCACAGAATGTATAGTCAGATACATGCTTCTCTATTATAAAATACAATGTTTTGGAGTATTTTTAAAATTATAACAACTGTTTGGATATAGAAATATAAACAAAATGTATCAGGAGGTCTATTATCTCTCAGAAAGTACCTTCACTCACAAGTTAATTAGAGAGTTAATATGAGAGCCAAATTGAAAAAAGAAATGCAAATCTCTGAATTACATGCACCTATATAGAAAGTTTAAGGTTGCTAGCAAATTGTGTCCTTCCATAAACACAGTTATGTAACCCAGTATTTGGTCAGTGACTCTCTCTAAAGTACTCTCCCCCTATCTCACAGTCAGAAAGATCCCAGGAATCATTAACATGCTGATGACAACTACTGCATGTCCCCTGTGACCCTTTGCCCCAAGGCACAATTAAGGCCCCAATTCTGCAGCTGGAGATAAGCACCATTTCCTACAGCTGCTGACTGTGCTGTGCCTGCTCTGCTCAGCCTGCTCCAGGAATGGCTCCTGCCACCTGACCAGTCACTTGGCTGGCTTTGATCTTGGGAACTCTGGGAAATGAAGACTAACAAAAATCACAGCAAAATTAAATAGGATCCATAATCCAGAAAATCTCACTAAGACATAATGGCTCTGGATTTTAAATTTAGTGCCTCTAATCCTGCAAGCTCCTCTGCCTCTTGTTTTGGAGACCCAAAGTATTACAGGGAGAAGAGACACTTGTGAGCTGAATTCACATCATCGTTTCCTGCTCCCCTCAGTGATACTATCTGGCTCCCCCAGGAGCAGACCCCAGTGCTTTAGTCAGCTCACAGATGAGGTTTGTTTAAGGAGGCTGCAGCCTTTCCCCCTGAAACGTCTCCCTCTGGAGAGCTGTGACAATGCATCAGTTTGCATCAGGCCCTTGAGGGGCTCTGGGGTTTCTCAGCAGCCTGACTAATATGTGACACTAACCATGCTATAAAGGTCAGTGTTGCCATTTCTTCTTTTTCAGAACGCTGGTCTTCCAGGAGATCTTAAAAAGGACCCCAAAAGAAGACTTTTCAGATGGTGAAAATTTCTGCATGTTACAGGACTCTAACTGGAATTAGAATCTGTAATTCAGCTGTCCAGGTTGCATTTCACTGCACTCTGAAGTACAAAAGGAATGAAACCAATGAACCAGTCCACAGAACATTTTCTAGAGATACAAAATTCATGATTACTAGTCCCATGGAGAGTGTTAATGCATTTGCACCATCCTTCCAAACATGCAAGGCAACAGTAAGAACAGAAAGTTCAGTCCCTTTTTCTGCCAGAGATTAAGAATGATTCGTCTGTCTGTGGATCTCAAGCTCCCAAAGCTAGTAAAAGACCCTTGCAACTACTTCTCAGAAATACTCAACTCAGCATGTCCCTATTTTCTGACACTGTAAATAAAGTGTTCAGCAAACTAAAACATTCTCCCCATCATCCTGAGCACAACATCATACTAGCTCTCAAATTCTGAAGAGAGTCTGCAACTTATTAGCATGAAATACTGCCAAAAATGCTACATGAAATTAAAGGTGACACTGAAATGCAACACAAACTGTGAAGAGGAACAGGGACGAGTCTTCGGCAGAGAAAACAGCAGATGAGGAAGAATGCATTTAGTTATTAAAATAGCAAAATATCTACTCTTATTTTGCAGATAAGTGTCAAGTGTTATTTCTCCCTTCCAAGCTGCTCAAACAAACAGTGCTGCTGCCAGCCTGTGTAACAGGAAGACTGCATCTGTTCTGACTGGCAATCCAGACAGCACACACACTCCAGGCCCGATGGCTGCAGACTAATACAGCACATTTACAGTGTAAGTGTGCTTTGTACACTGAGTACATTCTTCTCCAAGATGTTCCATGAGTAATACTGAGAAATGCTCAAGTGCCTTCACCAGTGACATACTCAAAATCACAGCAGCAGCAATCTCTAAAACATTTATTTGCTGGCCTGAAAGTAGAATGGGAGAGAAATAAGGCTTTCATTAAGCCAGACAGTTGTTTCAAATGAAAATGTATATTTGATGAATCAGTTTGCCTGCGATTTAATGGCATACAGAGAAGTACTCAATAGCCAGTGCTTTTGAAAGTTTTTTAAGGCTAATTATCTGTCCCAAAGGTGCACACCCCATCCCCTTTTTCAACAGAAAATTTCTATTGTGCTTACACATAAAATACAGAAAATGCTTAAAATAATTTGAAGCACAACATATTCACTTGAACTCTGACTTCAGCATTTGGCATAAGCTTCCTGAAAAAGATGGCTGTCAGTGTAAAGACACATGTGAGTAACAACTGTCTCCCTTACATGAAAGGAATTAAAAAACAAATTAAAGTATCTTATTAATCATGTTAATAATTGTTTCATGTTATGTCTTTAAAGGTGTATGAAAAATGTGTATCCTACCTCTATATATTAGGAGCTGCTTAACCATGGAAATTAATTTTATCATTTTGTTCCCTTCCAGCACTTTCTAAAATGCAAACGAAATTGACTTGACAGCCTGAATGCTGCTACCAAACCCCTGAACTCCTGCTGACAGGCACTGATCTTTTACCTGGCTTGACTGCTTTCATCACCGCCCGCGATGCCTTCAGCACTGCCTCATAGACAGCCCTCTGGTCAGCAGTGAACTTTCCATTGGCAGGGAAGGTGCAGGTGATGTCAGAGCCATAGCAGTAATACTCTCCTCCCATATCAAACAGGCTGAAAAGGAAACACAAGGGCAAGAAATGAAAATTTAGTTCCAAATAAATAGTAGAACATAGCAGACCTTTCTCTTGCTCTGCTGTAAAATCATCTCCATTTTGGTAGCTTGCCATATAATCACTACTTGAACACTGTTCCAAGTAAAACAGGATTCCAATCCCTTGGAATCTCCTGGCAGAAGGGTATCTGCATTCCATATGGCTTAAATGGACACCCTTATGGGCGATGCTGGTCCAGGATGAAAATGCTCAGAGAACGCAGGAAGGAAGATAAAAAGTACATGAAGAATCTGCTTCAAGCTCCTCAGTTCCATTTTCTAGGACTTCTTCTCAGAAGAAAACACATATTTTTTTTTCTTTCCTGAGAAATGCTAGCACCATATACAACATCCAACATCCAAAACAGAATCCCACTTAACAAAGAAATGTTAATGGAATAAGGATTATGGAAAGATCCAACCATAGAAGTACACACAGAGGCATCAGAGGCAGAAGAAAGAAATTATTCAGTGTTTTCTTTTATGGGGACGAAAAAAACTGGCTTACCCCTTGAGAAGCTTATTTATTCTATACATGAATAAATGACTCACCACTGATTGCTCAGCTGCCAGAAATCAATCTACAAGAATAGCAAGTGGGACTCTACACCCTTTTGAGGACCATGTTAGACATTTGCAGTACTATGCTTCTCAAGCCTACTTGGTAAGGCATTGCACTGCTTTCAGCAGGCTCAGGAATCAGTAAATAACCAAATAACCATTTGGACCAGACAACATGTGAGCAAATAACCCCCTTGGTTCATCATGTATTGATTACAAGAAGGCACATTTTATGTACAAGATGCTGATCTTGACACAGTATTTGTGTGACCTCCTGATTTCTATGGTAATGAATCAGAGTTGAAATCTGTGAATTTAAGTCTTCTTGCAAGCACCCCAAACATCTATATGAGAGGCTAATCACTGTAAGAAATATGATTTTCCTTCACTACATTTGAAAACCTTGGAGTTTTCCTCCTCTTGCTGCTTTTTCATTGCAGGGTCAGTTAGCACAAGCAGAAGGCAGGGTGCTCCACTGGGGCACCCTTTCTGCTACTGAGTCCTAATTACAGAAGTAATTAAGGAAACTATGCAGTGCAGCTCTGTCCCCAGACAGCTTATGTGACTAGGTAAGGATAAATATAAGCTACCACAAAAGTGCTATCACACTCAGCTCCAGCTGATCAGCATTTCCAACATAACTGCTACTGAAAGCGATGGACAGTGAGTAAACAAAGGCAATCATGATAAAATTAAAGAATATTTCAGCAGGGCTAGGACTCTTCTTGCTGCACTGCACAGACAGACACATACTTGTGAAGATTTACTCCATGAACTTTTAAAATCCACTCTACAATTTTCTCCGTGAACAAATCTCTGCACTGAGTGCAAGCCCTGCCTGAAGTCTTTGCCAGCCTCCCCAGACTGAGCAAGGTTCAGCTGCAGAGAGACTTGCAGGACCGGAACATCAGGAACAACCCCAGAGGCTGCAGCTGCTGAGCTGCACGAGGCTTAAAGCTACAGGAGCAAAGTCTTTAAGAGAGTGCTACAGAGAGAGCTGCAAAGTTACCTGTGCACACACGGAGCTGATACAAACACTACATACATTCACTTAAATATGAAATACAGAATATTAATCCAGAAAGTTGCTACTTGAAAAAAAGATACAAAACAGCAAATGTCAGATCCACAGGGTGAAAAAAACACGACTGGACACCAGCATAGAAACTGTAAACCAGCCTGGCCAAACCACAAAATCAGAAACCCCATCAACACTGCCTAAGTTTTGATTTAATGGTTAGAGTCGCTTCTAAAAATAACTGAAGATATAAAATAAAAAAATCTACAGATAGAGAAAAGTAGTTGCAGCAACTGAGAATCATGGAAGAAGCTGATACATGCTGTAATGTATCAACATGAAACAGATCAGTTCTAAACCTTTGAACCCATCCCAGACTGACCCTTTCAAATCACCAATCAAATTTCAAGATGCTCTGTGGGATCTGCAGCACTTCTGTGGCCTAACTCTGTTGCATAGACAAGTGTAAATGGTGGCATGGTGACAGTAAAGCTGTGACTAACAACTTGTGAACTCCCTGTACATGTCTACTGCTATGCTTTGTACATTTTATTGTATATTTTACCTGCAAAGTAGTTATTCTGAACTTACCAGAGGCAGAATTTTAGCTATGTCTTTAACCTTACAATTATCAGCATTTTCTCAAACCCATTCATCACTCAGTGGCTGTTAAATAGTTTTTGAGTTACTGGAGAACTGAGCAATGGAAAAAAACCATCACGAAGGTGATGGTACACCAAAACAAGGCTCACGAGCTAGGAAGCACCATTTGTTCAGGTCTCTTGGCTTCCAGACAGGAGGGAAGATGATCTTTCAAATTCCACCACAGATCACAACACACCATCCAGCCTGCATGCTTCAGTGAGAAAGCATCCAAACCAAATGGCACATCTGGGAGATATTTTGGCTCTTATTCGGAATTCTCTTCCATTTAACTTCAGTTGGGAACATATCCATTAGCTAAAATGTTGCCCAAGACATGGAAACAGCCCAAATATTGTAGTTATACTGAGAAAATAATGGGAGCCTGAGAAGATCCCAGTTTTGTATATTTGCTTGCCAGGCAAAATAAATGGTGAAGCACATTTATATCAAATAAAATGTATGACAGCTACTATCTTCTCCTGTTGACTAACCAGAAAAAATTTATAAAAGAAGGTTCCTTAGAAAAAATACATTTATTTTACCCTGAAATTAGATGGCAAATTGCTAGTGAAAAACATACTACTAGTGCATTCTAGTTTGTTCTCAACTGCATGTACAAAGTTACCTGTCTGATAGTGTAGTTTTAAAAGGGTCATATACAGAAACAACTATGTAATGTTATTTGGACTGTTATTGAATGTAGCAGCAATATAAACAAATTAAATGCATAAATGAAAATAGGCCTTATAGGCATCTTGATCCATGGCTTACCTCTTAAGAGCTATTTAAAACAGATCAACATATGCAATAATATTATAAGCATTCTCCAACCTCTATTATATTTCCCTTATAGATAAATTAAGTGCTACACATCTAGAAGACTGTATATGACATCATTACATATATATTGCATACACATTACAGTTTGCAAAAGAAAACTTAACTGTGAATTCAATTTTCTGCTGAATGATGAAAAACTTCATTCTTAAAAAACCTTTTCTCCACTCCTTTTTCAGCAAGAACACAACTGTGAATTGATGATTTCAATGAGATGACATGTCTGAGGCTGTCTGGTTTCGGAGGCATTTGAAAGGGATGGTGAACAGAGAAGGAGTGCTGCTGACCGAAGAGAGACATTTAATGTCAAACTTTTCACTGATTTAGCTTGAAGCTGAGGAGGTTGGCTCAATCTCTTTCAAAACCTTCTGAGAGAGAAGCTAATCTTGCTTTGCATCATTTTGTTGTGAGCAAAAGCAACGAACACCTTCATTTCAGGGTGAAAAATGCATGATGTATAAAGCAGATTTAACACTCAGAAGACATGAGCACCCCCTAAAAATTCCATGCCACTGGTTCAATTTATTTTCTAGAACGACTAGGAAGCTATACCATAAAAAAAGCTGCAGAGCAAAAATAGTCCAAACTTCTTGGAAGTATGGGCATAGCTCTCCCAAGGGAAGCTTCGGTTCTGTGTGTATACATAATCTTTCCCACAAAACATGTTGCAAAATACTGTAAGCATTACTAACTAAAACTGAACAATGCAAAGAATAAGGAAAGTCAGATAACCTGTCAGTTGCTCTACTGACAGAATGCCTTGTTTATGTACCAGTAGTCCAACACTAGCCAACAGGGTCAGAAAACAAGGTGCCTTCTGCCTGCTTTAGAAGTCACCTTCAAAAATAACTAAGAGCATTAAATTTCTTTCACAAGCAAAGTCTAAACCCACAATTCTAAATCCTTTTGCACATATACCAGTATCATAGTCAAAAAGGAGGAGAAATGTGTGTGACGTGGCACAGCCTTGCAGAAAGGCTTGGCTGGACATGCTCCTCCTCACAGCAGCTCCTCAGCCCTTCCCTGCAGGTCCCTGCAGCAGTTTTTCCATGTACGACCCAACTGGGGCTCTGCTCCCCATGCAGGAACCCAGGAGGGAAGTTTGGAGGAAATAGTTCAAGTTCTGTCAATTTTAAAGTGAATACAGGCTTGTAAGTCAATACTGGAACTGAAACACAACATGATGCACGAAAGCTCCTTTCCCCTCCTGTCCCTCTGAAACAAAACAGATGAGTAAGACATGGCTGTGTTACTTTCACAGAATATTGGCACCTCAAAATGCAGATTTATAGTTACATTTTTTGCTTTCAAGCCAAGAAAAATAAAATGCATTTTGATATTGATTTTAGCTTTCTTAACCTTTGACAGTGAAGCATCGTGAAACACTTTTCATAACACTTTAAATTTGAACACCGTGGCTATAAAGAGTCATGGTTCTTTTCTTCATAAAGTCACTGTATACCATTTTTTAAAAATAAAGCATCATCTTCCTTTAAGCATGTGTTTTACTTTTACAGGCTTGCTGACACTTTTATTGTCAAATAATTTGAAACTGCCAGGCAATGAAGCAAATTATGGCCAATATCACAATGGGAAGCAATACTTTATTTGGGATATTTGAGCCATGGTGTACGAATTGTTATGATCCAACCACCAACCCAACCCAAAGACAAGCTCTCGCAGGCATTTTTCGGGAAGCCTACAGCTACTCCCATGAGCTAACACATAAAGCTGTCACCTTCCTGCTCTGCAGATCTACTTGTTGTGTACACTCAGAACTTGATGTCCTCACGATAGTTATAAAAGAATTACTCTTCTGCAGCTGTTAATGTGGCAGAGCGATGACTGGGGTGAAACCCGGGTGGATGTCCTTGTGCAATGCACCCTGACACGGTGTCCTACTGAGCATCACCTGCCTGCAACCCACGTCCTTCTCAGAGTCTGCTCTCAAAATCTTCCCTTCCCCTGGGTGGGTTTGCAAGGCTAGCAATTAGAAAATGGATATTGCCCTATCTTACCGTGCCCTCCTCACACCTCAGGTTAAACAGGTATAAATACTGAAGCACTTTACTCAGCAACATTTACTGAGGTTTTAGGGGTTTGAGCCATTATTAACCAACACACCTATGAGCAGCCACACAGATGAGCTGGTGCCAGCCAGTCTTAAGACAGCAGGAATAAAGGTACATACAGTTTTCTCCTTCTCTTATTGCAATAAAAGCAAGTCATCCCCAGCTGGAGATTTACACTGTGTGATCTCAGCATACTCTGCTCCGAGTTCTCAGGCACTCTGTGCTTTACACTTCATGCAGCAATTAAATCCTTAAGTATTCACACACTAACAAAATCCAACCATTTGTTTGGTTAAACACTTCTAAGGCAATTTCAAGCTTAAGGGAACTAGGTATCAGCATTTCTATGAGATACATTTTGGAAACAGGCCAAGTGATTTGGAAATAGGGTGGTTAAATAGCAGACCACAAGAATGAATTATTGTAAATGATATCACAAGGAAGAAAACGGAGAGTTAAATGACACATACTTTTTCATACACTAGCATCTTGACTAGCCAAGAGTAATCAATTAAAAAAGCAACACCAGGTAAGATAACATCACAAACCCCAAGAGAGAATTGGGACAGTACAGTGTATAGTCCTACCATGCTCAGGAAGAGGTTTTTTAAGAGAAGCCTTGCTGTGGCAGCCTGACATGGCAGACAAGGAGCTTGTACTGGCTCTGTCTTGAAGCCAGGCCTGGCTCACTGGTTTAAAGCCAGCTTTTTGTCATCAGCACCAGTGGAGTCAAGAATAACCTTAAAAAGGTGTTGGAGAACACTTTTTGTATAGGAAATTTGATTCTGAGCATTCTCAAGAAATCAAGTTTTTGCTTGAGCCTCCTATTCAAAAGAAGAGGCTGTAGCCACACAGGTAAACAGAGACATCAAACAGTTACATGACCACTCTTCATCCAGCTGCAAGTTAGGTAACCATGTGGTCCCACATTAGTTTTTTTTCTCCTCAGCTGTGTCTTTTCATCTTGTCTACCTTCTCCACAGCTTTTCTATCATCACTCCTCTTGTACCACTGTCTCACTTCAGGCTTTCCCAAACTATCTCAAAGATACTGGGAGTCTTGTCTCAAACTTCTTACAGATGACAAGATGTGCCACTAACTGAGCTTTGCTCAGATAGAAAGAGGGTGATAAAAATAAATACCTCTGTCTACACTGAATTTTGAAGGAGAGAGGATTGCCTGCCCATATGTCTACAATTCCAGCTATAGGGACTTCAGTGGCTGCAGCAAGAGTACATAAAAATTTGAGCTATCTGGATTAAAAAATAAAAAAGAAATGAAAGCAACCAAAGACAAAAGCTTCAGTAGGTGCTGGTGCCTGTACTGCTCAGGGCTTCCCCTCACTGTCACAGCACAGGACAGTGGCTCACAGGATCAGAGCAGCAGTGTGGTGGTGGGTGCTGTACCCCGGCAGGGAGCTGTGCCCCTGCTCTGCTGCTCCGGCCCTCTGCTGCTAAGAGAAAACCAGCAACAGTGTGTGGGAGTGTCCTCTCTTACAGTGATTTGTGCCAAGCACCCCTTCAGATCCATTCCTCCCACAGGATATGAAATCTAAATCTCACTGAATCCACCAAATGAGCTGCACGTAAGAGCTGGCTCAGTAAACACCCACATATTACTAGTAAGATTGCTATTTTCATACACAGGCTAAGAAGGAGTCCCTTGCTTACAGCATGGATCCATTGAAGGAATCTATGACAAGATCCTTAAGCTTCTGCACTAAATAAATTGATTTCCATGATCAAGTATAAGCCCTCCTCCACCCATGCAGTTTGCATTAAGGCCTTAAAAATTTCAAGTTTGCCCAGAGCAAAGAGCCAAAAAATCTTCTGATTGGCTTGTTCAGAGATAAATTGGCTCCCAAGTGACATTCTCAGTGTTTCAGCTGAAGCAGAGGGATGTTTCTGATATAGAGGCGCTGCACACAAATAACAAGTACTGGGAACACCATGCTAGTACTGCTGGGTTGGGGGAAGGAGGTGGCAGCAATGAGGGTTCCACCAGATGCAGAAGGCAGCTAAATACCTCAGCCAGATCCATGCTGACAGTGTGCCAGAAACCAGGAGCAGGCTCAGGGGAAGTTCTGACAAAAGGGCTATTTATCTGACTAGTCCTTTTGCTAAACGGATGATTTCTTTTTTCTGCCTTTACTACCCTAATTATTATTATCCATTTTTAACAGATGTATTTAGTAAGTCTCTCAACTTACTTTCTTTAGCAGTACTCTCTTTAGCAGAGAGAGTTTGGTGAAAAGTCAGCAGAGATGGCAGCAAACCCTAAGTTCTGGCTAGTTTCCATCCCTTAGAAGCCTCCCCATTGGAAAGGCAGTATTCATGGCTGCAGCTGACTTGCTCCAACAAGAAGCAAGGAAGTCAGAGCTGCAGGGAAGAGAAGGGTGCATGCAGGGAGAAACCTGTATTGGCAACTGAGTACTTCCCAATCAACATGACAACAGTAAACGTCGCTGGCTCCTCACCAGAATGTCTAACCAGCACAGAGTAAGAACAATACAGCTACATTTCAAGTTACTAAACTTGCACTTAACTAAACCAGTCCCTTTCTAGATGTCTATTGAGAAGTGGAAGGTACTGAAAGTGAATTATAAAAGTTTGATACTTCCAGTACAGGCCATGATTCTTGGGTGCTGACATTCAGAACTACAAGCCTTTGCTTTCAGCAGCTGTTTCTGGACACTCTGACCTGCGTTGCCCAGCCTGGACAAACATCCATCAGAGATCACCTGAATAGGTGAAGGGTCAGACCTTACTTAATGATTTTACTGTAAATATTGTCAAGTTTTCTTAGGTGTGTATGTGCATGCTCACACACACATGTCCATGAAAATAAAAGGTTAACACTTCCAATGTCTTTCCATGATGAAAACTGGGCCAGTGTCCAATGGCACAGGTTCATTTAGTTTTTTAGACAGCCTATGATTTTTTTGGTATTGTTCAAGCAACCTCCAAATTAGCAGCTCTCAAATGGAAGACAACACACAGGAGTTTTAGAATACTCTACAGAAGCTGACAACTGAATGAAAACCCCCTGAGAAGACAGTTGCTATCCTTTCCACGGACATGTCCAAATGTTGAAGCCAAGTGCACAGTAGTGAAGGAGGCTGCCCATTCCCCAGCTGAGAGTGTTATTTTGTCTGTATGAACATTTCTTTCCTATTTGAAAGAAATACCCACTCTTCATGGCAGCACCTAAAGTGGAAGTACAGCACTGCATTGTGCAACTGCAATTAGAAATACTCCTGCCCTGAACACCTCAAGGGGCTCAGCCCAGGCGTGGAGCAGCACCACACCAGCAGGACTCCTCTGGAGGCTCTGCCAGACTGTGCCTCTACCGTGGGGTAACAAAGAGATTCTCTGGACAGACACGAGACCTAACACTGACCTGAACATGAGGACTGGGAATTACATCTGTTTCAGGGGGAACACACCGAAGTTGAGTTGGGGACCAACTGTACCTGCCCTCTATGCCCTACAGTGGTTTAAAAGCCAGGCATACTCCCACTAAAATTGTATTTTGACTTACACAATTGAGTTCCCCACACCAATGAGAAAGATTTTGCTACTGAATTCTATTCAACACAAGCAACATCCATTAAGAGTACTTCTATCGTACTTCATGTGTATCTGTATTAAAGACCAGCATAAAAAGCAGAATACAAATGCAACAGCAGATAGGTTTTTTTTCAAGATATGCAGAGAATGCTAAGCTAAAACTATGACAGATAAAACTCACAGCCGACAACTAAAAAGACATTTCACACACATTATAGACAGCAAAAATTGCATGGCAGACCATAATACAGCACTTGAAGGAAAGCTAAAATTTGTTACAGCAAACACACTACTAATACTTAGTGATCTGGGCTTTGGTTAAAAGGCTTCTACCTTTCTGTCAGTAACCAACCTCACAGCCTGAATTAACCAGTACTAACAGAACACATTCAATTAGAGTAAAATTATTGTTAATTCTAGTAAATACATTTCTCTATTTTTAATCAAATTCAATTTTTCTGAATTAGCATAAAATTAATATAGTCCATAGCTACAACAAAATGAAAAATACCTACACCTGATGAAAACAGTAAATATTAATCAAACCAGAGGAATCAAGCCAAAGGAATTACTTCAGAAATGGATAGCCAGTTAATTTTGCAATCAACCAGTAAGTAGTAGCAATGTACTTTGTATTATTATTAGAAACAAAACCATTACTACCAACAAGCTGTTTCAAAACTGTAGACTGAAAAGTTAAAGCTAACCATAATTTTTGCATATTATTACAGCACTGAACTTCAAAATGCATAAAAGTGCACAAGGCCAAATTAAAATACTAGTCTCACCCGCACAAAATAGTTGAGCATTTACATCTGACAGATTAACATCCTGAAATCTTAAAAGCAGTGCTTTCAAGAAGTAATAAATACAATATTTTGTACCGTAGGATAGATGGGTTTAATAGCAGACACTGAAGGACTTGGGTTGGAAAAGGCAGGACTTCTATTATCTGATGGCAAAAGAGGGTCAGTTCCTACTTTTTAAATGCAACATTGCCCCCACCTGGACGAATGAATTTTGGTTCTAGGTTGGTGTTAGTATTAGAAAACTCAATAAAATACTGAGAATTTCAAAAAAGAGTTTGGAACACAGATACAGCAAACTTTGATCATCTTTTCTCATATACCTTTTACAAGCTCACCTAAATCCTTTGCTGACTTTTAGAAAATCTTCCAATATTTTCCTGAAATAAATGACAGCCACTCAGTACTCACAGAAAGTCCTTTTATATTATACACTTACTCATTCCTGCAAAAAAGTGAATAGTGCATTTCCTACAAATAAAACTGTATAATATTATGATAAATATGCGGATATAGTTTCAATGCAATATGTATACTGCACGTGCAGAATGTCTGCATATAAAAAAGATAAATACACAAGGGTTATACCTGAATTGACAAATATTTAGATTATAGAAAACTGTGTATTATGCTTTGAGGTCAAATAATTAAAATCAGCTAAGTAACTTTTATTTTAGCTAATGGAAGGCTTAGCTATGAACAACTGAATCTGACCAGTTCTTTCTTCTTCACAAAAGAAGCAACTTTCCTTTGTGATATTCTTCACAGAATCACAGAATGGACTGAGTTGGAAGGGACCCAAAAGGATCACTGAGTCGAACTCCTGGCCCTGCACAGACACCCCAACCCTCCCACCCTGGGCATCCCTGGGAGCAGTGTCCAAATGCTCCTGGAGCTCTGGCAGCCTCGGGGCTGTGCACATTCTCTGGGGAGCCTGGGCAGTGCCCAGCACCCTCTGGGGGACAGACCTTTTCCTGATACCTGGCCTAAACCTCCCTTCATCACACACCTTGGAGTGACCAGCCACTCAGTTTTAAGGAGCCTTAAAACTGTCCTTTGTCTCTTTTCAGTCATTCAAAATAAAAAGCCCCAAACACTGAGCATCTTCCCTCTCTGCTTCATCCAGAACAACCTTTCACAACTACTCGTACTTGCAGTCACGAAAAACTCCCTGCAATGAACAAAGCTTCTGAAATGACAATAGGAGAGGTGCTAGAAAGATCTTTTGGGAGCACCACAGGTAATAATAAAAAGAAAACAATAAAAGCTACATGAAAGTGCCAAATGGCAGGAAGCAAACCCAAGTTTGACAACTTGAGTGGAACACGTATGTGTGAAGGCAGTGCTCCCAGAAGGCTGCTGTGTGTTTGCTCTGGCAAGTACAGGATGTTACAATATGAAAACTTGGGCAAAGCTTACCTCTTTCCACAGCACTTATTTTAGTGCCCCCTGCTGTCAGTATTATTCTGATGACTTAAAGTTGCACTGGGATATTAAGGAAAGAAATAGAAACAAGAATATGCCTCAGAGTTAAACTATTCAGATAAAGGCTTTTTGCACTACTAGACAGTTTTCCATATCCCCAGCTCTATCATTTGACTAAGCAAATAACAGTGCTTGTTGATATAGCCAAGACACATATAAATACTACATAACATTATGCTAAGATTGTAGTTTTGTGACAGATGTGTTTGGTTTTGTGACACTAACAAAGGTTTCTGAATGCAGTAAGACTTTCCAGGCATACCTTGTTTTCCTGTCACCCACAGCAGTGATGAAATACCAAGAAAACAGCAGTGAGCTTTTGTAATGGGAGACAATCTGTTTCACCAAGGATACTGTACTCTGCCCAATGCTGTCATTGAAATCAATAAATTATTTCAATGAAATAAGTAATCAATAAGCAATTATGAGAGTGTTAAAAGAAACAGTCAAATAAACTGAAACACATCATCTGATGATCTAACCTGCTTCTATTTAAGCTTCTAAAGCTAGTTTTATTTTATAAATAATAATAGTCCCACTGTGAATACAAGGTTAATGGATTCTCTCTTAGGTCTGCTGCACTTGCCAAGCAGTTGATGCTGGTTGTACTCCCCTTATTTATGCTTTCACCCAAGCTCTCTTAATAAATTACACTCTGGCCCTGGCTCCAGTGAGGACCAGTGTCCCCCTTCCAGCTGCCAGGACTGCACCAGGGCCTGGCAGGTGAAGGCACTGGAGTGCCTGTGTTCCTCAGGGCTGTGGAGCAGACCCTGTGCAGCCTCAGGGTCTGCTGTTCATTAACATTGTAACCTAGGAGGGTATTTCAAAACTTTAAAAAGGCTGGTTTTGCAGCAGAATAGACAATTATTTTCATTATTTTGCAAAGCCAAGATGGATCTACCAACCCCCAAAAATGTCATTAAGTGCTTCAAGGTCAGTGAACCTGCCAATGAGAGTTGCTTATGAAGAGCTGAATTTTCACTAAGGTACATTTGTCAGATGCCATAAAAATACCAAGACCTGCAACTTGTGACACCTGCAGAACAGCATCTCAGGTAATAGCTGCTATCTATTTCAGTTACATCTGGGCTCAGGCAGATTTTCTTACATTTCTATTATTTAAGCATAAGCCTCATCATGAAGAATCAGCTTTTATTTTAAGATCACAGAAGCATTTTCTATTTGCCAAACATTGCGGGAGCCCTGCTGATCAACTGCAAGAGAACAATCAACTCCTGCCACGCGCTTGGCACGCGGCAATGCCAGGAAGGCACCGAGGCAGGCGGCATGAGCCACCAGGCTGCAAATCGAATGCAATGAACCATGATTTTACTCAATAACTTCTCAAATCAAAACACAAAATATACACTTCAGGTTCACACCTCTGATGGTTTCTAGAACAACCCAGCAGACCACAAAGGTGAGCAGAGACATCTGCCTTGCCCCGGGCTTCTTCTGCTTGCATGTGGCTTTGACGTTCACTGTTCTCCCTTCCCCTCTCTCCCCAGCCACAGTGTGACTCCACACTGCAGCACTGGCAGGGCAGGGGCAGCAGACAGAAGGGAGTACCCAAGGCAATCTGTTTCCATTATTTTTAAGAAAGTTTTAATTTTCCAGATGGCAGATGGTGATGACTTGAGACAACACTTTTCATAGAAGCACACTGGCTCTGACTGAACTTGTTCTGGATGCTGTTTCCCAGGGTCAAGCCAAAGTCAGAGACCAGTTTAGGAAAGCTGAAACCAGAGTTTCCACCTCCCACAAGGGCCTCTAACCGTTGAACCAATATGTTTCTACAGTGTGAACAAAATCAAAACTACTCATTAGACACCGGAAGAATGAGCCAGGTGGGGGCTGCCATTTGATGAGCAGGCATCCCAGGTGCACATTTGCTCTTGGTTTTTTACATAAAGGAGTCAGATCTCTACTCCTTTAATTTATTTGGATATTGTCTTCCTTGAGTAGCAACTTTTAATTCCATACTACTCCTCACCAAACACTGAAAGACCTTTGATTTCGCAAAATGCTGGAAGCCTCTTCTGTGCAAGGCAAGAGATTGCAAACTACAAGTACTTCTGCTTATGACTCCACTTTCCCTACTACCTAACACAGTTACAGCCTCAGTACAGAAACAGAAGGGGCCTTGGCATCCAATTAGTAATGCAATACCTGGAGAGGATGCAATGAACCTCTGTCCAGGGCTCAGTTCCAATCCAAGCTGTCAGAGCTTTAAGATGACAGAAGAAAATCAGTGTTTGTGAACAGCCTGGCATACATCATCACTGCAAGCTGCAATTCGCAACGTTCCAAGTAGAAGATTTTATTTATAGTTAATACTGAGTAAAAGGGCCAAGTGCTCACAATGGTGACTCAGCCTACCCATTTATCTGGGTGGCCATTCTGACCACAGAGCACCTGCTTAGGAAAAGTGTTTGGTTTAGAGCACACTGATTATTTCAGTGTTCACCACAGAATGCTATAGTACATGAATCATTTATATAAAACACTGACTTGCTGCTATTGCAATATTTACTTTTAATATCCACACTGGTTAAATGCCCGTATCTACTGAACACCCACACTTCACTAAAAATACTGATTTCTTTCTCTGTCAATCATAGTGCTTTGTGTTAGATAGCTATTTCAATATTTAACAGATTGAAAAGGATAGCCCTGCTTAGCAAGGCAGTGCGTATTAACAAGAAGTGTCAGAAATTCCCTTGACAGTCCTTTGTTTTGCACTGGGATCTTTTACTGCAGAAGCTGTACCTACAAAAAGCATGGATTATGATGCAGTATCAGGGATCTAATTCCATACCACTTTCTTACAGAAGCAATAAACCCACTTGATATAGGTTAATTTTAAAAAATGAACATCATAAAGCCAGGCTCTTCTAAACCTGCCACAGCTTTTAAAGAAGTCAGAATAACAGCCTTAAAGAAAGATATAAAAATGCAAAAGCGCAAGTATTTTGGCCTATGATCTTCTTTTGATACAACTAAATGCTTGTTACTTATATTTTTAAAAGTAGAAACAATACAAGCACTCAAGCATTTCACAGAAGCAAAGCTTTAGTCTTCCAAATGTATTTTTTCTAATATTCAGGTGCTTTGTTGCCTTATTTATGATACTTACTGCACTGCACTGCTTCGTATATAAAAAACCTGAGCAGCACATTTCTACAAAACCCATGAATGTTATTCATATCCACTAAGAAATGTTAAGAAAAAGAGATGAAATTCTACTGAGTAATTTATTAAAAGTCATACCAAATACCCAATCTCCCAATTCTATTACATACAACTGTATGAATAGTTAAACTAATGTTATGCCAAAACACTGGCAGCAACAGAAATAACCCTTCAAATACTTTTACCTCTTTTTCAACACAAAGTCTATTTTTTCCCCATGTTCAGGGCCTCCTAAGACTATCCAACAGAGGGCTCCCCATAGCTGTTAAAAAACTTAATTGAAAGCCAATGTACAAATGCTAATACACACACACAAATCAGCACACTGTCATTTTAATGCCCTCCTCTGTATGCACACGCACACCCATCTACACCCAAATCAGACATCTGTAAAGCCACACAGTGAAACCACTGAGGCAGTGCCCAGGCACAATTTGTATGCTGCTCATGTCTGCTGCCACAAGATTTTTTCTGAAACACTATTTGTAACCATGGAAAATTAGTGTGTTTTTAAATTTTCTTTACAGATATTAAATTACTTTTTCATATTAATTTTTATTCTCCCTTGAGAAAAATACTAAGAAAATGGTGTGGGCCAGAGTGTGCTCTGTGAGTATCAGCCAGTGGGAGAGGCAGGGAGCCTGGCAGCTGCTCATGCACATGGGGCACCACTTTGCTGACCCCCACCTGCACCTGAAAAACTTCTCACCAAGACCAAGGTGCAAGGTTATTCCAAACTCTGTTAAACCTTTTTCTCTCTGTTGAGGCTGGGTTGCTGCTCAGCAGTTTAGAAATGCAGAAGTGATCGATGTATTTGGTAGGTTATGGTTTCCTGACGTTGAGATACCTGAGGCTGGTAAAACCCAAACATATTTTAAAGCATATTTTCCAGTACTGCAGAAAATAAGGGTTTGCAAAGAGTCTTGCATGAGCTCTTGTGGTTTAAGAAGGACTACAGTCATCCACTAAACTGTCCATGGAGACTCTAAGTGAAGGATTCCTACCTATACCCTACACCCTGAGGTCTCCCTTGTGGTTTGAAGACCTTAGTTTTAAATATGGGATATCATAATGTACTGTGGCTTATCTTTTCTCAGTAACATATGACAAGATTTCCTGTATGCTACACGCCTTTTCTTTTCAATTTAATTGAATGACACAGCTGATATGCTTTTATGTTGCTGTGTCCTTCCTGATCAAAAAATGCTCATAGCACATTATCTACTCAAACACAACATAATCATAAATCAAAGCTATTGCCCTGCAATAAATTAACGTTAGTATTTGATGGGTTTAGTAAGCTATTAACCACAGATGAAGATAATACATAAACTATTGTACAAGAAGCTTTTAAAAAAGTTTTTACAGTATTATAAAGAAATTATCTACCAGTAATTCCAGAAGTTCACCATGCAGCACCTAGAGATGTGCCTAGAACATTAGCCAAAAAGGCACATTTTTTAACTTCTGAGATTCAATTTGTTTTCCATAATAGGTTTTGAGCTTATCAATGATAATACTAATTTGCTTTCCTTCATACATTTACATTCCACTGTGAAAATACATACCTACATTCTTTCTGCACAGGCTACAGAGATAACCCAATACATTTCCTCCACTGTCAGTGATTTAACTTCTCCAAAACTAGTTTTGCATTTCTAGAAACAAAGGCTTTTTGACCCATGTGTTTGGAGGTGAAGTACTAAAGTTATGATCTGATATATTACACATCAGACAAATAAGTCTGTCTTTCAATTTATGGCAATGTATTTGGTGCTTCCATTCACTCTGCTTTTACCTGCAGTGATACTGCAAAGCACACAGACATGTAGTACATGTAGAGAAAACTTTATGATATTTCCAACTGTATTATATATCACTAAACTCTAAGTAAATATTTATAAAAAGCTTTAGGCACAACACAGAACTAGAAGTGCCCTTCCCTGACCTGAACAGAGTTTGATCTCTTCACACATTCTAATGTCTTTTTCCTTGTTGGGATGTCTGCGTGTGCATAGGCATTTGTAAGATCTAATCCATGCTGCAGTTTGATGCAATTCTCTAAAAGCAGCCAACACCCTCTCATGATCCTCTACCCCACCACCAGAGCTGAGGTTTGGATCTGAGGTTCAAGAGCAAACTCAGATGACAAATTTTGGAACTGCCCTTGTACTTAGAATACAACCATTTCTTAAACTAAATTCTAAGTGCCTCTGGTCCAGAAGTGTTTGAAACAGTATCTCCTTCTCCTTTGCAACTGGAGATGCAGGTGTACAAGGCTTTTGGAAGAAACCAGAATAGTATGGCATGCAAAGCTACCTTCTATTTTAAAGATTCAGACTTTTTATCATTATGCAGCCATCCTATTTCTGAGAGTACATACAATTCCTATATGGAAACAGCAGTAGCGAAACAAAATCAAACAAACTCTAACCCTTTACTTACCATAAGTCTCCATCTTCAATAGTCTTATCATTTGGGGCTCCAGCATGGCCATAGTGCAAAACAGATGAGTTGTCCCCACTGATGGGCAAAAAGAAAATTAGCACAATTAGTGGAAGAAGAAACATTAACACACACGTTCACATGACTGTAAACATCAGTGGATTCACATCAAAAGCAGCCTCTGAGAGCTGCCAGAATCCCTGCCCCAGTGTGGGCTGCAATAGCCACCCCAGCATTTGTGCAGCAGAGATGTGCATGGCACAGGAGTTCTGCTACCCTGGCTGTAAGACAGGACCTTGCTGCAGAAGGAACATGGCACAGTTCATATGAATATTTCCTATGACCATAACAGTGTAAAGGAAAGAATTATGCACAAGTGATTTTTCAATTTGCATCCGTTTATTATTTCCTGGTGGGTTTGGGTTTTTTTTTGCTTGCTTTTTTAAAATTACTTAGTGATATTTTTCTCTATTCAAGGTTAAGTAGTCTGAGGCATAAAACAAACTAACTTCCACTGGAATAAAATCTGACATTTGAAACAGTCTAGGAATCACTGGGACTGGAGAAATTGAGCTGTCTGAGGGAACAGCTCCAGTTCCCCTCTGGCATGGCTACAGGTGGTCTCTGCTGGAGGGGATGCACTGCTTGGGGAACATTCACAGCTCACAATGTCAGCAGCAGGAGCAGGTATGAAAACTGTCACTCTCTTCTTACCTGTTGCTGAAAAATCACATTACAAAGAAAAGATTTTTATTCCTGGAAACCTTTCACAGTAAACTGCTGATTCACAAGAATAAAACAACTCCAGAGGAGGCTGGACACTTGTTCTGTTATTCTGAAGCTCCATGATCCACTAGGTGACTTACATTTGGCCTTGGCATCCTCTCTTGCTTACTGATATTCCTCCAGGTCTATAAAATGTCAGTTAAAAGGCTGATAAAGACCTCAAGCTCTACCTATTTTTCTTTTACTGTTTTCTTCTGATAGATGTGCTCACTTTTTCTCTTCAAAAAGCTGGAAGAATCATATCACACTCAGAAATACACATGTGGAGACAGGGTTACTGCAGCTTCTCTCTGACCCCTCCAGCTCACTTGCCAGTCTGTACCTCAGCTTTCATCAAAACCTTTCATTGGTCACCCTGCTCAAATTTGATTCTTTCAAGTGGTGATGCTGGGACAGCTTTGTATCTTAGATGACAGGAATCTGAGGCTCAATTTCAATCAATCTTTTGTTGTATCTGGAATAAATGTGACATCTGACATACTTCTCATATTAGACTTCTGATGTGTGCAATTACAAAAACAGTAAGCATGCACTGTTATCCAAAAAGAGGTTACCTTCAAGATACATTAGGTACTTGTGATATTAGATATTTAACAGATCATCAGTCATTCAGAAAATTTCATAAACAATGATTATGGAGCAGAAAGTAGTAAGTTTTTGCAGGCTCTCAATCTAAATGGCTGGATTGTGTCCCTGGAAGTGTTTAAAAAGACATGTAGATGTGGCACTTGGGGACATGGTCTAGCAGTGAACTTGGCAGTGCTAGGTTTATGGATGGACTTGATGATCTCAGAGGGCTTTTACAACCTGAATAATCATACATTGATATTTTGAAAACAGTAAGTATTTATTGTTAAGTATTCTTTAGCATGTAAGAATCACTATGTAGTAAGGCAGTGAAAGGTTATATTCCAGAATCATGGGCATGATTTTCCGATACAAAGTGTACTTCATAAAATTACACACACTCCAAACAGAAAAATTAGAAAAGTTTAAGTTGTTAAATCCAGAGTTAAAAAGTCCCACAGAACTAAGGCGGCAACACATTCATTTCGTGATGCTGGGTTAAGCACAGTTTCACAACTGGCTGGATGCTTTTCCTTGCTGGGTGCTGGACTTGAGAACCTGTGTTACTGTGCATATACCTAAAAATGGACCCAGGAAGCCTGTATACAACATAAAGACAGGTATCAGCTTCTTTCTGAGATGTTCTGTCTCCTGGGCACTGTTGGAATATTTTCCACACCAGGACACTTTCAAAATTAGTTTGCTCTATCTGAAGAAAAAATCTGTAATAGGGCAATGGAGTGCAATCAAAAGAAAAGGTCTTCTGTGCCAGTCCAGTGGGAAGTGTGTTCCCAGCCTGAGCTCTCATGCCAGGGGACAGGGGTGCAGGTTGCTCCTGCCCCTGCGCTGAACTACCAGCATGGGGAGGGGAGGCAGCACCACATCCTGCCTCAAGAACTGTTTCCCAGATGGAGGGCTAAGGTTTTGGGAGAACGGCATGTGGAAGCTGTTCATGACACTGTTTGGTGTTTAAGGAAAAACACAAAAAATAATAAAAAACCACCAACAGCTGGTGTGCACATACATACTCCACAGCAGTTTGTGAGGATTTTAGCTGCAGATACTATTCCTTATCTCCCTCCAAAACTGGGGATAAAGTAGAAGAAGCAAACAGCACATGTATATATTTATGATAAACTTTAAAAAAATTATCATGAACCTTAAGGGCATGACTCCATGTTTATTTATTTGCAGACAGCTTGTTTACTTTTCAAAATATGATGGTACCCTCAGCATCATATACCATACTAGTGCATAAATAAGTCATATACTCAAATTTGACATCTGCACAAACATTTTCAACAAAGCACATTGCAAAGACAAAGATGAGGGATTTCTTTTGCACATTTTAATGTAAAAGTTTTAGTTTACAAAATATTTCTGTTAGGCTCAGCACCAACTGTGATGGGAGCTGCATGAAAGATCTGTTTTTCAGCACCATTAGTGAAGCGTTAAGCAGGCACAATTTTTCTTGGCATTGGAGGCTCCTGATCTGTCACGCACATCTTGGCTCTGTCACACACACGGGATCATAGCACAGACAGCACAGTTGGTGCTGAAGACCAGATCTGCACACCATATGCATTTAAGGGGTTTTGGCTGTTGGGAGGGTCTGCTCCCTTGGGACTGGCTCTGGGCAGATCCCCTGGGCTGAACACCCAACAGCAACCATGGCAGAACAGACCTGCTCCTGAAAGCTCTCCCAACTGCTTTTCACCCAAAACAAACCCAGCAGGTGTACTGCAGGACTGGTCCCTGGCTCTGAGCAGGCCCTGCAGCTGAGGATGAGTGAGAGAGTTTGACTCAGAAATGCACTACTGACCCAAATTAAAATAGCAATATGGAAACCTCCAGCAGGTTCCTGATAAGAGGTCCATGTCCAATCTCCCCTGCAGGGTGCATCTTCACCACTGTCCTGAGATGAAGGGAGGAAGATGCTTCAGGAGCAATGCTACAGAAATGATGTGTACCCCACAAGGCAAATGCTACAGTTAGCCAGAAACTGTTCACACTGAATTCAGTAAGAGTTTCTAGATGGCTTTAAAACAATTTAAACAAAACCCCCAGCCACTGGCAAAGCAAATGGGCCTTCATGTAGAAGCTATTTCTTTCTTTTCCAAGAGGCAACAGCTGCAAGGTCTGGCATTAGAGCGTCAAGTTGGGGTTTAAGATGAAGCGCTGTGGGGAGGTAAGGATCACTGGCAGCTCTGCTGCCTTCTTTGTGGTCAGCACCTCTGAAAATCACTGCACACGAGGATGCCAATGCTTGCCTTCAGGCAGCCAACCCGAAAAATCCTCCAAGAGGTTTCTGTGTATCGATTTTTATTCCTTTAATAACTTGCTTCTAACTGGTGTCAAAGACATGTTTGTTACGGAAAGAATCGCACAAAGCAGCAGAAGAGCTGCAAATTAACACCACTGAGAATGCAAACTTTAGTAAGAGATTCCGATTACTACCAAAGGAAAACAATCCCCCAAGATGCATTTTAGATCAGAAAGCACCCTGAAAACAAATTATTAGAAGAAAGAGGAGAATTGTCAGCAATATTTTAAGAATAGGATATGCTGAGCATCAAGCACTACAAAAAGTGTAGCTATTAGCTCTGTTTTGAGAAAATCTAAAGAAAAGCCAAAAGACCCTTAACTAAAACCAGACCCTATTTCCATCAAGATTTAAATCATCATAGAATCAATCCAGAAGAAAGCATTAATCCTTCCTGCCACTTTTTTGTCTAAGGCATGAAAACTTAAAAAGTTGTACTGAAGTGAAAGAAAGGAAAACAGATTCAACAATTATCCTAATCTTATTCAAAAAGCTTCCCTTACAGTGACCCTCAGACAGAGGAAGACGTTTCACTGCACAATGTTGTTCTTAATGACTGATAGTACCTGATGAGAGCTGTCATCTGCCCAGAGACATCAATCAAGAAGATCTGAACCTGAGTCTAGGATGACAGAGTAACAAGCAGAAGCTGACAGTGGCTTCTGTGGTGCTTCCAGAGACACCAATGCCTCCACCACCACCTACCTCCAGCTGGAACCTCTCCACCTGCTTCCCAGCGGGTGCCATCCACCCTAGTGTCACCATGACACTGGGAATGGATCACCTCTGTTTTCCCATTTGTAGATATGGTTACTTGGTACCCTAAGACACTGCAGTGAGTAATTCATTTGCCGTTGGACACTGCCTGGAGGTAGCACTTTGTAGATGAGTGCCAAATATATCCAAGGATGCTTACCAAATGCTCCCAATTCTCCTTTCATGGCACTTCAAACCACTCTGAGCTGACTGTTTGAAAGGATCTGACTACAGGACCAATCTTAAAAGGTAACACCCTGTCACACTCATCAATGTGTGTTATTATTCTCACAGTAACAGTGAATACATGAAGCATTTTTGGTCACACCAAATATTCATTTAGCATCTCCTCAAGAATATAACACTGGACAGGGGAGCAACAAATAAATGCACCCATCTCATGACAAGGTATTTTTTTTGTACTGAAATATTGCATTGACTACTCCTGGTTTCCAGCTTAGTCAGCATCTTTTAAAAAAATTTGAATAACACACTTGTCTTTTATTTAAAAGGATTATTCTCCTCTATGGAAACTATTATCAGGCCTGTAATCTAAAAAGGAAAGATTCTGTCAAAATATGCCCAAATTAAGTGTTCAGGAAAATATAAAATTCAGCATGAATAGAATAAAACATTCAAAAATCCTAATTGCAAAAGCTATTTTTAGTTTTAAATGTAGTTAAGTGAAATATTTACAATGCATGACATTTTCACAGTAATAAAATGTCTTATTTTTGCAATTATTATGTTAATTGAATTCATTCACTTATTAGGAGCTAGCTTAAAACTGTTAATATTATTCAAATATTATTCATTCTTACTTCATCACTCACAGTCAGAACACAGAATACAAACACGTTTGTCTGTAAATTGCTATCTCATGTAATTATTTTTTTTTAAATCAAGTTTGTCTGCACTTTTAATTCTAGTGGTAGGATACAATGCCTCACAACAACAGTGAGTTACAATGTTGTTTGGATCTTGCATTCCAAGGACAGCCCTTCTCTATGTTTTAAATCCCCCAATAGTTCAGAGGGAGCTCTAATACTACTCCCATGTCCTGCAAAGCTAGACAGGGAGCTCCTGTCAGCACCCACTTCTGAGCTCCTGTCAGCACCCACTTCTGTTGGAGCTTTCCTCCTCCTGGGCTCCCCGAGTTGTGTAATGCCAAGTCCTGGATTTTTCAACCCTGTGGAGAGTTTGGCCTGTTCCCAGAGGTCTCAAGGACCCACTACACAAACATAAAGTAGACATTTCTATAGGTTTAGCAAAGTGATTTGACCACCAGCACTCAAACCAGACCCTGCAGCACAGGTTCTGATCCACTGTTAAGTGAATGTGAAGTTTGCATGGCTGTGAAAAATCATATCACCATCTGTGACAAAAGTTTAGAGATGGGACTCTCATTTCACTGGGATGTTAATTCCCAAGTTGTATGATGGTGCTTAAATGAGGAAAGTTTTCAGACAATTTAGATACAAAATTTGCCATAAAACTGCTCATGTTCCTCCTGCAATTTTGCATTATAAATTGGAAAATTGCATTTACAAATAAGCAATTGAGCAAACCACAGAAAGAAGTGAAGGTGCTAATTGTTCTTACTACCTTCAAAGCAATATAGCATTATTGTCACTAACATAAAAACTATCTTTTGTAAGTGTATGTGACTTCAGTGTAGGGCAAATGTTTCTGAGTAGCAGGAGAACAAGTGGAACATATACACTGACATATATGCCTCATCAAACTGTCATACACCTCTGATTAGATTAATTCCACTAAGTAAGATTAATCTCTGCACAAAGCACACAGCTGTTCTTCAGCATGTATCCCACACTGTTCTCTTAGGCATTTCTACAACTGCAGGGAGAACTTTTGTACTACTTTCCCAAATACAACAACCTTACACACTAGCTGTTCAGCAAGAAGCAGAGAGAGCAAAAAATTCCAAATTCTGAAGAGATTAGTTGAATTGCATCCTAATCTTTGAGACAAAGAATTTTGAGGATGACATGAAGTACTTAAGGTGTATTTCAAAGAAAGTATTTTTGAGCAACAGAGAATAGCTCTAAAGCCTTTCTCCATGATGCTATTTAACAAAAAAACCAACTGCAGCACAAGGGTGAGCACAAACATGATCTCAGCAGCAGCAGCAGTCATTGGGGAACCTCTGGAGTGCAGAAGAATCTATTACCAAGTTATTTCTTTAGGAGACAGAGGAAGCCACCTACCTCTCTTTGTCTTTTTCCAGTGAAAACAGGTGGTGCCACTCACTCTGGTAGCATTTGCAAACACATGACATGCCTAAAAGGACTAATTTACAAAAATCCAGTGGGAAACTGACCATAAAGATTACACAGTTCAGTGTAAATCATCTTCTTACCTGCCACAGATGCAAGTGTAGGAGGTGTGGCGCATGCCACCTCGAGAGTAGCAGTAGTGCTGGAACAGGCTGCAAAGGAACAAAGGTGGGAATTAATGACATATGCAAAAGCACCCCAAAGGAGGGAGAAAAACAAGTCTTGCTTGAGTACAGCTGTGTTGGTGTAAATCCCAAACTGCCCAGCAAGACTCTGCCTGTTTCTGCTCAGCTGAACACTCCAAGTGCCCCAGCACGCGATTCCCACAAAGCCATTAAGCAACTCTGCAGCAGAGAGAGGGGCTCAAGTAATGGTAACTGCTTTCCTTACAGCTCAACACCAAAAGGGAAATTACTGTTGGCAAAAAAGAGTTCATCTGACCATAGAACAAACAGGATGGTAACAGTTTAAATGCTGAAGCTGGTGAAGCTGACCAAACTTTCTGAAGTGGAATTGAGAAAACCACTGCATTGCTGCATTTCAGGTACAGAATCATATCCATGATCCCTCTTTTCAACTCTGCTACCTTCCATTTATGCCATGTAGAATCATGAGAAGTGATGTCCAACCAGCCTTTCATGGAGGAAGACAGCTCAAAGCTCTCCAAAGTAATTTCAGCAGAAGCTGTTGCATTTTTACCACCTCACAGACACCTTCTGCTGGAAGCTGAACTAAATATTCCCGAGGCCTGAGTTGCATCTGACTATGCTGTTCACCCTCCTCTCCAGATGGGACAGCAGAGCTCTCCCTTCACGTGAAACCAGGTACGTTCTGCATCACAGTCCAAGCTGGAATGTCTCATGTTTTCTTGTCAGTAGCACAACAGACACAGAGACTTACACAATTTCAGACTGCAGTACCTAAATACCACTATGATCTTCCCCTGTCCAAACATGGG
Source organism: Erpornis zantholeuca (assembly GCA_013400515.1). Taxonomy (NCBI): domain Eukaryota; kingdom Metazoa; phylum Chordata; class Aves; order Passeriformes; family Timaliidae; genus Erpornis; species Erpornis zantholeuca. Next base: position 231,125 of record VZTN01035178.1, read on the forward strand.
GAAAAAAATTAACACAGCCTCAATCCCAAGAGCAAGAAGATAATGTGGTACCATGGGGCCGAGTCTCCTGCAGCCTATAAAGGAGAGTACAATGCAGCATTGTTTGCTTTTGTGTGTGCCTGGGACAGGGAAGGGGAGGGAGAGCAGCCCATGCTCTCCTACAGAGCTCCTCTTTCACTGCCATCCTGCTGGAGGAGCTGTTTGGCCTTAAAAAGCATTACAGTGTTTTCATCTCTGCTGTCAAAGTCCCCTTCATATGAGGGCAGATGTGCCCAAAGCACAATTAATATAGGATTAGGTGCTTTACGAGCTAAGCACATATCATGGATCCTTTTATTCTTTTTGAAATATGCTCTAGTTACAATCCAATTCCCTGTAATACTGAATGAAATCCAAAACCTCATTTCTTGTAGTACTGAAATAATTTCATTAACATAGAGTGATAATGGTCCTATTCAAAGAATAGAGATGTTGTGATTTTGTCCTTCTTCAGCAGCAAGCCACAGAAAACAATTCAAATTCAAAGGATATTGAAGACATTACATGCTTGTAAATCTAAACTGGATTTTAAAATTACACAAAATGACAGTATTTAAAGAGAAACAAAAGAAAACGAACAAATTAATCACATATGAAAAAAGAAAAGCCTCCATTTAGAGATTCAGTAGAGGGACATCCTGTTTACAAGATCTCTTTTCTGCTCAAAATACTGCAGTGGTTTACAAGGCAAAAACCACTAAGTTTGTTTTGGCCCATAAATGAATAATGGCAATGCGTAGGGCAAATGCCAGAGAAGCTAAGGAGAAACTCTGACATGGTGAGAACACAGCAGAGATATCACTAATTGAGCTAATAAAATTTATCACCTAAACTGTAATTTGCTCTGACACAGACATTTTTTCACTGAAATGGACATTTCATATGGAAACATTTGCTTGCAGGCAAGGTTTACTCTAAGACATGACACTATACAAAAACATCTTGCACAGTAATTATACTGTTATATATGTATAGATACATTTTAGGAAGGAACTTTTAGTGTATTTTATGGACCTTTCACCTTAAATAATCGAATAAACTATGTCCTCCAGACAGCAACTTTCAGTAATCTTATAAAGAGCTTAAAAATGAAATGTGAAAATGACATAATGAAGGCTGTAAACATCTTTCCATCATCAGTGATGCAGGATAGCAAGGTTTCTTTTTTCATATGACAACTGATCCCATATTCATAGTTGCAATTAATATAAAGCTATGCAGCCAGTAATACTAGTCACCTCTTGCAGTACTCCCCAGTTAGCAGTAAAAATCAATAAATAAATTAAGACATGCTTTGTGTAACTCAGCTGTTGCCTGAACTTTCTGTTTCCATCAAACATCATGGACTTCCTTTTAATAATAAGAAAGAAGTGGCTATTTATGTGATTGAGCTGATGATGATGGTACAACTTTGCCAGGTGATGGGTTTCGTGCTAGTAAAACTACACACATCACTTTTTTCAATTTACTCTTTTGAGGTATGACTTCATGCAATTGGAAAAAAAATTCCAACATTTCCATCAGAGACAGCCAAGATCCTTGTATAACATGGCATAGATAAGAGAAGGACTGGATATGCCTTTGATGACAAAGGCTGGCTTTTCAAAGCTGGAAAGTGTATATGAAAAATTAGAGAAGGTGCCAGGAGTTTGTAGATAAAGTCCCAGTTCCACTGAAGTTAATGCAGATTCTGCCACTAGACTTCATCACACCAAGATTTCATTGTCTACACTCTGTAAGAATCCTTATCCATAAGAGCAACATGAAAGTATAAAGTCTGAAATAGTTGGATGGAATATAACTTAATCTGGCACTCTGCATACATTGCAAATATTGCATCCTGAACTTTGCAGGTCTTTTTGATTGGAGGATATGTGTGTTCAGTCAGTCTTATGTTGGTGCTGGATGCTTTGCCCTGAGCTTTTAATGCAACCAGCACAGGTACAGAAATGAAACAGCTCTTTCTCTTCTCCTTCTTGCCTGGGTTTCAAAGCTTCCTGTCACATTTTGTGCAGTATTTCTGCATGAGGGCATGTGTATCACTTGCCATGCAGAAATGGGCTCAGTGGTGTACACACATCAACCACTGGTGCATGGGCTTGTCACATCAGAGGCTGGCCCCCCTCTTAAAAGCAGACAGCTTTGCTAGAGCTGCAGAAGGAGACATGAACATCCCTTTAGGCTGGAGGAACAATTACCCATCCCAACCTTTCTGATGAGAGAGAGAGAAAACCACTGAATAATCCTGTTCATTAATCTCAGATACTGCATCAAGAACACCTGTGGATACTCAGTAGTTCAGGAACTAGATTTTTAGGCTGTGTATCAGAGACATCTGCTGTCAATTTGCCCTGTGAAACATATAACTACAAAAGAGTCAAGGACACTTGTAGGTCAGTATCTCATTATGGTGTTTATATTGAAAATATATATTTGAGAAAGTTGCCTCCTAATAAAAAGAAACCTTTATATACTTCAAAAATAGTATTATTTGAACACAGACCTTGACAGTTGCCTTGAAATGCAAGCAGGTGGGTTTGAACTATAAACTGGAAACCACAGTAACTTAAGGGATGGCTACAACTGGGAGATGTAGGTGAATATCTGTTAGTTATTGCTGCACCAAATTACTTTTGAATTACAACTAGAATGTGCCCATATGCTTTTGTATGGTGTAAATACGAATCATAGCCATGAGACAGGCTAAAATCTAAAGCCTTTTTAAAGGATTCACAGAAGGCCAAATATTCTAAAGTAGATCTCTCTATTTACACCAGGACTGAAAGCCATTATTTTGATCATTTAGACACATAAAAATCTCCACATAAGAAAGTTATAAAGCTCAAAACCCACAAAATTGTTGAGCCACAGGAAATATAATTTGTCCATGATGCCTAAAGCATTTATACTTGACATCAAACTAGGCTGAAAGAAACATGCTCAGAGGAAAGAAGACAAGGTGTCAGTAACATCCCATCAGTGAATACAGGAGCAAGGTAAGCAGTGCTTCCTTTAATCCCACACTAAACATAGTGAGGTTCTTAAAAACAGGACATTTTTCTTTGTTAACCTACTTACTCTGCTAATGTAATTTATTTTCCATGGGCAACTGCATGCTTAAGGGCTTAGCCTATCTAATCCTATTCTCATTTAGTTCACAACAGCACACTGAAGTATTGCAGAACATCTCTGAGGTTGTTTTAATACAGAAACGAAAAAAAAGTCAGTACTTCATTGCAAAAGGGTAAAATAGAGCGGAGAAGTGTAGGAGGAATAATCCAACTTACTATTCATGAACCAACGATGGAGTACAAACTCGCAGCCAAACAAGAAAAACAGCACAATGAGCAGATGAGCAAAGTTATTCTACACCTTGGAGACAATATAATTAATGATTTATGCCTGGAAATTGTTTAGAACAGAACTTGCACATCCATGAACAACAAGAAACAAAACCACCTCTATGCATTGACTTCTTAAACAAACTGATTACACCACTTCTAATGAAAATTTTAGATTCAACCCACTGTCGGGGTTATTTTGCATGCTCACAGAGCAGAGCTGCTGAAGCTTACTATCAACCAGAGATACTGAAAGGAGCTATACTTTGAAGCATCTCTTTACCATTGTCCTAATTTGTATCATGCACAAGCAGAAATAATGTGTGATTTTTTAAATTTAAATGTTGATCCTTCTGGATTCTAACATCTAGATTCTGTTCTCATATTTGCTGTGTTTTCTTTAAATAAGTTATATGTAGCAAACTCTGTATCATATTAGAACCTTAGAAGAGACCAATGCTATTTGATTGGGATAGAAGGAGTGCAACTTTGGCGAGGAGATATGACACAGGAAACTGGCAGTATATTGACATAAATACACTAAGAACATTTATGAAATAAGGAAGAGCTATGTAGAAGCAGCACAGAAGTCAGAGGGCTCACGTCTGTAATAAATAATTCATACTGGGATTTCTAAGTGGGATTTCTGCACTAAAATGGATCACAAGCCAGAACTCAGGGCAGGAAGAGAGGGTAAGATTAACCTAAAATGCAGATCTATTTTAAGATACAAACCAACACAGATTAGAAGGAATACCATGCCTTCAGGAAGCAAAGTCCATCAAGGTAAAGCCATTAGTACTACCTGGAAACCAGAGACACATGAAACAGAAAGTCCATAAATAATACAAAACTCAGCACTGTCACATATGTCATGTATGATCTGCAATGATTGAAGGTAATCGATAACATCAGTTCAAGAACAGAGAGTTTAGGTGAGGGGTAATTAGCATTTTAATTGCATAATTGGGAATTATAAATTACCTGTCTTATGTAAAGAATAACTGAAGAGCTTATATGACATGAGCTGATAATTCATCTTTTTGTCTAAGCTACAGAGGTTGGTGAATTTAGAGAATAAGAAATTGCATTTTCCGCATTTTCCTCACACACACAGACATTCAGTTTTTCTTGTTTTATTTCATAGCTCTTCCTTTTATCTATTATACATGAAGAAAATTTTCCCCCATCAATTTGCAAATCTAGAATTTTTGAATGATTTTTGAGTCAGAGAACATGACTCTGATACTGCAGTAGCTTAAGATTTCCTGTGGAATGATCTCCCCTGCTCCCTTCTCCCTTCCAGACAGACTGATGTAAGTTTTTTTCTAAAATGACTGTTGGAGTTTAAATTCAAATTTTTTTCCCCAGTATGGGGAAAGGGCAAGAGCTTTCAAAGATGTGATTTTAGAGAAGTGCACATGGCCACTCTTACTTGATTTGTCTTTCATCTGATTCTACACTGGTGCCACACCTCTCTGACTCTGAAAATTCATCAAGTTATGCTATTTCACCGAAGTTCAGCTAAGCCATTTCATTACCAATGTTCAAATGCAAGCAATGATTATGTAAGCCTATAACCTCCTACTCAGCTGCTGCTTGTCCAGAAGATTGGCAAGACAATGGAATGGGTACCCTAGAGATGGGCCAGTTACCAAGAGTGCTCTGTAAATACCACTTTTCAATAAGTCAATCTTTAAATCAACACTTAAGAAGCCTTTAAAAATGTCTTAAGGTATGATTGTCAAATTATTATTTTCCTGAAACTCTTTTAACTCTACTCAGAAAATTCACCCATCATTTGTCAGAATTGTTTGATTCATCTGCACAAAACCCAGCTGCTTGTAGATTCAAATATTATGACTATTAAGCTACTGAAATTTCTAACTATCAATTCTGTTGAAATATAGTTAGTGTTTCATAATAATTGAGCTGGTTAAGATATTCATAATACAAAGGTTTAATGCCAACTCTGACAGACTTGTAAGGCAAGGTCTACCTCATCTTCTGGTTTTGGTAAGCAGAAGCTCAGAGGCAGGAGGTGTGTGCTCTGCTGGCACAGGATGCTGCCCAGGGGCTGCTACAGAGAACAGAAATAAGGATCACCCACAGGACTCCAGCAGGGCTCCCACCAGTCCAAGGACCCCCCTAGGTAATGGACAGAAAAAGCCTGCCTGGTACAAGAGATGGCTGCCACTGGGATTCCAGCTATGATTAGACCAGCACAGGCAATGAAACCAAGCTGATGTGAATGACCACCCTGCTGCCCACAGAGCCCCAGCCCCTGAGTGCCACAGCAGGGAAAGGGTCACTGCACTGCTCCCCGGCTGGGAGGTCAGCACTGGCACTGGGACCATGCAGTTTGAAGGTGGGAACTTGTCCTTCTGTGCTGTGCTAAGCCCACATTCCACGTGCTCCTTTCTGCTCCTGCCTCTGCCGGGCTGGCTGGACTAACGCAGAGGGCTCCTCCTGCCCTGCTCCTCTGCACCGAGGAGGAGCTATAAACCCTTGAACAGGATTTTGTTTTCATCCATTTTCTAGAGCAGAAGGATTTTCAAATAGTTCTCAATCTTTGCTGAATACATAAATGGAAAATGGATCCCACTGCTGCACTACAAAGCAGTGATCATTAAGAGGAGTCTCTGTTTTAATTCTTCACCAATTGTGAAGACCACTTGGAATCACATCCATTACTTGCAAGGCAGAACGAAGTTCTGCACTGGCCCACATTTCATATTTAATTTAATATTATGGAAAGAGATGGCACAAATTTTTCTTAGACTCATTGCTCCATTTCCAGCTCTAATAATTCTAGATCACAACTGGCATATTTTAAATTAAATTTTTTGCAGTTTAAACCTATTTATCAACAGCTAATTAACGAGGTCTAAATCCTTTGATGACAGAATGATTAAACTGCATTTTAGCTAATCCATCTTTAATTAAAATGCTGCCAGCAAACCATTTCTGGATGTGTAAAAAGGACACATTTATAGATGCTCACTCTTTAACGATGCATTATGTAAAGCCAATAATTAGAAGAACTCATGATTTCAATTATATTTTAATTACTGTTACATATAAAACATGCTTTAATAGATGTAATGCAATACATTTTCTTTCTTTACAACCCACTAATCATTCCTATTGGGGTGACAACCAAATAAAAGGAAGTTTAATACATGCAATTGTAGAGGAATCTTTTTCTAGCTTTAAGCCAATTCTCTCTCCATTTCTTCTTCGCAGCAGAAAGGTACTTAATTATCTCCAAATCTAAACCACAAATGAATCCCTATAAATCCCTGTTAAAACTCTAAAAGGAGATTAGTAGTAACTGACCATAATAAAGAGAAATGCTTTATCCTTATTATTGCACCAGCATGTCTTCAAGTTTCTTCAACTCAAAGCACAAAGCTACTAAAAGCCTACTCATTAGGGAAAAATAGAAGGTGACAACTAACCAATTTTTCTATTTAATTCTTTTCTAATTTTAGGAAACAACAAGAGCCAAGAGAGGCTTTAGTTACTGGAGGAGCCATCAATTTTCATTTCTTTAGGGGATCCCTTGCCTCCATCTGGGAGGGGAGGATGGTAGGTGAACATGATGTGATGGCTGCAGCCAGCTCCACATCACCTGCATTAATGGGAGGCTGAGACTTATAAATGTGACAGTGATACAAGTTTAACTGTTCTTTACTATGGCTAAGTCAGTTTTCAGTGTAAATATCTTTCTAAAGCTGTTCAGGGACACTCAATATCCCATAGAAACCTTTAAAATTGCATGTTATTGCAATTGATTTTGTTTTGCTGAGACAAACTAAAATGTGATAAATTACAGTTTTTAAATAGGTTTCTAAACTCTCCATGTTCCAAGTAGTTGTACTTGTAGCACTGTAAACTATTTTACAGCTTCACTGCTTGCAGTGATCTGAATGTGACATGAGGAAACCAGTAAGTCTATAGGAGAATCCTGTTTACCTATTATATTGTACTTTATAAATATTAAAAAGGTGTATTATGTTATTTCTTTTAACTCAGATACATTAAAATTGAATTTTCATGTTGATTTCTACTGTTTGGATACATTAATGGAATTGCTGATATTTCAGTTTACTTCAAGTTTTCTCTAAAAATATTTAACATTTAAAACACTGCGATAGTTAAGATGTTTTCACCACAGGCACCTATCATGAAGTCACTGAACATACAAATACTGAAATAACCACAAAATAAGACCTGAGGTGCTGCCCAGTTTGCTTTACATAAATCCTATCCTTTCATTTCCATTTCTGTCTATTTGTGCTTATATGCAAGGTCCTGGGGGGAGGGAAATATTTTACTACCTTACAAAGTGCCTTGTCCATTTATATTCTGATGAAATTACAAGAACAACAGCTTATTATGAAGAGTATATGAGCTGTATCTCCTCAAAAGAACGTGTTTGGAAAGGTCACCTGGAATATCTAAGTACCCAAGTACTTGGAATATATAAGTAGTGTAAGTTCTAACAAGAACAAATGCTGATGTAGCAATGAGCTTTATCAAGGTTTATTGAGAACACACATTGCTTTTTTTAAATATTGCAGTAAATCTACCTGGAAAACACACCTCAAAACTTACTATGAATGGTACCTGACTGCTGTTCCCGAGGAGCTTCGTGGTGCCAACAGAAGTGACAAGCAGACAACTAAAACTGTACCACCTCATACCACCTGTTCCCTCAGCCATTCTACTGCTTTTCCTGTCTCTCATGATGCCTCGGCAGTATGAGACCAAGGTCAAATATGTTTAAGGACTGCACACACAGTAATATTAAACAAGAAGAAATATTCAAGCAATATTTTAGCTGTTGGAAGCACTGGGGGAGGAGAGTAATAAGGCCAATACCAGAAACAGCATTATCACAGAAGCTAATCATATATATTGACACACTGTCTTACTGTCAGTTTAATGCACTGCTTCATTTATATGCTAACTGTAGTAACTGCTTTTGTTTGAAGATGGCACTTTGGCCAGTCAATGTTCTGATTTCCTTCTCAGTCTACAGAGACTGCCAGAGCAAGGGTACAACAAGTAAATGGCAGCTGTCACCTGAGAGGTGACTAACATCTTCCTGGGAGGATACTTTCTTCAAGGAGGGTCATGCCAGACAATTTTACTTGCCAGAATTCAGAACCCTGCAGTGCAGCCTGGATCTCCCACATGCTTTCTGTAAAGCTGCTTCCCCAGCAGAGAACGTGCAACCAAGTATAGAAAAGCTGGTTAAGTATTGCAGAATGTTCTAGCAAACTAAACAACACTATCCAAACTTTTCTTAAAATTGCATTTACCCTGTTCCCAGAAGCCTTGAGTAACATGGTGTGTTTGGCTCAGTCTGCTTCCAGACACTGTATCATCAAAAAGAAAGTTTTCTTGCCTTGATAAACAACAGATCAGAGATGTCCTTCTCTAATCTTGCTGACCATGTTTCAAGGGTCCTGGTCACATAAAATGAGTGAATGGCTGCCTAGAGGACTACACCATTTACCACAAATTACTTCTTTATGGAAGAATCAATTTTATAGTCTCCTGAATTTCAAACACTTGCCTCTTCAATCCAGTGGAATTAGTCTTTTGAGAGCCAAGCCTGAGATAGATGACTCCAAGGATCTCCTCTTGGGGCTATGAAATATCTGCTGTGAAAATCTAGAGAGGACTTATAAGTCTTTGCAAAAGACTCAGTAAAGAAAACATGTATCAACAGTTTAACATTATATGGCAAAAAGTGTCCAGACTAATCTGTTAAGTCCCCAACAATCTTATGTCCCGACACACCAGGAAGCTAAATTCAATGCAATCCAACACAACAGATCCAGAAAGTGTTACCAAGAGACACCCACCTCTGTGCTGCCCTGGAAACTCCCACATGCATGGTTTTCTACCCACGAATCGAGTTTTGAAAAGCTGAACTCATGAGAATAAAGCTTTAAAGATACATTAAATAATTTCAACTCCTAAGGAGACAATATCCAATTTGGAAAACAAATACCACTGCAAGACCTGACCAAATGAAATGCATTCAGGAGAGATGATTCCAACAGCTCTTAAGCTCCTGCGGTCTCAAGAGGAAATCCATAATACTGATCATGATTCCCTTAGTCCATGTTGCAGAGTACAAATCATCATCTGGGGGAAAGTGAAGGGAAAGTACACCTCAACAGAACTTTCAACAATTCAAGCTGTCACACAAGGCTTGACAAATCCACTTGCCTGCTTTTAAGTAGCACACAGATAACTGCCTGACTCAGTGCTCATCAGTTTCTGCAGATCTACTGATCTTGCTAGAAAGAATTAAAGCTGTAAGGATTGGAAAGATAGTATTAACCAACTATGAATGAGCCTAACATTTCACAACACGCCTAAAACTCTGAGGGTGTTTCAGTTACTCCACTCATGGCAGAGCCTCCACTAGAGGTAAATAAAACAGGAACTCTGGTCCTTAGCTAACAGCCTAAATCTAGAACTGTTAAAAGAATGAAAGAACTTTTGTCCTGATGCCTCCTGTCTACTTAGAGATTGGAACTGTTTATGTCAAGATGTGAAACTGCATAGCAGAGCCCTGTCTGTGGGGAGGCACAGTCAAGCTCATGCACCAAAATGACATAATCTGTTCTCTCTATACAGAAGATTTGTTACCCCTGTTCCCTCTCCCTACAGGAAGATGAAGGCACATAGACAACAGGGCAACACGCAGAGGCAGCACTCGCAGGACCACGTCCCCCAGGCTTAACCTCACAGAGTCTTCTCTGCTTCCTGCTGACATTGCTGGACAAGAAATCACATCCCCAAAGGTGTTTGAAAAATATCTACACAGTCACACTCCTTTAAAGCATGTCCCAGAGTCTAATGCCACATCCAAGGAGCAGTGGATGGATCTACAGAAATTCTCAACACTTACCTCTTGCCATGTAAATCTCAGCAACAGCAATGTGAGTGGCTTCAACAGGTCATCCAGGATGCCTAAAAGCCAATAATTCTGCCAGGAATATAAAGTCTAAAATACCTCTTGATTCAGCTGGCAATTATCTTCTCACTAGTACACTCTACCTTTCACTACCTCTGGAAGTGCCTACATGCAGAAGAGGTAAACATCTTTCACTGTATTCAGTAAACCTGGCAGATAAACAGAAATATGGGCATTATTTGTCATTCCTCACCAAGTCAGAACAGATGAGATCAGTGCTGAAAGCCCACTAACAGGCTATGGATGCAGCCACTCTTACCATCACATTTGATAGGTCACCACAAACACAAGCCAAAAAGATCTGGCTTGTGCCCTGAGCACCAGGCAGAGGATGAAGAGCAGGAGGGAGGGTAAAAGACCAGGATTGCTGAAGACCATGGAACATCAGGGAGCAGTGAGAACTGCTGACTTCTCTGAATGCAGGGTGGTTAGGAACTGCCCACTGGTTTGCTCGGACACATGCATTTTTACACTTAACTTCCTAAGTCCTTCCTTAAAAAAGTCTTTGCCAAAAAAAGCTGGTTCTCAATTTTAGAAGTGCTGATACTGTAAACAGGTAGAATGTACCATTTCCCTTGTTAACCATTTATGTCTTATCTATGCCCTTCAGTTTCTATTCAGTTTCATCTGCCTTCACTATACAGTTACTAAACCTGTGGGGCCTTTTGTTTAAGCACCCATGTAGCTCACAAGAGAACCTGAATGCTCCTTAAAGAATTGGTTGTATTTACCAAAATGGCTATTCTCGGATAATGCTGTGTGCAGGCCCTCATATTTCTCAGGAAACAAGTGCTCCTTCCCATCACTTTCAAAATGGAGCTGACATTAGAAGACATTCGCTGTGACTTTCCCCACAGACATCAGGCACAGAAGTAATACAGGCTAAAAAACATTACCTTAGACTAGAGTCATTCCCCCTGAAGTAATTAAGCCTTTGTTCTGATGTATACACAAACATCTCATTAGCTGTTTCTGAGACCTTCCTACACAGAGGACATGTTCAGTTGTTTGCAAACACTCACATCTAAATTATTTCCAGATCACAAGTACAGTATTCTCTAGCTCTCATCTAAATTCTTTCTTCTTAAACTTATGACCTCTTTCTTGTTCATATTAAAAAAATGTTATATTAATAGGCTCAAGTGATCAAATGACCCAGATCTTACTGCTCAATTCCCATCACCTTGATAGCCCAACTTTCAAAGGTCTACACCTACATGATATACTGAGATCTAGAAATTTCTTCTGAGATGTCAATACTACCAGATTTAACACCATCTCCTTTGCAACCCCACTTATGTAAAAAGAACAAATATTAGAAGATGCCTTGTTCCTGACAACCACTTCTGTCAGTTAGCCAGGCTTAAATCCCTTGAATGCGCTCCTTATTAATATGGTTATACAGCTAATCCCCATGTTGTGTGATAATAAGTCAAATGCACTGCTGAAGGCTAAATATATTACAGCCATGGAATTAACTTTATCAACTAAATGTAAACTAAATAAAAAATTAAATCCTGGTTTCTTTAATAAGATGTCCTTCATAACACCCCATTAATTCAAATGAATAAATACTTGTCCTCCACTACTGGAACTTCATATCAGCACTGCCATAGTTGCCAAATAAGCTTTGCTCACAATGAATTTAAACTGATATCACCCATAACCCCAGTCTGCACCTACTGGTTGCTCCCTCTCCTCCTGCCCCAGCGTAAATCAGAACCAGACGATCTGCTAGAATTTCAACCATGTTTTAGAATTTCTATATTGAATACACATATGGATAGTCAAATACTTAGGACACAGTAACAGCCAACAGTGGTCATTAATTTCCTCATGAAACAAATGTGCAAAGTTTTTCACTTTTAATACTCACTGAAGAAGAAATTGAATTGCTGAATGAGATCTGTCTATATCATGGCTTCATTTAATAAAGTTAATAATGAAACACGATTATATATATATACTTATATATATACATACATATGTAAATATATGTATGTATGTATGTATAAAACCTGCACATTAAAAAGGACTACTTAATTAACTATAGATATCAGATGACTGGTAATTCCACCAAACAAATTCCTTTTCTGCTTCATTTTTGAATTCAGTTACTTTTATTTGTCCTCAAGTATTCAGCAGAAACCAGTAACATCAATAAAAAATGTCAATTTTGATCTGCCTCATAAGATGCAAGAGCTCTAGATAGATTTTCAGTCAGCAGACAGGGTGACTAGAACAGCTATTATTAACAGCCATTAGACAGAGTGGCAGGACCAGAAGACAGCTCCCTAGATTTAGGCTGGATTAACTGGATACTGTACTCAGACAGACCTTCAAGCACTGTAAATAACTTTAAAACTCTACATTGTGACTGTACTCTCGCTGCTGTCAGAATTGGTTAGGTCACATCATGAGATGATTTACAGCAAAGTGACAAGGACTTTGCTGAACTGCAAACACTATGTGGCTTATCATAATAAATTAAAATTACTTAATACAGGTACTGGAGCAAAGGTCTAGAAGAACGAGTGAGGCAAAGAAGATTGGCACAGAACTAATCAGAAAATTGCCATAGGAGAGGAGAAAATACAGCAGTTTTGCTAGAAAGTTCGCTAGTTTTAAATAGCATTTTCTGCTTCTCCCCATGCGATCAAATAATTCTTTGGTTTTATGCCATCTGTACTTAAAATAGGCTAGTCAAACAGAAATAACTTAATTGGGCAGATAGCCAAGTTCCATTATATATAAATCGTTAGGGGTAAATACTCAGTTTTCATGAGCCAAAGACAGGACACCAGTATTATTCATATTAAGAAGGGAATCAAAGCAAGATGTTCCACAGCAGGTCCTGACTCTGTTTAACAAATATACAGGGATCATGCCAGCATTTAACTTTCTTTTTCTCCTCATTTCTAATATGTTTGCCAATATCCATCTCAAAAATTAAACCAAAACCCCATAAAATATAGAACAGAAAAGGACTCTAAACCCAAATAACCCAAAACAGCTATTGGTGAAGGGCTCAAATGATCACAGAAATGCTGTCATTTCTTCTTTACCATTAATATGTTCAGATCCCCCTTATTGCTCTCTGAAATTCCAGGTTTGTATTCCATAGCACTGCAGCTTTGGAAGAGAGCAAACAATGAGAACATTACTTTTACCTCAAGTATTTTGTGCTCTTATGCTAATTACCCCCATGAACTTCAAGCAAGACCACTTTATGCAGCATTCTCCTAGTGCACAACCCTGCTCAGGGCCAGAGGCAGCACCAGTTCTTTTGGAGGTTCTTTCTGCCTTTGCCTCTGAGCCACGCCACATTCACTGGTGCCCTGCATGCCCAACCAACAGTGCTGCTCACCAGTTCCTTAACTGGGCTCCTAGGGAGGAAGATGGCACACAGATTGCACAAACCTCTGCTGCTCCTTTTCAACAGGAGCATCTCTTCATGCCCATCTTGCATTACTAGTAAGGCTTTTAAATTAAGAATAGCCAAGAAGGTGAGAGGGTCCTTTCAGGAAGTGTCTTGGAAATTTAAGCCCATATCCCCAAAATATTATAGGCTGATTCCTACTCTATCCAAAAAGATACAGTTGGACTTAAATTAGCCTTCAAAACTTTAAATTCTACTGAAACGTGGTATGGAAGAGGAACTAGAGCACTTTTCAAAATTGAAACCAAAGTATTTCCTTACATTAACAGCAGCTCCTTTGATAATATAAGCTGAAAGGAATCCAATATATTTTTCACTCTCTAGTCTTACTTTTAATACCCTGTTAGCTTGGATAACGAAAATAGATGAATCCATTTCACTTGCAGCTTCTTGTGCACCAGATGAGCTCACTAGCCCCCAACACAGCCCAAGCCTTTGGGAAAACACAGCTGCTCCAGGCTTCTCCAGGTAAGTGAATGCAATTATTTCTACTGCTCTTCATTAGGAAAAATGGGAGAGGAGTGACTTAGGGATAACATTTAACAATTGTGGTTACTCTCTGGGAAGAATGAAGATTTTTAATTTATCTTTTTGAACTTCTAGTAATTGCAAGAGGAAAGGGATGCCACTGTTATAATGCACATAATAAGGAAATAAACTGCAGTTCTCCAAAGTATTTTGTTTATTTTTCCACCAAAAAAAATCAATGCAATAAAAGCTCTTCAAACTGCTGTAAGTCATCTTTTCCAAATTAAGATAAGCATCTTTTTGATCACAGCTAGCCAAAACAAGACCATGATGTACAAAGCTCATCCAAGGAAAAAAAATTCTTTGTGCTACTAATTTTATAATACATTTAATTATGTTTCTCTTGAGTGAGTTTTCTACAGAATCTTACAAAACTCATTTACAAATACTCCCAGCTTTTGGGAGATAATAAAAAAGTTTCACTTATTTACTCCAGCTGCTTCCAGTACCTGCAGCAATTACCACACTGGGGTGAACTGCAGTTTAGAGACTACCCAGACTCATGTTCCTACTCCCATCACTTACCAGCAGTTTAATTTTGCTCTCTTACATTCACTAAAGTGTGTTAAGAATCTTTAAAAGCAAGTCTATCATTCCTTTCATTAGTAATTTCCTGAGCTGTATTCTGCTTTTATTTCAGCTCTTAATGATTGGCAATAACTGAATCCCACCTCATAACAAAAGCAATCCGAACAGCTCAAGAGAAAACTGGAATTTGACTCTCATACTCCAAAGGAGCACAGCTGTGGAAGCAACTGAGCAGGAAGGAGACCTGGGGTGGCTTTGGGGGCACACCTGAATGTTGGACAGAGGAGCAGGAGATCCAGCTGAGGGTGCTCATTTGCTGTTACAGGTACTGTAGGGAGAATTGGAGCTTCTCTGTCTCCACAGAAACAAGAAATAGTGAAAGGAAAAACATAAGGTGGTCAAACAGACTTGTTTGGCATCTCCCAGCAGAGCTCAGCATGGAAACACATTTTTAAGTTCTGGTCCAAGCCTTAGCCCCTGGATATGCTGATCCCTGTCCCAGCTGGCTGAGTTGGCAGTGTCTCAGCTGGCAGCTTTCTTGACTTCAGCTATTAATGAATGTTTATTATAATTATAGTTTCCTGTTCTGTTCTCATATGAGAACTTCTGTGCAAGGCAAGTTCATCTAGCCCCATTTATGAATTACCTGTATTAACAGGATTAATAAACCCAAGCATTTTTCATACCTCAGGCTATGCATTGTCACACTGGCACTTAGTGATGTTTTTTTACAATTCATAGATCACTAAGGTTGGATAAGCCCTCCAAGACCTCCGAGTCCAATCTGTGATTAATCCCCACCCTGTCCCCAGCCCAGAGCTCTGAGTGCCACATCCAGCCCTTCCCTGGACACCTCCAGGGATGGGAACTCTCAACCTCCCTGGGCAGCCCCTGCCAATGTCTGATCCCCCTTTCCATGGAGAAATTCCTGATGGTGTCCAACCTGACTCTGCCCTGGCACAGCCTGAGGCCATTTCCTCTTGTTCTGCCTACCCTGTGCTTTGATGCCCCTACACCCACACAACAGCCATCTTTAGCCTTGGACAAAATTGTACATTCAGGCCAATTCATAATTAATTTACTAAGGACTCTCATATGCAACAAATTCTTAAATAGGGAATACTACTGGACTTCACAGAAACTTAATCTGATATAATCTCCTAGATAAAAAAAAGATAAAGTATACAATATTCTAAGAATTATGTGGTTTTATTCAGAATAAAGATAATTGTATCATCCATTTTATAGCTTCTGAGTTTGCTATCTACAACTCTCAAACTATTACCTTGTCATGAATCTTCTTTGAATAAAAAGGAAGAATAAACCAATAAAAAAGCCAACAAGTCACCAACCTGATGAAACCCTAGCAGCTTCTAAAGCTCTCATAACTAAAATGCTATCTTTTTGCTTCTTGTTTCCCACTTTTTTTCCTAAAAACCATGGCAACATGAGGAATCTGTTTTCATTGTTACAAGTTTTTGATTTACTCTATGTTGGATTTTTGCAGTAAAAGCGAGGTAATGTAAATTTTTTTGTTGGGTAAAGATCGTATCTGTATTTACTTCTACTTCCTTTTATGTGTAGTAGGCATTCGTCTTCCCTAACCCTTTTGGATTTCTGCATCTTTCAACCAAGTCTCCTCACAATCCTGCAATCTGACTCAGAGCAGCACTTACTTTCTCTAATCACTCCAAAAATCAAGGCCTTTGAATGCGGTTATAAACACTGACTGTGATATTGCCTAGACTCCTGTGACAAAAGATCAGAACTACACACCAAATACACACTGAATCTTTGTGTGCTGCTGAGGCACACAAATACCAAGCAAATGATGTCCACCTGCATTTACTGAAATCTGGGATGTGCTGCTTGGTCCTTCTCATTTCAGTGGTCCTCACCACTGTGCTGAGGGAACAGCCCAGTGTTCCCAGGCTGCACACAGACATCTTTTGCTGTGCACTGTAGACATGTGAGACAAACCCTGGGGTGGGAGAGAAGTATTGAGGGCTGGTGTTCTCCTCCTCACCTCTGCAGGTAGGGATGCTGAACAGTCCTCTGCCAGCTTTGCATGTAGATCAAGGGGGATAAAAGGGGAATAATGGGTCTTAACAAGAAAAATTTGAACAAGTTCATGTGTCTTCTCTTCCTAAAACTGTGACTGTAGGATGAGGAATGCAAGAATCTTCAGAGGCTGCTAATAACCCCACAGGGCACTGCTACTCAGTCTTTTGAGAGAGATGTGTTCTATAGCTGTAACAACTCCTGAAGCTGCTCAAGTATATATGATGTTGTGTTTCATCAGGGCTTATTTAAAGCAATTTAAAACGTTGTACAGAGAGATATGTGTGCACACTTACGTCCTCTAAAATCTGAAATACATACAAATAATATTTTAAACATACATAGTATCTAACTAGAGTACTGAATTTCATTCTTTCACCCATGCAGCTGCTTTTATTATCTAACACCTTTCAGACCTTCCATAATCTGATAACTTTGCCAACGAAGAAAATGCATTTTGGAGGCTAACTAGTGGTATTTTAAAAATAACAGTATTCCTTTTGGTATCTTTCCATCTAACTGGTATAAATCCTCATTAACAAAGGCTTTGACAAGCTCCTGTATCTGCAGAAAGCCCTCCTGAATCTTTCAGCACATTGCAATATTGAACATAGCTCCGTGCCAAGTACACAGATCTTGAAAACACTTCAGACAACTTCATTTCTTTCAGAATTTAACCATTTGAAACCCACAGGTTTTCAGCTCTTAAGAGGCTTTAAGTTCTCCCTGAAGTAAGACATTGCTATTCCTGGAAAGTTGAGAAGCTGTATTTTCAGCCATGATTCTTCAGTGCTACATGTGGATGGGAGCCTCACCAGAGCTCTGCTCTCTGCTTCACTCCCTTGTCATCTGTTGGAAACACAATCACAGCTGGCACAGAATTTCCATGTCAACTTTTCTATATATCCCATTCAGAAAACAAACAGCTTTTTCTATGTGCAGCATGCACGTAGAGAAAGTCATACTTTGAATTTTGAGCAATGTACATTCAGTCCAGTGTGCAGTATGATTTCAACAGGTATTTATAGAAAAATACCTTGCAAGACAACAGTTTGAAGTACTTGTTCAATGAAATGTCATTCTTATCAACTGCACTATTCTTTGAGCAGCCACATCAGACCATTTTTTCACAGCAAGGGGTAGCAGGAAAGTCTCAAGGCCAATGTGATTTTCTATTTTTCAAATCCTGCACTGCCTAGTGTGTAACTCTGAAGTTTCTTGTAGCCTGTTAACTTCTGCTCTGTCATGCTAAGACAGACATAACAAATGTGTAACCCAGCATCTTGGGAAGGGGGGTAAGCTTGGAGAAATGACATAATTAACTGAAGCTTTGATTGGAGAATTAACCCTGATATGCAAATGAACCAAACTTATAAAAGTGTGAAGAACTCGTGACCTGGGGTCCATCTTGGCAGTAGCCTATGGACATCCCAGGGTGTGCCTCTGAAGGCCTTTCAAATAAACACCTACCTTTATTCCCTTATTCCTGTCTAGACTCTGTTTTTTACATGGCCACTTCAGGCATCAAATGTGGTTCTGGGTCTTTTGTGTAAGATCAAGCCTCTATCAGAGAACAGTAATACAGCTTCCCCCAATTCTTAACAGGTTTGGTTTTTTCTATTATTCCTCAAAGATGTTCCTCAGCACAGACTGAAAGCTTATGTTGTTCACACTCAGACCAATATTACCATGCAGGGCTTGTAAGTATATCTCAGACAGGCACACTTCCAGAGAACTTAACAGATATTTTGCTCTTACAATACAAATCAGCAAGACTAGTGGCTTTAAAAAAGTATTCTTGTTAGCAAAACGCTCTGTGAACATTACTTTTATCAAAACCATGTGCCAACTCACCACACAAATAAATTGCAGCCTCATAAAATTGTCAAAATCGTATCCCTTAGGAGCAACAAAAGCACTTTCTGCATCGTAAAATATTTCATATTTTGTTTCTACTACGTAAAGTGTAATAGGCTACATGATTTGATTTATATTTTGGGGATCCAGTACATCTATTAGCTATGTAAAACAGAGCACACCAAATACTTCACAGTTTACACTCAGAGTTTCAATTATTCCTGACACTGAAATCATTGGTGCAAGCAAAAAAGTATTGGGGCGGAACAAAAACCAAAACTGAAACAAAAATACCCAACCAACAACACTACCCAGAGGGTGCTGGGCACTACCCAGGCTCCCCAGGGAATGGGCACAGCCCCGAGGCTGCCAGAGCTCCAGGAGAGTTTGGACACATTTTTGTTGGGGTGGCTGTGCAGGGCTTGGACTCCATCACCCTTGTGGGTCCCTTCCAACTCAGCACCTTCTGTGATTCTATGAATAAAAAAGCATTGTCTGCTGACTATTGCCAGCCTAAATAATTCCAAAGTAAATCAGGTGCCAGACTGGGGAAATGCTAAGAACTAAGAGACAAAAAAAAAATTCAGCTACATAGAGAAATAGTAGCTTTCTAAAACTGGAGTGGGGAAACATTTTAGTTCATGCCTACACCATCATTAACATTTAAATTAATATTCCTATGTGAACTAAGAAAGACTATTTTATTATGCATAAAATATGATCAATTAGCTTGAAATACGAGGAGGGAATAAAGCTAGATAGACTGCAGCTATGAATGAAAACCCTACCTCAGTTCACCAGTTACCAGTTTTGGAAATGAAGATCATATATGCAAGTTAGTAGCCATTTAAAAAAAAAACAACCACACAAATCCTTGCTTAAAGTCCCCTTAGAAGTCTGTCACGTGCAGTAAAAACCCTGACATTATCTGCATGTCAACATAGGAACACTGACAGCAACCTGCACACGAGAGTCACACCTGTACATTTGAACAATGCTTTCAATTTTTCAGATGATGAAAAACACAAGTTTTTCTTGTGTTTCTTTTTTAATTCTAAATAAATTGTTCTGAGTAGTGGAAACAATTGCTCCAACACACACATTAAAACTTTAAGATCAGCTTTGTTATATATGTTGAAGTTTTACTAATGTACCACAAAAACCCCCAGGTCCCCAAACAATAGCACTGCCCACCTCGCCAGAAAAATGACAAACTACATCCCCAGCTGCAGTACACCCAAACTCTGTAACAGATTAGATTTAAAACTGAGCAATGCACCAAGGCAGCTATTAGTCTTTCAACTCAAGTGTCAACTTCAAACAAATTAATGGCTGAGCAGTCTCAGCCAAATGGTGTCTTGACAATTACAAACTGCAATTCTAAATCCAAATACCAGGGCAATATTACTGAATAAGTTTTCTTAACTGTAGTGATTTGCTTGAGTAAAAAAAATACTGCCAAATGTGGTTCTGCAAGTTATCCAGTTCTGTAAAGAAAGACACATACTGGAGATGAAAGAAGAAGAGATCAGAGCAGGAATTTGATATACAAGAGCTGGAAGTTACAACACACATGCAACCCTTGTCAAATTCCTCCAACTACACCCATCTACAGATAATCTACAGCTAAGATGAAACTGAATATTCTCCAAGAACCAGCACAATGTGAAATGTATCTCAGCTTGAAACTACAAAAGAATGGGCCAGTAGTTGAGATTTTTGCACACTATCACCCATTTTCAGCACACACTCTTGGAATTAGGGAAGACAAGCAAGCAGACAGTAGCAACTAATTGTATGGTGCTTTCCTTTTCCTCAGAGATTTATTTTTTCTCTTCAAAGCTTTATAGATTGATTGCAAAGCTATGCTGTAAATCAAAAGGAAGCCACTACTCATTACCTAGTTAGAATTTTCTGGGCTCTTTACTCTGAAGCTGTTTCTCTGCTGTTTGATCCAAAGGCCACTGGCAATGTCTACGAGTGCATTACTGCCATGGCAGCTGAGACACATTTTTTTCCAGATCCATTTTGAACAGTTTGATGAATTTCCACCTGCTTCCAGTTCTAAGGAGAACCACCAAGGCATATGATTCATGGATTCAAAATACTTGTTCAGATTGCACAAAAAAGAAAAAAAAATATGTAGCCTAACAGTGACTCAGAGTAAAAGAAAGTGCATGGTCCACCACTGTAGACCAACATGCCCAGCTGTGATTACTTACACTCCACATGAAAAATAAGAGAAGTAATGCCTTTTTCTTCTTCAAGAAAAAGAAAATTTAAAAATATTGTTGCCACTGTAAAAGTCATCCCTCAGCTAGAAAAAGTACATTAAAGGACACAAGCATCCTGCTCATCCCTATCAGCTTCTAATTGTCTTCCTGATGTATGAAAGATGGCAGAGAAAGTTTGATTTTCTGGGAGTTTTTATCTCTGAAATAGACCAACACTCTTCTTTCTACTACTGCTGGAGGACACAGACAATGCAGTTTCATTTTCCAGTCCTTCAACAAGCAGTAGTGCATTCAGTCCTTCACTCATGTTCTTTCTAGATAGAAGTGAATACTTTAAGCCATGTTTTCACCACTGCCAGCTTTGCCCCACGCCTCTTGTTTTAGTACAGCAAACACAGCTCCAAATGGCAGCAACCCAGCCTTGACTGCCCAAGCCCTAGCAACTACAGGGGGCACCTGAAGAAGTATGGGTGCATCTCGGGATCTGGGGACCTGTGCTGAGAGCCATGCTGGATGCTAGCAGAGGGCTAATGAGCCTGGGTGGAAGCAGTGCAGGAAGATAAATGGCACCTGGTAACAATCAGGCATTTATCTGGAGTGACAGTGGTAGATCTGTGATTTGTAGCTGGCTGCCAGGAGCCCTACTCCCCGTTCAGGTGTTAAGGCAAAGCCACCAGCAGACAGTCTAGAGGCACATAGTGCAAAGTGCTGGCTGGCAGGGGGAACCCTGTGCTCCAGCTGGTCCCACTGGCACCCCACAGTCCCCACTCAGCCGCTCTGACCACAGCCAAGTGGCCTGGCCAGCACAAACTTGGAACACACAGCCTTTGTCTCACGCAGTCTCAAGTGAAATCCTTGAGCAGTCTCTTCCTGTACATGCTTGATTTTTCCAAGCTGTCTCCAGAGCATCAAAGCAGTGGCAAAGGGCATAACCCTGCCCCTCCTCTGTCACAGAGAAGGAGAGGAAAGTGGAGCAAGATTAATATAGACTGAATGCTGAAGGAATGAATACATGTGGCAAACGACAAAGTAATTTAGCTAAAAATAACCAACAAGGTTCATGCCCACAGATGCAGGTACAGCCAGGGGGCCTGCAGAGCAGCAGTACACTCTGTGTACTACACTCTGTGTAGATCAAGTGGGGCAACATGCAGGAGATCACAGAACTCCACCTGAGATCCGGCCATGTCTCCTGGGCTACAGAATAGGGTTCACAAAAGGACAACAGTGCATTTCCCCATATTTTCAAAGAAATTTTTCAAAGCTTGTCACAATAATCTGAAATAACATGTTGAACTGCTGAAAAGCCCCACAAAAACTTTTAAAATTACTTATGTATGCTAAGCAAAACTGAACGAAAACCTAACAAAACTTCTAGAAAAAAAAAACCTTACTAAATTTCACTGCCAGTTTTACATAATAACTAAAAGATACCACTTGTGTCTACCCATACAAATGAATCTGCAGGCTTTAGAAAGTAAAAAACGTAAGTGATTTTTACTTGCAAGGTCCTCTCTTCATGTCTCAAAACCAGAAGTTCTTCACTTAATGTTGCCTGAGACTATTGAGTATCATCAATATTTTATATTTGGAAAACTACCAAACAATGTGATACATACAAATCACTGAGAAAGAAAAAAAGTAAAGGTGACTCACCCTATCCCAAGGTTGGTATATTTGGGACCCATTTGTCTTTAGGTGTCACTGCAGTGTTATGGTGAGTGAATGGTGCTTCTGACTCAAACTTCAGCCACAAGGCTGCACAACATTCCTCTCAGCATCTCACAACTAGAGTTACTTTGCAAAAGTCTTTAAATGAATGATCTCATTTTTATCCATTTTATCAAAGTTTTGTCACAAACTCTGATAAAATGGATAGAACAGTATCCAGCACCAAATGACACACATGAGAAAATTGGGAAGGTGCAGGAAATCTGCTGGGTTTGGATCTGTTACTTAGGTAATCGAAAAATATTATTTTTAATTTCTGCTAGGAATAATGCACACGTTTTGATTTGACAAGTCGTAAACAAACAGCAGAGCTGAGGAAGCAGAAATGCACACCCACATTGCACCTCCTCCAAAGGATGTGCTTTCCCTGAAGGCAAGATCAGCTGCTGCTCTGCCCCGGCTCCGCGGCTCAGGAGGAACGCGCTGCTCCTGAGCACCGAGCGTGTCCCTGGGCTGCAGCTGACAATCACAGCCCTGTTCCTAAGCAACCCCACACCCCTCCACACTCTCCCCCTGCTGCCGCTGCAAGACGAGAGGTTTTAATCATCAATTCACTCTGCATCCAATGTGCACACACCCCACCAGGAGAGGTTTCGGCACAGTACTGCATTAAGCAGCACCAGGCAGCTTCAGCCCCGATTTTGTCTTCGCCAAGGCATGCAGACTGCAACTAAAGACAGCACTTTTACCTTTCCCTTGTTTAGAAAGAAAAGCTTTTTAAAAAATCCTGGCTCAAACATAAAATAATGCAAATACAAGCTAAAAATTTTTATTCTTGCCAGCAGGTATGAAAACATTCTGTTGGAGGTACTGAGGGTTAAACTTTTTTTTGACATTTATAATATTCAGTGCTGGGAAAAAAATCTCAGCAAAGAATAATTGCTCCCACAGGGACCAATCCATGGGTCACAGTTTTTTGCACTTGATGGCAACAGAGCCTTGAACGAGATTTTCTATAAAACCCAGATTTAAGCTTGCAGCATAATCACAATGTTTGCCCTAGCTTTAGAAGCTGAGCTAAAGCACCACTTCTACAGTGTAATTATTCTACATATGTTCCAAAAACCCATGGGGAAATTTTATTATTCAGAAGAATAAATAGGGTAAAAATAAATGGTTTTTAATTTTAGCCAATTTTTAAACTCCTTATGAATTTTCATTTTTCTTATGCAAGTTTAAGTCCATGGGAGAAGGGATTTGCCTTGAAGAAATAATTAAACTTTCATCTTCAGTTATGCTTCTTAGCAAATACACAGCCACCCACATAGCACACAACGCACAAGTGCTGTTCAGTGACAGAGTGCCAACATAATCACTAATGCCTCATAATCTTCCTTTCAGTTTTAAATTGAATATTTGAAGTTTGAACTTGTGTTCAACAACCCAGAGCAAGCAGAAATGCAGTAAGGGCTTAGGTTAAAAGGGTGTTGGTGTCCCAGCATAGAACTTAATTTGCCCTCAATAGAATTTTGAATACTTGAACTATTCTGGGAGGAAAAGGCAGTAATTTGTCATTTTGGATATGCAAACCTACTACCTTAAGGATAATAAAAGATTGTAACACTCAATTTATGATGACAATGTCTGGACCAAATTTAGTCAGGTGCAGAAAGTCACAATTTTTAAGGGAAGAGAAGCTGAGGAAACAGGTTCAGGAAGATCCAGACACACTTTGCAACTAAGTCTACCATGACACCTTCTCCAATCCCTGGGAACGTATCACCATGCCTTTCTTTATATGGGGACCAAAGAAATGACCCCACAGGTGCTCTGCAGGCAGGTAAAAAAAATCTGCACATCCCCTCATTGGTAACCCCTTGCACCCTGATGCATTCCCTGGCCTCAAGGCACACCCCTCTGGACAAATGCTGCTCCTTTTGCCTGCAGCTCGGGCTGCTTTGCAGCACCTGAGCTGGCTGAACGAAATGGAGGAAAGACCAAACACCAACAGTGGAAATCAGAGGTTAATGCAGACTGAGGGACTGAAATAGGACTTTCATTTGTTATTCTGAACTGCAAAAGGGACAAAAATTAAGCTCCAAGGGCCTATCACAGGTGATAAAATCACTACATTGATCCCAAGTATTAGAGGCGATATGAACATGAAGCACTAAGTAAAACAGACAACTACCAGAAAGAAGTTACACCATCTACCCACGAACTCCTTTAAGTAAGAGAGGCCTCCTTGCCCCATCAGCCCCAAATAACCAACAAGCTCACCTCATCCAAAATAATTCCAGAGCCTTCAGAGGTCTTATGGACACAAATCTCTGATCTGCAGCAGAAACAGTACTGGCCAGAACCTTCCTCTATTTAATAGTTTCTTGTCATATGATACCCACTTCTCACAAAAAATTACTGATGAAAAGCAGATGACTCCTCCCTCAGCATAAACATCTCAGAAATCTCTCAAAATCTTGCAGGATTGGGAAGCCAATTCCTCAATGCTGCAACAATTTCCAGCCCAAACAACATATTAGTAATGGACATGTTCTTCTTCTCTTCCTTCAAATACACAATAAAGAAAAAAACAAAAACTGGAGAGGTGATCCAATGTAACGTCTTACATTCAGCACCAAACCTTCCATTACAGAGCAAATCTAGATGTTACACAGGCAAAAGGCTATTAATAAATACCATGTAGCATCCTAAACTTCACACAGTCCTAAGACTTAAACTTACAGTTACACTGCACACCCTAACAACTCCACACTATTTTTGCAAACTATCTGCTAACCAGAGACAGAAGAATGCTCGCCCACCTCTGCCACTCAGTACTGACCAAGAGGACATAGCAGGTTCATCCTGAAATAAGAAAAAGCAGAAATCCAGTTCAATACTCTTGAAGGACATGGCACTTTACAAGAGGTTTGTACCAACGGAGAAGTGACAGCCACTGTACCTTATACTAACAGATTAATTTGTGGATTCTTCACATATCTCATTAGTTCTTTTAAATACATAGGTTTCAATAGATGAATTGGGAGACCCAGAGTCAGTTGTCAGCAAAGCTCTTTGTGGCTCCCACTTGCCAAGACTGCCTGAAGGTTCAATTTGATTTTAGCAGAAACATCCCCTCTGCTGTCTAATGTCATTCACACTGCTCTCCAGGCCGCCTGCCTACAGAGGAGGTGTCTTGCCAGACCTGTTACTTGTAAACAAAGGACGAGTGGTGGGTGAGTATTAGTCAGTGAGCTGGGTTTGTTTAGTCTGGAGAAGGCTCAGACCTCACTCACCCCAACTCCCTGACAGGAGAATGCAGTGAGCTGAGGATGATCTCTTGTGCTGTGCTTGCAGTGAGAGGAAGAGAGGAAATGGGCTCAAGCTGAGACAGGAGAGATGCAGATGAGGTATCAGAGAAAACTTTTTCACTGCTACAACAGACATTAGAAATGCTGTTTAGTAAGTTATAAGGTGTCACTTACACACTATGATGATGAGGATACTCTAAGAACATATTTTGCAAAGAATTTATGCAGCAGGTGTGACAGCAGCAAGGAAGAAAATCAGCTCTTTTTCTTTTCATGTGTGTAAAATAGGTTTAATTTCAGGTCAGTGTGTGATATCATGACATTAATGGACAGTTTTAGTATTCTACCCATTTCCTTCAAGTTGAGCTTCTGGTCTCTGATCATAATCACAAGCAATTCTGTTTATCTAAAGATGGCCAACAAACACAAAGCTCTCAGCTCTCTGTTTCATCAGTAATTAGCAAAAATTATTGAGGTAAAGCTTACAATGCAGATAAAGCCTCACATATGGTAGAATCTTTACTTTTGACTTGTCTGAACAAGTATGAACAAAATCCACATCAAATAATAATTTCAGCCTGCTGTCTTTAACAATGAAGTTTCATTTCACATATCTCCAATCTTAGCTTGTCATTAGCAATGTTAATTAGTTCACTATCTCAATGCAACACTAGAGTCAGTAAAAATGGAAATCATTAGCAATTTGAGAAGAAAGCTTGTTCTTCCTTTAATATAGTAATAGTCACTGTACTGTCTAACAGTCATAGTCACCGTAGAAAACATCCACAGAAATTAATAATGCTTGCTATTTTCAATCAGTTACAAAATTAAAATAAAAATTGCTACTACTTTTTCATTTCCAAAAAGATAACCAAAGGATAATATATAATTTACTATATTACTAACCCTGTGAGGACATACAATGACACAGCATTCCAAGCTGGGTTATCCCTTGCTATGCCACAAGCCAAGTTCTGTATGCACACATGTGGTTTACATCCTGCCACAGCTCCTTCTGAAGGGAACCATTTTCCAGTATGAGCATGGTAATTGTTCTTTGGTATCTCTGGGATGGGGCTTATTTTAAATCTCTCACATGGTCCAATTTCACAGGTTTTTTGTAGAAGGCAAAACCCAATTATTTGGAATTTCAACCACAAGTCACAAGAGTGGCCAGTTAAAGAGCAGTGAAACAGCACTCTTGCACCAGGAGGTGACTGATAGATGGGACATCTGAGCTTCCCTCCTGCAAAGGGAAAATGCTGAGAGGTTACAGGGGTTATACTAAAGCTGCTCTGCTCCCTCCCAGCAGCTAATGGACTCCATCACCAACCACCATGAACATACTGACCAGGAGTTCAGGTAAAATGGGTGTCCAAGGTTGCAGTGCCCCAAGGAGTTGCTAACTCCCACATTTCTCTTCTCAGCTGGGCAGATAGGGGAGAGCAGATCAACTGCAAGTGGGTGTATGTTTGCCAGGGCTGGGGAAGCTGAAACCTCTCCAGTGGATTTACATCTCCTAGAGCAGCTGAGACAAGAGGTCTTCATGCTCACAGGTAATCCTCTCCCCCAATTCTGCTGAGTTGAGCATGCACGCATTTGCAATTGTGCCTCTGTATGTCACAGAAGAGAAACACTGCTCAGGGGTTTTCTAAAGCAAATTTTACATTTAGATTTATTTAAAGACTATTTACAACCTTACTTCAGCTGGATTAGGAAATGAGTGGCGACAGCCTAATTTAAAACATCAAAGGACCAGCTGTAGGTAGGGAAGGTAGGCAGGAGGGGAAGGCTGCAGAAGTGTCTCTCTGAATCTAGTTGCTCTTCCAGGCAAACACATTATATCTGACTTCCCCCTGGGCACTGAACACATGACATTCAGCAGCTCACTCAAACGAAGCAATTAGCAGGTACCCAGCATTTGCTGTCAGAGCTGTCAGCACTAAACTGCCTACCTGGCACTGGACACTGTAGGTCATTTCGTATCACCATTTTTAGGAAGTCCTGGATGACCCCTGCTGCCCCTAACACGGGCATAGGTACAAAACCACTGGCTCAGCTACTCCTTCCCTGCCAGCCCCAGTGTATCCATGTGGAACAGAAGCTCCTGGGCTGCTGTGTAGTGAGGATTTCGTGCTAAAAACAAAAATTGTGGCTGGCTGATCCATTTCTTCCTTCAACCCTTGTGCTAGAACTAGATACACAGAGAATAATATCAGGTACAGGATCAACTTACACCAAACAACCATCCAGACAGCAGGCAGACTCCCATCCTACCACACAGGCCTGCAGAAACACAGGAAAAATTGTGGATTGTGTTGGGGTTTCTAAAACGCAGGGAAAGTTCACCTTCCACTCCTCTCTCAGTTTTTCATATATTTTAAAGTTTTAAAACTAACCTTTTGATAGCAGCACCTTACACTTAAAAACACATCATCTCTAATTGCAAGGCAGTCAGGCCATTTCCTGGCTACACAAAACTAACTGTAAAAAAAAGGAAAAAAAAAGAAGGAAAAGAAAAAGACATGAAATACGTATCAGTAACTGAGCGGACTGACATGCTGCTTGAGACTAACAGAGTCTTGGTCTCTTGCTTAATAAAATTACACAAATACCACTGAGGGTCATGACACAATTCAACACTATTCCCATGCCACAAAGCAACTGTGGGAGATTCACCTGTGTATTTTTGTCAGCTGCAGTGAGTACTCTTATTTACTATCTATGCACATTTAGGTGAAGGACTTATGAAGGTTATAATTAAGCTGAAATTCTATCCAGCCTCAAGAAAAAAACGAAATATTTTTGAGCATCATTTGCTACAGAAGCCAGCGACTTTTTTGAAAACATTCAAAGAGCAAAATCATCAGGAAATGGTAAGTGGCAAATACTGATTAGCTAAAATAATCAGCATTTCACTAAAAGAGAATACTCAAAGGAAAACAAAATTCTTCTGGCTATTTTCTCTTTTTTAGTGAAATAGCATGTATGTTTTATTTTCAGTTTGTTCCACTGGAGCAAATGAGAGAGAGAAAAATGAAAGATGAGAGCCATAATCTGTGAGAGCACTTTCAGACTTCCACAGATAGTGAAATCTAACACTGACAGATACAACAGCAACTCATCTCAGAGCCCAAGCTCTGCTCTGGAATCAGGGACGGCACTGAAAAGAATAGGGATAAAGAACTTTTATCAGCCTCAGCTGGTCAGAGAAGCAATGTGTAAAAATAATCTGTAAGCATTGTAAACCAACAAGAAAACACCTCTGTAACTGCTTTCTTGCCATTTTATTCTTCAAATTATTGCCGTTATAGCAGAGTAAAGTTTAGTATTATCTGCTATAAAATCCCCACAATTATTTCCCTTCACAACAAAGAACTTTTTCCCAATATCCCAAATAGCCCCGCCCTCTACCAGTTTGAAGCCATTCTCCCTTGTCTTGTCACTCTACGTCTTCATATGTAGTCTCTCTCTACCTTTCTGGTAGCTCATTTGAGGTACTGGAAGGCCACCCTGAGCTCACCCCAAAGCTCCTCCTCTCCAGGATGAACAATCCCAGCTCTGGCAGCCTTTCCTCCCAGCAGAGCTGCTCCATCCCTCTGCTCATGCTGGTGCCTCCTCTGGGCTCTGTGCAGCAGCTCCAGCTCCTTCCTGTGCTGGGCCCAGGGCTGGGGCAGCTCTGCAGGTGGGGGCTCAGCTGAGGGGGCAGAGGGGCAGAATCCCCCCCCCCACTGCCCATACTGTCTGCTCTGTACACTGGCCACTGCCCCCTGTACACTGGCCAGTGTTCCCTGTACACTAGGCTCCTCTGTTTTGAAAGACTCCAATCTACAGGATCAGGACCCAAGTTTGGGTACTGGAATCACAGTTATTTGCATGGTAACCCCAAGGTGCTCCTGTGCTCAGCAGCAGCAGAATTTCAGAGGCAGTCACATAATCCAGGGAGGTGTTGGACAAGGGAGTAGGTGTTTAGCCCTGGTTTAGTCCTGCCTGGCATCGCCAAGGCAGTGAGAAATACATCATAATTTAATGAACTCAGGACGCTGCACACACTCCTATCACAGTGACACCAAAAGGGTTAATTCAATTTTTACTGTGCCTGTGAAGAAAGAAACAGGGCAAAGACAGCAAAGAAACAAGGCATGCAAAAGCTGCTTTCAGCAAGGACAGCTGGAAGATAAGAAGACATCTGACTCAAGAATGCCATGATATATAAAACAAAGGACTGAATCTCTGGGAACACAGAGTGGGATTTATGGTAATGTATAAATTTTAATATGCATATAGCAACTGTATATAAGTAACACTCCTATAGAATCATGTGTCCATGTTAGGTCAGGATCTCCTGTGTGAACCTCAGGCCTGAATAAATGATGCTCTCTTTAACAAAACTTTAGCGCTGGAGTATCTTATTCTGATATTTTAGACATTTGGTAACACAGCACCTTCAGTGCTATTAAGAAGAGGATAAACCCCCACAAAAATGGACAATGCATACAACAGCTGTGTGTCCAGAATTCGTGATGCAGGAAGTCACTCACCTGTTGCTACAGCATACACTTTCACATCATTCCCCAATCAAACTGAAAAATCCAAGTAGCCACCCCAATCTTAAAAATGTTCTTTTTAATAAAAAGGGAACAAATGAGGAAATGCATAGAAGATTCCACTCTTCATTTGGTAAACAGTACACAGATGAAATCTAGAAACTGATAAACACTGATCTAGAGAAGTTGTCTCCAGGCCTTTAGAGCACTCTGAAACCGGTGACTGTAGGCCCTAATTAGTACTTTCAGTGTGTTTATATATACACACAAA
Source organism: Erpornis zantholeuca (assembly GCA_013400515.1). Classification (NCBI taxonomy): domain Eukaryota; kingdom Metazoa; phylum Chordata; class Aves; order Passeriformes; family Timaliidae; genus Erpornis; species Erpornis zantholeuca. The sequence continues at coordinate 261,955 of VZTN01035178.1, forward strand.
ACATTTTTGTCTCTATATGCACACTTAAATAACATTGCTAAAATCACAGATTTTACTCACACATCTCAAGCAGAAGAGATTTCTCTTACCATTTTGCTATAATTTTAACAATATATTCACTATAGAGTAGATTCATAATTAAAAGCCTTTAATTAAAGAAGATTAATTAAACATGAGATAAGCATAAATACTAAACTATCTGCTTCAGAGAAAACCCAGAATCTGACCTACCAAAATGACTTTAGATGCAATTACACATGCTGTGAATTACTGTTTGTAGATAATTGCCTTGGCTGTCTCCTTAAAGTCAACCGACCACCCATTAAAGTTATATAATATCAACCAAATAAGAAGTCAGGGCTGATTGGAGTTGCAGTTAAATGCATTTATTTTTTATATATCTCAGCATTAGCACATTACTGCTTCAAAATAATTTACCAGTGTTTAACCAAATGGACAAAGAAAAGGCAACACCTAGGTTGTAGGTCCAGTAACAGAAAATTTTAACTGCTTTTGGGATCCCTGCCATTATTCCTCCTAGCAGACAGAAAAAAAGAAGACAGGATTTACACTTTAAGGGCCCTTTTTCCCTAAAGGAATGGGTGCAGGGATGAATTCCACCAATAAAAGAAACGGAAGTTTTAATTATAATCTCCCAGGCAGACACAGTAGATCAGTCTGCCAAGACCTCTTTCATTAACCAAATAACTTCAAACTCTTCCAGGAAGTGTAATCTATCAAGATGTATGGAAGAATAGAAGGCAATTTTAAATAGGTGTAATAGCTGCTTAATTTATTTATTTATTTCATTGAAAGACACTAATAATCTTTTCAAAAGGTTGATGTGTATGGAAGGAGCAAGTCGGGGAAGAATGAAAGTCCTGGAGAAAAAAGGTAATATACCTTGTAGACTTATAGAAGACTGTTTATATACATATTTGTTGTATGACATTTAAATCAAACTGGCAGGACCATGACATTTAAAAGCACCATGGAACAAATTCTGCTCTATGGAAATTTTTGATTGCTAATGACTTCCAGAGCCAAAATTTCACTATCAGCATGTATAGCATGGCCAGTGAGTAAAATGAACACAAAGGTCATAAATAAAGTTAAAGACAGAATGCAAACAATGTATTTTTCTTCCATTACCTGGTGGTATACATAAATGCAATTTGAAGCACTGACAAATTATAGGCACGAGCCTATAGTAGCTGCAGAAATTGAAACTGCTTAAATGTAACATTCATTTCTTCATATTGCATATGTTCTACAGGCTTTATTTGTCTTTTGAGCTAGCCTGAAATCCTGATGACAAATATTGTGGTCTCTTTATATTCCCTTCCCTGGTTGCTGCTCTAGCCTGCTTACAAGCCTTTGAAAAATTACTGCGAATGAACAACAGTAACTGACACATGACTGCCATTTTCTATTTCCTCATTATGGCAATTCTTTGAAAATACTGTGTACAAACTAAAAATAAATGGACTTGATGATCAAAACCATGCTTTATAAGATAAATGCTGATGATCTAATGTAAATATTGATTCAAGAGAAGAGGCAATGTTTTCCTTAGATCTAGACACAGCATTACTGTATCAGTTAGGACCAGCCAAACCCCTCATGAAGGCCTGTACAGCTCCTTCTTTTCAACACCTGAGGTATCTGCTGCTTTCTCATTGCCTTCTCAGCAGCTGTAGAACACCCATTACACATGTGAGCTGAGCTCCTTATACAGGCAAAGTGCAAGTACTGCTGGCTTGTAATTGCAGGCAAAATGTAACTGAACACAGCCTCTCATAAGACTCTTAAACACCCACACATGCACAGTCTTCTAAGCATAACCAGACTAAAGGCAATGTTTAACCATAAACACCATTTTACTGCATGGCTTCAAACAATGAAAACAGCTATTTCATAAAGCTTCTGTAAATTACTGTAACTCCAGGAAGAGAGGTATGCTACACTTAACCAAAAAATAATCGCCCCTCATCAAATGCATGTTTGAAACTGATTAAGTATCACCTCAAAATAACAAAATAATGCTTACAGTGGCCTTCAAACAGCAATGAGCTCTCAGTCTCAAGTGAATGAGTCCATGCTATTGCATTGTTTCAGCTATTGCTTTTCCCCCTACTACAGAGATATTCTCTTTTTTATTATAATTACTGTAAGAACTCTTACCTCTCCATCTCATATTCTTTCATTCCTGCTTTTACGGCCTTCATTACCTGGAAGATACACATTAGCATGGGACCATCTTAGCAGGAGGGAATCTCATATTTATAAATTGATGACTTATGACTATCTCCAGAGAAACCTATATTACAAAAATATCATCTGTGCTTCATTTAAATTTACATCAGTAGATGCATTTTAAAACTACATTGGAATCAAACATTTTAATCTTTAAAAATGCCTGCAGTCTCCAACAATGAAGCAAGTTTAATTGCCAAACTACTATATCTTAATGAAGTGCAGCTCATCAAAATACCAATGTTTAATTGTGAAAGCTCTGGTGAACATGGCAGCAAGTCCTTTTGCTCTCCTTTGGCAAAACAAAGCTATGAACTGAATTACCCTACAATGGGAGAGTCTCTTTTATACTTTGCAATCTGAATCAACGGAAACCTACTGGAGTTAACACTGGTTTATTAGTCATAAATCTGATCCTTGCTCTCAGATTTGCTAAACAAATTTTGTCTGTTTCTGTATTATAGAAGTTCTAGGCAGCTGCTCTACAGAAAAAAATACTTTCAGTTGTGATAAGATTACTCAAGGATGATGAAAAACCAAGGAGTATGAATGCAAAACGACCATCCCTTGAGTTTTCAATCTTACAATATTAATTTTAAATCAGTCTTACACTTCATGGTTTGGATATCTGAGGAGCAGGTGCCAAGACAACATCTGAGTCAGTAATCTCACCAGCTCCTTTTACCTGAGCTCCCTCAGCTCATCACCACTCTCAGCAGTCAGGGCAGAGCTGCCATCACCATAGGGACTACAGGACTGACACCCACATGACTTTCATCATCACCACCAGGAGAGCAGCACAGCTCCCCTGGGACAGTGCCAGGTCCAACCTGAGCAGCCTTGCTGAGAGCCTGGACTTGTCTTTGCCACACTGGTAGGGCAACAGAACAGCAGGGTTCAGCAGTGCCCCGGGGACACAGCCCGCTCTGAGGAGCTCCCTGAGGAATCCTTTCCCCCTCCTACACTGTGCATGGAAAGACTTCCCCAGCCCATCAGGATCTGTAGACATTTACCTGCTGGTTAAACTTTTCAGAGCTGCATATGGGCCTGAGTAATCTAGATCTTTTCTTTCTCCATCATTATACAGGTATTTGTGCACACTTAACAGACAGATTGCAAGCAGGTCACCTTCTGCTGAGGCTCCAGCTCTTACCCAAACCCACACTTCATTTCTCCTACATCACAAAAGCACCAGCGAGTTCAAGGACAATACAAGGTATATTACTGGGCTGCAACAAGAGGGATATTATCCTCTTATTTCTATCCAGCTTTTCCATTATTTTATTACTAAGCAATTCTGGGTTGCTGGGGACATTTTCTGAGTACCACTGCTACACTAAGAGCAAAAATTATTAACAGTAAAGGATCCATTACCTCTTTATGAGCTTCACTGGAGATTTTATTGGTGTAGCGCAGAACTTCCAACTCCATGTCTGTCTTAATGACACGACTGAAAGAGAAGAAGAACAGATAGCATGTCAGGCTGCAACTTCATAGCTTAAGAATACAAAATGAAAAAGCCCTGAAAATTATATGCATCACCTCTAATAAGATTAGATCAAGTACACCTGAAGAGCAAACAGCTATTGCAGTATTCATGACAGCAAAGTATTGTTGGCATTGATTCAGCATTAGCAAAACAATCTTACAAAGGGAAGTCACAAGAATTTCAAACATCAGCCTGCCCTATTTACTACTTATAAACAAGTGGTTCAACCAACATTTTTTTCAACTCATTCTACAATACATTAGGAACAGAACCAATGCAATTCTGCATTTGTCATGACTCTAACACTACTTCAAATGGAACATTGCTACAAGCATGCTTGATTTCCTTTTAAACACAATTTGAAACTATTTTACATAATTAAATTCCCAGAGCTCCAGAATTTCTGCTCAGCACAATCCCAGCTCTAACCTATTTGCAATACCTCAAAAGGTGGGTGGGGGTGGTGTGAAAAAATGCTATTTTTGTTTGGTATTAAAAAACCCAAACCATGAAAATCAGAAACCACAGCAGCAGTAATTACAGCCATGATATCCCTTATTTCACATGCTTCTAAAGGAAAATAAAAACCAAAAAACCCCAAACAAACCAATGCCCTAAAACCTCCATCCTACTCTTTGTGCCTTATGAGATGCTGAATCTGTGTATATTTATGAGCCTTGATACTCTCTTCTTAACTCATCTCAAAAATGCACTGTTTAACTCTTCTCTACTACATGTATTTCTATGATGTATTTCAAATAAAAGCAGCTATTTAGTGTGACATGAACGTTAAAGCAGACACAGTTCCATAACCTCTATGTCTACAGTTCCACATACTCTTTCCACTGTTACACAAACTGAATTCCTAGTGTTTTTCATGCCATCTCAAAGGCAGCTGTGAAGTACATAACTTACTGTTTACAAAGTACAGAACATCTAATGAATTGCCTGAAAATATTTCAATCATATTTTCGAGCTGCACTCCAGAGTTTGCAGCAGTTACAAAGAACCAGAACTGTTATACTTTGAAATTGCCACCAAGACCCCTCTTTTTAAACACACTCATCCTCACACTGCTGTAGAAAACTACTGTATTTCTGCTCTGTAGTTTATTTTAATGAGTCCAGAAACAGATTTCTTAGCCATGAGTGCCTCTGATGTGAGATTACAGCATTGCCCACAGATGGTGCATTACTACAGCACAGCCACTCCCCTTCAAACACAACTCTTCTGGCAACAGTAAAGGTACCTTTGTAAAATCGGGATATTGATCCGAATGCTTTTACAAACAGAAACACTGTAGAGGGGAATTCTTCTTAGTCAATTGGAATATGACACAAAATAATCACTTTGCAATTGAGAATGAGAAGTACAAGGTTTTAAAATGCACACCCAGGTGAAAAAATTACACTGGGGAGGTAAAACCTGCAGACTGTGAGTAAGGAAACAAACTTCTGCTCCTGTCTTTCAGCCAAGACATAAAAAAGAGTGGCTCAAATATATTCCAGTTCGAATGAGGTAGCAAAGGCTTATAGATTTTAAATTTTGTATTTTCTAAATCCTGTTCCTTGGAAGACTGCACGTGCTAGCAGGGTAATTTAATACTTGTTTGATGTGCCTTCATATTACTTTCAATACACAGTGCATATCCATGCTCTGCAATTGCCTGAAAAATAGGTTGTTTCATAATTCAGCTGTCTAATCTTTTTGTTGGAATCTGCTAGTAATACAAGTTCATAACTGCTGCACAGCAAGTGCAAACAGTATTAGAAACCATTCCCCTTGACTTGGGCATAAGGCTTCAGGATCAAGGTATTTGTATTAGATCACAACTTCTCAGGTATCTGTTTGAATACAGAAATTCATCCTCAGCCTCAGACTGACTATTTATGCAATGCAATCCCTTCATTTACACAAGGTCAGGCACTGAAATATTTTACAGAAAAATATTTAGTCACTCTGAGAGCAACAAAAACCACTACCCAACCACAAGCCAGGAGGAGAGGGAGGATGTACAATTGTGCATGTAACAGGATCAACTTCACCCTACAGCAGATGCCTAAAAAGTTCCTGGGCTCCTGTGGTACTGTTGATGCAGCCCCCACAGCATGTCTGGGTAGTAGAAAAGCATGAATTTCACCACCTTCTCACTGTTTTGATGGTGCAAAAAGCAGCACCTTCCCAAGCCAGGTTTACAGCAGTAGTTGGCACTTCAGGGCCATCTTGCACGTGATGAGTGTCCACAGTTCTCATGATGTTTTCCCCCAATTCCAAAATAAGGATAGGAAGAAAATCCCACCTATTTAATGAATGTGAACTTCAACATTCTATTAAAAACAGTTCTTGGACCAGTTACAGCTTCTGCATCAATACATTAATGTTTTAATGGGAACAAATAATTTCCAGGCTCTGGCTAATGCAGTTGCTAAAATGTACAGATTCCACATGTAAGGTATTCCTCAGATTAGCAGGAGGCCACTGAGTGCAATCTAGTCGAAAGAGAAGCACAAGTCTCTGACTGTCAGGATTGACCTAAAACTTTCAATTTTTTTTCCCCCTGCATTTTGCCAATGTAAAACCATTTCTTCTTCCTCATTCTCCTTTTACACACATTTTCTGCCATATGAGCAGCTGGTCTTTTCACATGTCAGTCATCCAACAGGAGAGAGAAACTTTAATATAAACAAGTATCATTTCAATCCTGAAATTGCATTTGGGCATTTTAAATGCCTAGATACCAAATTACACACACAACCTAATTGAGTGGTCAAGAACACATAGAATTTGAGGCAATTAATGAGGCTGAAACTCACATAACTCAACTGTATTTTCCTAAACCAGTGCTCTCCTCAAAGATACACAAATTGGTTCTCTTTGTGCATGCTGCAGCACTGATAATGCTGCCAGAAGTATTTTTTTCCAGTTATCAGATCAGTGTTTTATCAGGTGGCTTGTTTTGCTGCTTTTTAGTAAACATGTGCAACCTTAATGTCTCCTTTCTGTGACATTCAAGGAAAACACCTGGGAATGCCCACTCCTCCTTTTCCTTCTGGAAATATTAGGTTTACAGACCACCTTATAAGTAAGGATGATGCCCATGCAGACAGATTTCACAGTCCTGCCTTATCTCTACCCTTTCTCACCTCTGCTGTTATCTTTCCACATTTTATTTATAGGTATTTCTCTACCACAGTTTATACATTGATGCTCTTCTGCAATACATAAAAACTTGCTAACTGAATTAGCATCAAAGCCAGCAAACATAGCAATGCACATATGCAAAGGAGAGGCACCACAGTGCAATTCTGAAAGACAGGTGCATGAACACCAAAGACAGGAGTTCCAAAAAATGTTAAGAGGTTTACAACATAGATAGAAAAACTTCTGAAAACACAAAAAGCAAATGCACAGCTTTAAAACATTAACATAGAGATCACTTTTCATGAAGAAATAATTATAGCTTTTGATAAAAATGCAAAATACAGAAATATGAAATCTTCCACATAACATTATCAAACCCCATTTTCATTGAGATTACAGGAAAATATAGTATATACAGGCACAAAGAGAGCTGCACATTAAACAGTTCTAGCACCACCACAATTATGACAGACACTGGCAAAATACAGGAACAAAAGGCCATTTGGCTAAATGTTGGTGTCAGAAAACCTCCTTCTGCTTACTAAGGAGATAATTTGGACAAGTTTGAATTTTGTCTTCTGTTAGATGACATTTTCTTTTCAAAACACTGAAATCAATACTTAGCATATCCATTCATCAAGAAACTTGAAGTGGAAGCCTTCAAATTTAAAATTAAAGTTTTAAAATTTGTTTGGAAATATATCCACTCTATAAAATGAAAAAAACCCCAACAAAAAACAAACCACCATCTGCAAACTGCTGCATTCTTCTATGTTTTATCCTTAAGTCCCATACCAAGTCAGAAAATGCTGAGATCTTGAAAAAGTAAGCAAGAGAGGCAAGAGATCCTTAACCACAAACACTTTGCCCCTTGTCAGTACAGAATCAAAATTAAGGCTGTTAAAATAAATCCTGGAGAAGAAATAAGACCTAATTAAATAGTACCTGTTTAGACAGAGTTTTGATCTACATTTGATTTATGTTGCTAGAATATAAATTATCCTCAGTTTGTTTCCCAGTCATACAAATTTATACTTACATGAATGTGACTTCAACTCTAACATGCATATGTGTAGAATGTGTATCCAGATACAATGCTTAAGAAATGTTACATAAATTCTTTGGTTTTCAGTGCTGTTCCCTACCCCTATTATTACATTTGAACACTATTTCCAGACCATAACATGAAATCAACTTAAAATTAAAACTCCTATGGTAAAGTAGGAGGCTTCTGCTGAGGGAATCTCTCTGAAGCAGTGGTACAGTATAAGCATGTTCAATACTACTCAAAAATTTAATGTTACTCACCATTCTGCAATTTCAGGATGAAGGATTTTGTTGTTCACATTAAATCTAAAAAAAAACCCCAAAGACACTAATATTAAAAAGCAGCCTGACACAACAGCAGAGACTACACACTTTGTTTGTTTTAAACCGTGTCTCCTCTGAGGAAGTAAAGTGAATACAAGTATTGTATGGGAATTCAACACAGAACCCAGTGAGAAGAATGCATTTCATTGTGAAATACATGAGACTAGACCAGATACATAATTTTAAGACTGTGCAGAACCCAGTGTAACAGTATGTTTGAGATACACTTATGACACTTCTTTTGACAAGGATAAAATGTTAGGTCATCAGTTCCCTGCTGCGAGTGTGGAGTGGACCACACTGACCTCCAGACATTCCTTCCAAGCTATTCTGTGACTTTCACTTTGCTCCTCAAACACCCTTCAATAAAATTACACAAAGTGAATTGCAGATTTCATCCTTTGTTTCGTGCCCTACCACTGCACAGAAGGTGGCCATGTGATAAACAAGCTTGCTTAAAGGATGGTGGAAAGGAAAATGACCTCTCCTTTTCCAATCTACACAAGAGGCAAAGCAGAAGCTTCCAACTTGCCTTGGCCCCTGACACTTCACTGTTTTTCTTTTTATTTTCTACATGAGCTAATTCATGTATTCTTGGAATGATTTTGAGGCTCTCTAAACAGTAACACTACAGTGGCCAACAGACTAAGAAGCTGAGTAATTAGGTGGAACATAAATGGATTTTCAAGCATTGTTAAAGTGGTTCTTTTGCTTACAATTTAAACACCTAAGGAGTGTTCTGCATCAGAGATATTTTTGTCTGCTCAGGACTGTTGGCTCTCCAGTTAGGGTATTTAAGAGAATTAAAATGCTTCAAGGCTCCCAACCGTTCTTTAAAAGAATGTTGTGAGGCAAGAGTTCATTTTCCCACATTTTTGAAGGAAAAAATTAAATCTATTCCAGGTTATTAACTATTCTTTATGCCTCAGACAGGACCAATGAAAGCACAAATCCAATTAAAAAAATTACTTAGAAGTCACTTTTAATTGTATAAGGGTCTTCCTGTGTCCTGAGAAAGCAGAAAAAAAACCCCACTGTTTCCCTTTTTCAGAAACAGATGCTCACAAACTTATAAAACCCTAATAAGGAGAAGGCTAATAGCTCTGTATTCCTACTCCAAGACACAAACCAAAAACTTATTACAACATTCAATGAGGACAAGCTCAGTATGGTATTCAGTATTATGGGTATTAAGGAGAAATCACTGTAAAAACAACTCAAGACAAAAAGGCACCCACTAGTCACAGAATAATGCACCACTATACAATAAAATTGATCATTTGGAAACAGGAAAGTATCAAAAGGGATTATTTTCAATTTAATCCTCACCAACTCAAAAATTATCACTTATGTACATCAATGCAGAAGTAATTCTAGAATGGAAGAGTCAGTAAAATACAAATTTATACAGAAGAAAATATATGAATGACATAGTAAAATCTATCTGTGAGTATTCTAACAACCCAAAAGCCTGAGCTCCCTCTGTGGGTGGAGAACACACCAAGTGACACCACCACAGAAAAGCAAGACACAGAATTATGCTGCAGCTGTAACAAGAGACACAAAACCTTTCAATAATGTCATCAGTACATCAGACAGGAAACAGATCAGTGAAGGCAAGTATAAGGAGACAGTGCAGCACTGCAGTGTCCAACACCAGCTCTATGCAAATAAGAGTAAACTATGGTTATTGTGAAGTAACAAAAGAAAATAAAGCACAGGGAAGGCCACTTACAGAAGGTAGCTGACTTTAACTCTGAAAATCCACATCTCAAAAAACTGACATGATCACTTTAACCACAAGCACAAATGGATGAAATCAAAAGCAAATCATATGAGCCCAACATGAGCCTCGTAAAAGAAGACTGTCTCACCTGGGCATTCAGAAAAGGAGGAAAATTGTATACTAATGAAGGCTTACAGCAGCTCACTTTTTTAGAAAAGTCATTTCAGCCAAAATCCCCAGATTTTATCTTTCCTGGCCATAAAGGCTCTTCTTGAACTGTCTTTCAACTGCCACAAATCCAAGTCTTTCTGGCTGGGACCACCTGTTATGTGTCAGTTCTTTAAAATTCTGGTTTGCTGTCAGTTGGGGAAGCTCATTAAACACATGGAGAGGCAGCAGAATTGAATTAGGAGTGTGCTGGCAGGTGGAGAAGAGCCAGGAGGTCATCAGCTGAACCGAAGTTCTCTCTCTAACCTGAAAGCCAGACTTTCTGATGTAATGCCAAGTAGCAAACAAGATGTTAGGCCTTAATCTAGTCAATGATTAAGGACAGAACTCTCTCAGCTCCACTCATCTCATGGAAGCTGTGGGTCCTGTGTGAGTGGTCACAAGGCCACCTATTTATAACTGTGAGACTTCTAAGGCTGATGACTCAAATTATGCTTCACTTTGGTTACTGATGGAGTTTAGGAATAGTATTCTCCAATTCAGTGCCCTCACTAAAACCACACCATCATCACTGCCACTCGCTTCCCCTCTTCCCCTCCAACACTGGAAGCACAAAATGCAAAGATCATGGGTTGAGGTAAGACCAATTTACTGGAAACAGCAATGAGATAAGAAAACATACAGTAACAGCAACAATATTAACAACAAAAGGTGTAAGACAAACAACTTACACTGGAAAAAACCCAACAAGAAACAAAACCCCAGACTATTCTGCCAAAATGTTTCTCCACAGGAAGGAATGCCCCAGAAGGCTTAAGCATAGAAGGCCAATTTCTAAAGTAGTTCTAGTGCTTTCTTTTCTAGAAAGACATATTTCTATTTGCTAATAGAGGCCAGTTCTGGGTTTGCAGGCTTTTTTCCTAATGCATGGATCCATCTTTCAGACTGGAAAATGTGCAGGATTTTTTTAAATCTAATCATGTCAGTTATGTAGCCCTTGTAAAAATGCTTTGAGAGGATGTGACTTACCATCTAGAGAATGGATTTTGAACCTGTAGGGTTGAACAGTAATGTGCCATATACTTTAAAACACTGTTGAATAAATCTTTGCTCACCGTTTTTTTTCATCCTCAGAGTCAATTAAGTAAATGATGGACAGTTTAAGCAACGAACCTAATGTTTAAAGTTTTGCAGTGAATTCATTTTTTCATATTGCGTAGCCAAATCAGTTCATTAGGACAAAGACTCTCCATGTTGGAAAAGAGGAGAAAATTCTAACACTGTGTATGAATATGGTTTAGATTTTTATCGCTGTAGACACACACAGTGTATTCATTATACAGTGGTTTTATATGGGAGGTGTAGATTTCTAGGGGTTTTTTAACTAATGAATTTGTCTTGCATGTGAAAGGACAACTGAGTATGAAATCAATTTGGACATGCCTTAAAGTGTAGTATTTCTTAGTTCTGCATTGATTAAATTGGAGCATTAATATGTTACAGATTGCAACTGTAGCAAATGCCAATTTGTTTTCTTGCTCAAGACCACATATCTCATCATCTAAGTATTGTCAATTTGCAAATTGGAGTAAAATGTAGAATTAAATTGCGCTGCCTAATCCTCTTAACATTAGGCAGTACATGTTTTGTTAAAAGTAAGTTATTTGCTGTCTAGTGAGATCAAAACTTTGCTGGGAGGCCATGAGTGGGGGATTTTATGTAGGGGTTTGTGCACAAATTATGTGAATTAAATACCATTTGTATACTCATGCTGTTGGTGGTGAAAAGCTCTTCCTGTTGAGTTTAACCAGTAACTTTTAGGACGTGGTTGGTTTGTTTAGCTGCACTGTTGGTAAATGTCCTGGTTCTGGCCAGGACACAGTTAATTTTTTGTAGTGGCTGGGAGGGGGCATGGCCAGGACCCAGATGTTGTTCTGTACCAGCTCATGTCAGGGCTGGGGGCTGGGGGAAGGGACTCCCTCTTGCTTTGAAGAAGAAGAGTGTTCCTTTCTGCAGAGAAATGTGGTGGGCGGAATGGTCCCATTGGGTATTTTGTTTATTGTTGAGGGTTTTTCCATGTAAATCTTTTCTTTGACTTATGCCTTTTGTTTGCTGCTTTGACTTATACCTTTTCTATACCTTATTTTGTTGCTGTTACTGTTCATTTCCTTATCTCATTGCTGTTTCCAGAAAATTATTCTTGCTCAAACCATGATCTTTGCCTTTTGTACTTCCAATTGGAGGGAAAGCAAGTGGCACTGTGGTTCTAGTGGGAGCACTAAAGAAAGAAAATGAGACAACTTTTGAATGACTATTCTCCTCCAAAGATTTGAAAGTTCACCCCTGAACAGCTACAGGACCCTGTTAAAGTGATTAAATATGTGACAGCAAAGAAGCTGTGGCAGTTCCAGAGAGGCACAAAGTTATGCAACATGCTGGGCTCTGGCTATGATTTATCAGACACTGCTCATCACTAGACACGTCACTAGACAGCACCACTTCTGCAGGATTCCATAGAGCTGCAAACAGAACTGACCTGAGAGGAGTTACCAGGAGCAGCAGCAGGAAACAGTCCAGGTCTCCTGTCTTAAGCCCCTGCCCCGGGCTGGTCCCTCACTGACTCCCAGTACCACCCTCTGCTGAGTGGGGCAGCTTTCCGTGTACTCCTGGCCTCTGCACCCACAGCTTGCAGCAACAGAGCAGCTTTTCTTAAGGACAACATCCCTTGCTTTGGAGAGAGCTATACATGAATTAATGGAAACCATTAAATAATCCATCAGTATAGGCTCTACGATCAGGGTAGAATCAAGCTTGGCTGTTGCTAGCATAACAAAAATAACTTCAGGGTGATCTTCTGGGTACAGAAATAACCCATGACCACAACAGTCATTTTGTCTCAAATGCCTATTTATGACAGTAGAAAAATTAACCAAATAACATAGGGAGTAATGTTCCAGCAGAAGTTCAAAAGGTTCAAAAAGTAAGGCAGGGAAGAAACAGGGGGTTTTGGTAGTTCAAACAGACTTTTGTACATCATTCCAATACAGAATTGCTGATGAAGTTAATAGCTGTTTATATTTCATGTGGAGGTGTATTGGATTAAACTGGAGATACTGCTCCCCACAGACAGTGGGGAGTCCACCTGTATGTGGAGAACATAAGGTGACTATCTACTTGGACAAAGCAACAGAACTCACACTGCTTGGAACAGCAGAAAGGACACCAAGCACTCATTAAAAGAGACTTGCGTATGTTATGGAATACTTCATACCTAACTCAGTGGGCAGCAAAATCTGTCTAAATGCCTGGCACCTTGTTCCCAATATCCCTGACAGAACCATTAAGTTTTCATTTAGGATACAGAGGGGAAAACTAAGTAATTATGAAATCAGATTCCAGATTTCAGATCACTTGGCACAAAGAAACGATCCCAGCAGAAAGCTTGTTTGTATGCTCAGACTATACAAACAAGTGCCCAGACTTGCAGCAAATTCTGTGCATTACCATCTTCACTGTAGAATTAACATGCTGTTAACAGAGGACGATGGAGAAAAATATAGTGGGGTGACTGAGAGTCAATGATCATAAAAAAAGGCCTCAACATGTCAGGACAACTGTTTGTTTTAACACACTTTTTAATGAGGGGGGTGTATTTCTTTTTGCCATACATTTGACCTAAACCAGAAAATTATCTCCTTTTAAAGATGTTACACAGATCAGAGAGTTGTATTTCATTAAAAATTAAGGCCACCATCCTCACATCCCAGAGCAAGCTGTGATGTATTTATATTTATTGTGCTTTCAAAATACTGCATGCAGGAAGACATTTTCACTGCACTAGTAGCCAAACTTCATAAAGAGACAGCATTAAGGGACACTAAAAGATCACATTCAGAGAGAGAAATGATTATTCCTTTTTTTTTTGTGATTTGTGATTTGATTGTACACCTGTAATGTAACATTTTTTCAGAAGACTGTGCATACCAGAACCCCTAATATCTAGATTAATAATGTGCAGGGAAATCAGCAAGAGGCTACTCTTAAAGATTAAATTTTCTGCAATCTGAAAATCAAATATTCCAGTCCCAAAAGTGGAAATGGATGTATGAGGATGGGTCTATTTGGTATTAAATAGCTCCAGTAAATACAGACAAAGAGGAAATTTGGATTAACTTTGGTGTAAGAGAGATTAAAAAAAAAAAAACCTGACTGTATTCATTAGAAACATGTATCAAAATTTCTTTAGCTGTAAAGTGTTTGGCATCTGATCTGCCATTCAACATCCTGTCATTAAGAAAAAACATAATCTAATTTGAAATATAAAATTAATTGAACATAACTATGTAACAATTAATGTACAAAAAAGCTGTGTCACTTACTGGCTGATCCCCTCAAATGAAGCTTCTTTGGTGACATTTCCACTATCAGTATTAACACCACGCTGGGAGGAAAAAGATTAAAATACTATGATTCTGAGCCAAACAGGGGTGTTTAAAATTTAAATAATGAGGAGAACTTGACTGCAGTAAGTATTTGGGAAAACTTACACATAAGTTTACCTGAATCACTATAAATAAAAAAACCCCCAACTGTTTGTTCAAACATGGTCCAATATAAGAAATAATCAATTCCATAGGAGAAAAGCACAGAAATCAGGTCAGGATGTGCTGCTTAGGAAAAAGATAAACTTTGATTTTTAATGCCCTTATGTTTCGAGAGGGAGCTGTGAGACCTATAAAATAATTATACAGGGCAAGAGAATGAAAAATAGGCAAGTTTTCTCATAAAGTAATTTAATATTAAAATAAATTATTATGCCCTGCCTTGGCAATGTTACTATTCAAATTTGCTTGCTGCTCCCCTACAGCTTTCCATTCAAGCAAGCAGCATAAGCAAGAGTATTTTGGCTGCCACACAGCAGATGAACACTTGTGACATGAGCCTGGGGAACCCTGCAGAGCAGAGTTACAGTTCTGTATCTGGAACGAGACCACAGGAGGAGAGAAGCAGGTTTCCATTCAGCAGCAGAGAAGTGCTCTTCCCTTCTCTGAATACTTCTTCATGGCAGTGGGAGGAATGTGAAAGCACCACAGCACCCTCCTGTCAGCCAAAAAATTATGTGAAAATTCCTGATTACAACTGGATACTCCCAGAGTGGTAACTACTCAACAACTCCATGTGAAGAAATGCATACTGAGAAGCACATGATGGTCAAACATTCAATTTTCCTCATTTCTCTTAAAGAACATGAAATTAAGCCATAGGGGCATCTTTTAAGTGTGTATGTGTGTGTACAAATATAAGTGAAAGAAAGACTGAAAACTCTCTAGGGCCTCTGTTCTTAATGGATATAGAATTCAGATCTGAGGCCAGGTAACTTCCTGAGGAGGGATTTTTTGGTTAAGATTTCTCTCTTGTCTCTGTCATGGGAAAACAAGAAATCCAGGAGGTGCCACTGCATGTGCTGTAAGGGAAAACTCAGAGTCAGCAAATAATTTTTATGTGGATTGGAGACAATAAAACAGATAGTGAGAGTTTACAAAACATCTGTAAAGCAGGGGAGCAGCCAGGAGAGAGGTGATGGGGAAGGAGAAACTCACAGTCTTCACCTCCACTCATTCATCCTTCTTCCAAAGAAATAAACAAGCACCATTCAAAATATTTAGCAAGCATTTTATATTGCTTCTCCTCCCAGAAGCTGTTCTTACGAAACCACTCTATGCAGAAAAAGTATTCCCTGAATTCTCATGGGATTCCCTCAGAAAAGCACAAACATGCTCATGACATGACCAGAACAGCCTAAAAGGAAACAGGAGTTGGGAGTCAGTGTAGATAGGATGGAGGCCATCATGGTCAATAGGCTTGTCATGTTTTACCACAAAACCAATACAGCTTTTAGCAGACACAATGCAGAGTGGATGAGGCCAGAGGCTATATATATCTTGAAATCATGGAGGAGGTAGAAGACTAGACTCTTATACATGGGTGACCCCAAATTTGGTGTAAGATGGGGAAGACAAAATAGAGAATGACAGTAAGAAGAAATGCATAAACTGGTATCCTTATTGAAGAAATTTAGTATTTGCAGAAAATGACTTACCAAAGTGAGAAGTACAGCAGGTTTCTTCAAAGCCAAAACAGAGGATATCTAAAAAGAGGTTCTAGATTACTGTTATTTGTCTTTTTTTCTTCCTCATAACCACATTGATATCAATTTCATCAATATTCACTGCATATAAAGTAAATTAGCTGCAAAGACAAAAATGTTCCTCTGATACCTTTCAGATATTGTAGTATTACCTGAGACATACAACAAGAGACAGTAGAATACAAAATATTGACAGAAATGCAATCAACTTGATGGTGTCCTTTAAAGACATAAATACTAACTACAACTCATGCCTACTCTCATCGTTAGGAAGACACAACACAGGAGCCAAAAAGTTGTAATGTCACACGGAAACAAGGAACACCAGGCTACTCTATCCTGCATACATAACATTTATATTGATGTTACTACGTTACAATGTGCTAAATGCTTAGCAAAGAATATTTACTGTTATTCTCACTGGGTCACTCCTACTGACTAATCCTTTTATTAGGCTCCCTCAGTCTCCTTCAAACATTCACAAACTGAGAACAAAATCACTGGGCTTGTAGAGAGCTGGGCTTTCAGAACAGCTGCAGAAGGGTGGGTGCTGAATGACACATACCCTGGGGCAATGAACTCATGACGTAGCTTCATGGAGCACAATTCTATCAACTTTAAACCACCTTAATAGCACACTACTAGTACTAACAAAAGAAAGTATATGGCAGCAAAGTTCAAGAATATAAATTCCACCGTTTATTTTTTTCATTTCTTAATCTCATGAAGTATCAGGACAACACATACATATTAGTCATTCATTGACATAAAGCTATTCTATAAAAAAGGTCCCTGGTGTCCTGATGGTAGAAAACCAATTCCTTGGCAAACGAGGCAAAAGTTATAGAAGAGAGCTTAACAGTTATGTTGGAAGCTTCAACAGCTTCTCACTTCAATACATGTAGTTCAGGTTAAAAGCAGCCTTCATTTTTTAATTTATTTACTGGTCCACATAAAAAGCTCTTTTTCCCATCAATGAAGTTTTTAAGCAGTAAAGAAACAGAGAATAGAACTGCGATAAAGACATTTGTTGCAGAAAGCGACCCAAAATGACTAAGGTCAATGTGATTTTTAAAAGTGTGATTTTAAAAAACAGATCATGTATTTCCACCTGCAATTTTCACCATATGACAGATGAGCACTGGAGTACCTGAACACTATGTGACTCCAACTCACACATGGCAAAAATCAACCTCCCCATAGCTCTCTTCACTCCCAGCTTCTGACATACAGATCAAACTTCACTTTGTAGCTGGACTCATTATGAAAATTAAATGAAACCTCCTCACAGCTGATGAGAGCAAAACTTTGGGTCTAGAGAGTCAGAGTTCTACAGGAACAGAAGAAGCAGAGCAGCTCTCCATGAAAGCCACACACAGAGCTTGGCAGGAACACTACTCTCACCTGCTGAGCCTTCCTACCAAAGAAACGATTGCTGGCCAGGTGCACAAGTGTACAAACATCTGCTCAGAAACTAAATCAGAAACCTAACTAAGCAAAGCACTCTTGCATCTAGAAATGGGAATATATTTGCTTAATCAAGTAATAGGGTGACTCTATGGAAAATAAAGAGTGAGGCAGGCAGCCTTTCCCAAAAGCTTTTTGGAGGCATAAAATGAATGTAGGCTCCCAAGTCAGATCTAGGACATGCAGCCTCCTTGACAGCAATCTCCTCAAATCTCCAAGGCATTTTATTTAGCAACATATTTCAGCTGGATAAAGCCACAAACTAACAGGTCTCATCATGCACAGAACATGTTTATGAGACTGCCTTTGGATTAAGAACTGTGTTCAGATCAAAAGAGCAGCCTTAAAAAAAATCTACAAGTGCTTTGTAAGATAAAAGGACATTTTCCAGTAACAGGGAAGGGAGAGAAGATCCCACCAAGTCAGGTGACATCCAGTAAGAAGAGGACTAAAATTAAGCAAGTCATTGCCACTCACTGATTTTGCATTCACAGAAAGAAGTATTCAGAAACACAGACAACTCACCTCAGACACATAGTGGACTTCATCCACAGCATATTTGTTCTTGAAAAATTCAGGGGGATGAATCCTTTGGAAAACAATAAAAAGAAACATTTGGGTTTAGCTTTGCTATTATATTAAATAAGGCCACAGACAAAGAAATAGTATTTTCTACTATCACAATAGAACCAGATATGAGAAATGTTTTAATAATCTTATCTTTGACTCTATTTCTCAAAATAGGAGATTACACAGAAAGTTGCCACAGCTACAAAAATCAATGTGCTTTAATCCACTCCATGCTTAGACTGCACGGTCTCCTCTGAACAGAAGTGGATTTTTCCCATTCTATGCAAGATATTTTTGTTAAGGACTTTTGTCATGCCATTTATACACAACTTTTCAATTCACCAAACTTCAGAAGTATGTGGAAATAACAAAAGACCAGTCTGCCCCATGTTACATTCAAAGAATGAATAAAATATTCTTTTTTTACCCTGGTAATCGCTCTAGCCCTCTGAGGGCTATTAAGACATGGGCTTTGCTACCTCTATTCCTCAGGACACTCCTCTAACCCAACAGAGCAGGCAACTTTACATGTCCATGTCCAAAACAACATTTCTTTTACTCTTTTCTCCTCATATCCAGCCAGAGACATTTTTCTAAAGGCAAGAAGAATGTGAAGGATCTGCTTTCAGTCAGTCCCTCCAGAGCTCTCCCACTGGCTTCTGTACCACTGCCTGTACTGTTGCTCATTCCTTCACTGTGTGATAGCAGACAGTTATACAGAAGACTTAAGTCTCTAATTATAATCTTTGTCTCCCCAAAACTGAAATAAATACAACCTCTGTAATCCTGAAAATGTGATCTCAAAATAAAAATAATAGTAAAATACTTTTTAAAAGAAAAAATAAAAGAAAAAAAAAATCACCCAGTTTACATCATTTCACGGAGTAAAGAAAACGGGAGGAAAGAAAACATGGCTGAAAGTGCTGGAGTTTGGAGGATCCCATGTATTTTGCTTCCTGAGAGAGAGCAGGTGCATGCAGGACCAAAGCTTCAACTATGTAAACATTACACAACAAGAGCATCAGACCATCTGTGGAGGTCTGATGCTGGAGGCCAAAGAGCATTTCTAACCCTTGCAGTGAGGACCAGCAGAAGTGGTGGGACAAACAGCTCAGCACCTTAAGGAGCTGCTCCACACCAAAGGCACGTGCCAGAGCTGCCGGCAGGACCAGGAGGCTGGAGCACTGCCTTAGGGCAATTCTTTAAATCTTGTGTGCTCCTTTATCATTTACATTTCTTCAGGCTCCAAACAGTACATGGCTGTGACATGAACAACAACATGAAACCATTTATGCTGCTCTCAAGCAGTAAATCACAGATTTAAAAAAAATTATTATCTGTGAAAATACTATTCAAAAGTAACACAAAACTAATTCATTATATGTTCCCTTTTGCAATACTCCTTCTGTAGACTCTTCCTATCAGTGACAGAGATTTCAAAGCAATTATAATTTATCTTTTCTCCCTTATTTCACATATAATTAAAAAAAAAAACACCACTATATTCTCTTATCTTTATATACCCTTTATATTTTAGTTCCCATACCTCCAACTTTTGTGTACTCCGTTTCTCCTACAGGCATCTCTTTACTCTTCCTTCCTTCCTTCCTCACACACTGAAGTATTTTAATAATCCAGAAATATGATTAACAGATTTAGCATCCTTCCAGTTCTGTTCTGCTTTGCAGTTTTAACCAATTCACCCGGTATCAGAAGAATCCCAGCTATTAATCCCAACTAGCTAAGGTACGGCCAATGGTAATTTATGGTAACATATGCTCTTAGAGCAATACATCCAAAGCATCTTTTTATAATTAGCTGCAATGTTTAAATCACAGAACTATTTAATGTAAAGTAAATATTTCATACAAGTATACACACAAGTGTGCTGGATTTTAATTACTTCATTTAATGCAGTTAAAGTAAGAATAGGTCTCATTTTCCATCACTCCAATAAGAAAACTTGTTTCTTTTCACAGGCTGGTTCTCAACTCCTTTTTTTGTTCTTGTTGTTGATAGTTGCCTCCTATAATTGTGTAGCCTACAGCTCATTGCTGTGAATTTAATTCTTGGGTTATGGTTAATATTAATCCGTTCCAGCTTTAATCCCTCCAACATCTCTTTCTATGTACAGTATGACTCTTTTGAGGAACAAAAGTGGCTCATCATTCTTTCAAGGCTGAGGAATTTTTCTCTGCTTTAAGAGAAAGAGAACAGCAGCTTCCCACAATCCTCCATCCTCTCCCTCAGTTGTTAAACTAGGTCATCTTTGAGATACTTTTGACTTCATCACACCTAATGACAAGCTGCCACGATTCCCAGATGTGTACCTCCCTGCTCATCTTCTTGCTATCTCACTCAAAAGTCGGCAAGACTTTTACCACAAAGTTGAGAGCCAGACTTCTCAGCTCCTCTCTGAAGCACTCACAGCTCTGCCTCACTTTTTTTATACAATCATTTAGCACCTCTGACTAGAGGGAAAAATAAATTCATACACACTTCCCACAAACTACCATCCCACGAGAGCCATGATGCTCCAATGATGAAGCTGCCTCTCCCACTGGGAAGGTTTCTGCTAAGACCAACTCTACTGCAGAACGCAGAGGTGCAAGGAAAAAGTGTACATGAAATCTATATTAGAGCCAAAAAATTATATGCTGTCACATATAGAAACGGAGTATAGAAAGCAACCAGAGGTCAGAGAGAAGGAGAATCGAGAAAAGAAAAGGAGGCCAAGGGAGGCAATTCTGCCCCTCTGCCCCTGTGCTCATCTGAGACCCCACCTGCAGAGCTGCCCTAGCCCTGGGCCCAGCACAGGAAGGACGTGGAGCTGCTGGAGAAAGCACAGACGAGACACCAGCATGATCAGAGGATGGAGCAGCTCTGCTGGGAGGAAAGGCTGCCAGAGCTGGGATTGTTCAGCCTGGGGAAGAGAAGTTTCAGGGTGACCCCACTGTGGCACTCCAATACATGAAGGAGCCAACAGGAAATATGGAGAGACTATTTACAAGGACATGGAGGGACAGGACAAGGGGGAATGGCTTCCAACTGCCAAAGGGCAGGGTTAGATGGGATACTGGGAAGAAATTCCTCCCTGTGAGTGTGCTGAGTTCCTGGCACAGGTTGCACAGAGTGTCCAAGGCCACGCCAGATGGGGCTCTGAGCAACCAGGGACAGTGGAAGGTGTCCCTGCCCATGGTGAGGGGTTGGAACTCGATGATCTTTAAGGTCCTTTCCAACCCAGACCATTTCATGATTCTGTGATCCTCAATGGAACCTTTCCATATTCTCCCTACTCTCTTCCATTTTTTTCCCCAGTTTAGTGGGGCTCAAAGATAATTATGCACAACATGGTAGTTACTCTAAAAAGTACCAGTGCAGAGTTCCTGAGCAGATATAGGGCTCAGCACCCATTTTTATCCAATTTGAATGCAAAACAGGCTGAAGTCTAGCACTGATCACCATTATCATTGTCACTGATTACCATGGAAGGGTATCTTCCATGAAATACTCACTGGCTTAATGAAAAGCAGAAGTCACATTCAGTAATCATAATTTCAAGTACATCTGATACTTTCCAAGGATGAGGAGTGCTTCTCTCTACAAATGACTCTCAAGAAGCTAGAGTAAGTTAACTGGTTACAACTTTCAGGTTTGGCTTTGTCATTTGTAACGCTGCTAAGGGCTGCCAGTTTCAGCATTCTGATTAATCACTACAGAGACTACACGCAAAAAACCCCACAGCAAGCCATAAATTAATTAGAAGGATAACCCAAGTGGAAGATATGATCCCAGATATTATTGAATCATGTCTCTTTACCTACAAAAACATAAACCCCAACCCTTTTGTGAACAGAAGCAATGACCTAATTTTTACAGGCTTCAGGCAGGGGCTTGGGGTGTGCAAAGTTGTTTAGATTCCCTGACAACATAACTTGGCAAAACCCACAGAGAATAATGCCTATCAGCCCTAAAAAGGCTCAATATCCTTTCCCTATAGTTTTATAACTCCAGGCAAGTTAACTATTAATTTCCAGAAGAACAGGAGTCCTCATTTTATCTAAAAGTGGAAATAAGCAACTCCAAACTCTGGGAACATGCCCATGTAAGCATGGCCAAGCATCTAGGCAAAAATCTGGCATCTCAGTGTACATGGCCATTAGAAAGAAAACATATGAGTACTGCACTGATGTTAATTTACATGAATATGGTCCTCATTTTTCCGATTTTCAGACACCAAGGACCCTTTAAACAAGAGACTGTCTCTGGTTCATCACTTAGAATTCATCCCAATTTCAGGTGAAAAAGCTTGAGTTAAAAATTTTGAGTTAAACATTAAAGCTGTTTACTTTCTCCTGATGTTTCCATTGAAACTCCTCTGTATGTTTTTCTACCCCTTCTAGATCACCCCTTGGCTTCTTACTCTTGTGGAGGCCATTGAGCCTGCCACACAAGGGTCCCCGAGGACCCCCTGGGAGGGAAGGACCCTGAGAGGCATTCCCCAAGTTAGGGAGACACAAGAGGTTTCTCCCAGGGATGCCCTGTTCTGTTCATGTACCCCAGTTCTGCTCTCTCCATTGGCCCCATTGGTCCCCCCTGTCCCTGTTCCAGAGTGTTCCTACTCCCCCACAGACCCCTGTTCCTCAGCTGCCCCTCTCTATTTCCCCTTGGCTCCCACACCCTAACCCCACCTGTGCACTGCCCTCTGCCCCCAAGCAATTGGTCCCTGATGCTCTCTCTGCCCCTACCACCCCATACTTAAACCTGGACCCTCCCATGAGGCTCAGCCTTTGTCCTTGGACAGCCCAGACCTGGGGCTGGAATAAACATCTCTCTGGAACCATACAAAGGCCCTTCCTGCCTCTTTGCCATCGACTCCTATGAACAGCAATCCAGCTTGCTACAAGAATTTCACAGTGACTGGGAAATGCTGAAGATGGCCTAAAGAAGAGAAGCTATGTTTTAAGAAGATCTGAATTCTGATACACTGCCTTATTGTAACAGCTATGGTTTTATCTAAGTACCAAATATTGAAGAGTCATCCTTCAATAATAACAAGTGACAACTTTATTTTAAACAAAATTCTACTGAAGTAACAATGGGAAAAAATATGTGGGGGAGCAGCAGCGGCAAAACTTTCACTGTAAAAATACAGTGTGAAACATTAAGTCAGAACAATAACAGTACTTCATTTCTCTTATACACATTTATCAAACACAAAAGCCATCATTAAAAGTGTAAGGGAGCAGAGTATTAAAAGCTAGTAATCATAGATCCCAGACAGTTATTCATCTTAGTGAAAAAATCCAAAGTTTAGAATAAACTTTTCCATTGGGTTTAACGAAATTCACAGTGGTACATGATGGCATGTTTAAGAAACTACATGCTTCACCAAATCACACCAGTTCAGCTTTTGCCAGACCACAGCATAAGGACTGGCTCCACTTTGATGTGATCCTCAAACAGGAATATAAACCTGACTCCTCTGTTTATCCATCCATAAGATGAACAGCTATGACAGCTCTGTATGTCTATAAATACACCAAACATTTATTTTAAAGCTTTTACATATTTGGACAAAATTCAAATCACAATTTCTTTGCAGTAGTTTATCAACCATGTCATGTTTCCACTTTAAACCCAATAAAAACTTGGTCTCATTGTCTAAAAACATTTAAAACCTGTTGTTCATTATATTGCACAAAAATTCATAACACAAATCTTAAGAGATCTGTACAAATTTGACACTACTATAAGAATTCCATTAAGCAACATTTCTTTGAATTTTAAAGGACTCTAGAGCAATAACCTTGTAATACCAACATGATAAAAAGTGTTCTAGTTTTCAGAACTGCATTCAGAAGAGAGGTAAAATGAGATGGATCTAAATCACAAATGCCAAAGAAAAACTGTGAACAGAATTTGTAAGAGCTGATAGCTATTCCTGAAAGAAAAACATCTAAGCCAACTGGTAATACATCTGCAGCCTAATTGCTGATATACATGTATATAGTTTCATTTGCATCTAAACATTTGTCCAAACCTCAGTATAGTTAACACTTATTCCTAAAGGTTGCTTTGTATTTCCATGTTTCGATGCTTCTAAGACAGATTTTCAGGTTCTAGTTTTACAGTGGATCAGCTCTAAAATGAAATTCAGCTTTTCCTGAAGTAGTCTGATTTAGCTTTTCTTCAGCATTTCAGTTGGAGTTCCTAGCTCAAGATTACTTATCTTGCTGCATAGCCTAGAATGTAAAATATTAATGTAGGAAAAAAATTTCCAAATAGTATACTCACTATGAATATTAAACAAATTATACACCTTTAATGTTAAGATTTGAATGGTTTCAGAGAATTCCTCAAGTCCTCACGTCTGGCCTTGTTTGTGCTTTGCAGCTATTCTGAAAGAAGGGTGTCTCACCCCACTGTTACATATAAAGCAATAGGTGTAGCCTACCATAAGCACCAAGGTGATGAAACTGCTCTTCTGCAAAATGAAATATTAATTTAATATCAAATGGCACAGACAACAAAGCAGTATTCCGGATGGCTGACCACACTTGCTATCACTGAATGTATATTAGGACAAATAATGAGAATTACCTACAATTTCTAATCACTGTATCTAGCTTTAGCAAAAAAACCCCCAACCCAACAAACAAACAAACAAACAAAAACCCCCAACCAACCAACCAACAAAAAACAAGAGCATGAATTTAATGCATGTTTTAAAAAAGAGCAGTAGGAATCTCAAAACAAGCAGCTGTCACAGTGGGCAGCAGTGGTCAGTGCCACGACCTTCCCTGGGAAGTGTCCTGGAAAGGACACAAGCCCTGGGCACACAGGCACTGCTGGCCTCGCCAGGAGTGACTGCAGCTCCTGGTGCCTGAGGGTCAGCGCAGAAGGAGAGCACGGAGCCCTGCTGTGAGGTTCCACAGAGGCCCTTTATTGGGGCCTGACCATGAAGGGCCCCAGGGAGCAATGGGATGCAGGACCCGGCTCAAGGGAAAGGCAGGGAGAGCACGGGTTTATATAGGGAAAGTGAGGTGGAGAGAAGGGGTAGAACCACTTGGAAACAAAAAATCTACATAATAACAAAGCACGCTGGGGAGTGGAGCCACTTGCTCGCCAAAGTGTGCGGCAGGGATAAGGGCTGCCTTCGGGGCATATCAGACCTTGCTTTCTTGGGTCTTGTCCCTCCACAGGGACGTGGCTGCTCCCTGTGTTGTGGGGCTACCGCCCTCCACTACAACATCCATTCTGAGGAACTCCTCGTATGTCAGGGAGGAAGACAGAAAATACTGACACAAAGCAACATGCCATGCTAAACACTCTCTCCTACAATTAAATACAGATCCACAAGTCTTACTGTCTTTTGGATCCACAGCTTATGGTAAATATCAGAAAGTGATATTCTCACAAGCAGTAATTAAAGTAAGAATTAACATAGTTGGAACAATAACAGAATAGACCAATAACAAAAACTTCTACACAATAATGTTCAGGGTACAGTAGTCTCTTAATATGTTCTGTAAGTTTTATTGCCTAAAATACACAAAAAATTGTCCAAGCTTGTATCACAAAATCAGGAGAGGATGATTCTTGATGCACTGAGACAGAAAGGCTAAAACTAGTGAAAGCTTCACAGTAAAGCTTTCTGTTTCTTCCATTCAGCCCTGACTTTCATATTCAGAGTAACAGATATACAACACCACTTAATGGCAAAATCACTTTGTCTTGAGCAAATTAAATGCCTACATTATCCTGCAGGTAGTGCCTGTACGTGGCACTACAGCATGCACAGACTTACTGCCAGCAAGTCATGGCATGAATTACATCACATTTTTCCTCATTTAAATGAGGGAAAGCACATGCACAAGTAGAAAATTGAACAAGTATAGTCTTCAGCAACTGAAGTTCTACACAGTCAACAACTCATTTCTCACTCCATGCTAGAATGAGCTTAAAGCAGAGTACAAGTTTCAGAGAGACTGAAGAGACAGAGTAACAACCTTGGCAAAATTTAAAGCACAAGAACAGAAATACATTAGAAAATGTAGAGCCAAAAGGGGAAAAGGGATGCAAAAGCAATGTTTTAAAGCTGTCAGAGATTCACCAATAAACTCCCTTCTCATTACAATATCATCAAGTTAACAGATGGCAAAGCATTAACCAAACAAGAGGGTGTCAAGAACTGCTAGGAAGAACAACACAGCACACTTTACAAGACACCAGCAGATGTTCCTGGTTTTGTCCAAAAAAATGCCATCACCTTTATATCCCAAAGGAATTTCACTATCTCAAACAAGAAGATTAAAAGGCATCAAGTTAGATTTAAAACAAAAGAGTACTAATGGGCTTGCTGATATCACAGACAGTCTCCAGCAGTGTTTTGACTACCTTAATGGTACTCCCTTTCCACATTTCTCTAGATCACAGCTACATTTTTTGAAAGACAAAACTACCTGCACACATGTAAACTCAGACTACCTGCTCCTTTTGATACAGTCGACAGTAAAATGGATTCTGGGAAAATAATGGACTTTAAAAGAAATCAAGCTGAAAATGACACCTCAAGCTGATCTGACTGGTAAACAAGCAGGACTGTAAGAGAAGCCCCACCTATCTGTGGGGCAGAACAGCAGAGTCCACAAGCATGGAGCTGGACACAAGGTGCTGGGTATGTGATACTGGACTTAGTGCTACACGCAGGTCATGCAGAATCAGAATAACTAGGAACAACAGTACAGGCCACTGGACTTAGGAAATCAGAAATAAAGTATTGAGGAGAATCTCACAGTTAGTCCTAGTAAAAGCCAAACACTAACCTATTTCATCTACTTCAAGTGTACAGTCTCACTGCTCCTGCTCAGCTATTCCCACTACAGCCACTCCCAAAAGCTGAACAGTTCTTTAGATTTTCTATAAATTCTACGTCGAGCTGCAGTGTCTCAATTAGACATTTAAGAGATACTACCAAGAGATACCCAACAAAAACACAGAAAACTTGCAGTTGGTAACCTTTGCTTTATTTCTCTCTGCAAATAAAATTCTTCTTTGGAGTCAAGGGCTCTATACAGTGGGAAATGTGACTAAGGAAATGTTTACACACTGAAATCCCCGAAAGATTTCTTGTAGCATTAAACTGATGACAAATACTCATTAGAAAGCTCTCTTCTCAAATAAAAAGAGCACAAGAATTATAGTGGTTAAGTTATTAAGTGTAATTTCACTATATAGTAAGTGCTCCACTCAAACACTGGTCTCAATTCATGCTTCTTAACAAAGGAAGTTACAGACTGAATCTGTCAATAGCAGATGCTCTGCTTGTACTTTGGAAAAACACTAATATTAGAGGGGAAACAAGTAATATTTAATATCCCACATGTGAAAACACTATAGCAAGCTCTGGAATGTAAGTAGCATGTCTCATAGCTCCCATATTAATTGCTAAGAGAATGAGACAAAGCAGCACTGATTTTTACAGCAGCATTAGATGACCTCAACAGCTTTAAGAAGGAAGGGGATGATAATATTCCCATTTTGCAACTTGTAAG
Organism: Erpornis zantholeuca; assembly: GCA_013400515.1. Lineage (NCBI taxonomy): Eukaryota > Metazoa > Chordata > Aves > Passeriformes > Timaliidae > Erpornis > Erpornis zantholeuca. The sequence goes on from VZTN01035178.1 coordinate 289,848, forward strand.
GAAAGCTAAACCACAAAGAAATTAAATGAACTTGACACAACTCAATGGGCACAAAGAAAAGGCAGAACCTACCCCGTACACAGTGCCCTACCCACTACATCATGCTGGCCCTGCCAGACAAAGAAGTGTCTGGTGTCTCCCAGGACTGGGATTGTGGCCACCTGCTCTCACTGCCAGAGCTCCAGCAAGGGGTATACAGCAGTGAAACATAATCTGCCTGCTTTACACCCACATTTAGCTTTTAAGAAGCATAACATTAATGATACATTTCTCTAACATATTTTAACAGAATAGTTGTGTTTGTTTTTTTCTTTTTGGTTTATCAACAGACATCACACTCTTTCAGAGAGTCCTTCCTGAGCATACAGGTCACAGGGAATAAAACTCTAAGGAGAACAGTTAACATCAACAGCTAAGAATGTAGAATTTTAGAAGTGCAAGAATAGAGAAACCACTGTAGGTATTTCACTTGAGATTTTTTTTCACTCCAGCACCTTTCCAAACGCAGGGCAACAAGAGGCAGAGCTCTGCCCTCAGGCCAGGCAGTGGCACGGCAGGAGGCAGTGTGGAGGGGCAGAGCTTTGTTGGAGCACTGCTGCCAAACCCCCACAGACATTTCTTTTGCTGCAGCTCACCTTCCTACCAGCAGCAGGTTTTTGTGTAGAAAAAACACAGGGCATGCCTGATAAAAAATCTCCCTTAGATTCTCTGATACTTCAAAATGTTATCGGGAGTTTATATCACTAAACTCAGTACTCCTGGTAGCATATTACATAAAGTATAAAATAAGAAATGCCTGGTGGGAGTTATCAACATTGCCTGTCACACCACAGGAATGAGACATGCTATCTCATTCTGTGGTTTGAAGCCACATCCGGATATTAAAAAACTCTGGTAGAGGATCATCAAACAGATTTGCTTAGTGCTGGTTCTTTTCTCAGTAGGCCTGAGTAAAAAAAAAAAAGAGAGGAAAAAGAAGAACTTTAACACTTGCACAACCACTAACTGGAGCATTCGCTTAAAGGTGTATGCTTGAAGAGATGGCCAAACAATGGACTGATACAAATTGCTATTATGGTTTCAAGCCTCCTCAAAGAGAAACTTAAGCTGTTTAAGAAAGCAGTAAGAAAGCAAAAATTTATAAAAATAATTACTGAAGTAAAAGTCATAAAAACAACACACATTCATCCCAGACCAAGCAAGGCTTGTGGACAATGAGAATACCGGGACAATGACTCAAATGAGCATTTGATCAGTGCTTTTAGAGAAAACAATTGTCAGTAAAGTGGCAAGAGCAATCCAGACATTAATTATTCTGAAAAAGTAATTTTTATCCACAGAGAAATTGGGCAGCAGGCCCATGGGATTCTCACAAGGTTTAACCAGACCAAGTGCTGGAGCTGCATCAGTGTTGGGGCAACCCTCAGGATCAATCCAGGCTGGGAACGAACAGGTCAAGAGCAGCCCTGGGAAAAGGACTAGGGTATGGTGGTGGGTGAGAGCTGGCCCTGCTCCAGCTCTGTGTGCTGGGATCCAGAAGCCCCTGTGCCCTGGGCTGATCCCCCAGCATGGGCAGCAGGGGACAGTGGAATTCTGCCCCTCTGCCCCACTCAGGTGAGACCCCACCTGCAGAGCTGCCCCAGCCCTGGGCCCAGCACAGGAAGGAGCTGGAGCTGCTGCACAGAGCCCAGAGGAGGCACCAAGATGATAAGAAGGCTGGAAGAACTGGGATTGTTCAGCCTGGAAAAGAGAAGCTTCAGGGTGACCTAATTGCAGCCTTCCATCCAGTGCCTGAAGGAGCCAAGAAGAAAGAAGGAGAGAGTCTATTTACAAGGGCCTGGAGTGACAAGACAAGGGCAAATGCCTTCCAACTAAAAGAGAGTACATTTAGATTACTTATTGGAAAGAAATTTTTCCCTGGGAGTGTGCTGAGTTGCTGGAACAGGGTGCCCGGAGAAGCTGTGGCTGCCCCAACCTGGGAAGTGTCCAAGGCCACGTTGGACAGGGCTTGGAGCAGCCTGGGACAGTGGAAGGTGTCCCTGACCATGGTGGGGGGCTGGAACTCAATGGTCTTTAAGGTCTCTTCCAACCCAGGCCATTCTATGATTCTATGAAATACAGTAATAAATGAATGGGGGACAAGGAATGGAAATCACTGTACCAGGGAGAGAACTGGAATCATGGAAAATAAGCAGTCTGGAGAATTGCACAAGTAAGCCTCATCAATCAAAAGCCCAGCTTTATTGTGCAGTTTTGAAAGGATCAGATGAAGGGTAAAGCAACAGATGTACTATCTGAATAATACCAAAATATTTGACAAAAATCTCTCTCAAGACTGTTTACTCTCCAAAATCAACTCAAATTGGCTCGGACAGAAACACTACAATGTAACCTGAAACCAAATGACTAGTCATAACAAAAAATGGAAAAGCCTAAAGCAGAAAATAAAGATAAATAAATAGACAAAAAGATGAGCATCCCCTGGGCTGGGAAACGCTCCAACTGCTACACTGAAAAGTGCTGTGTCAATTTAGACTGATGTTCCCAGAAGTTAAAGCAATAAACAGAAATGGACTGCAAGCCTTGATTAGTGGCATAGTGCAAAGATTGAAATTAGTTCTGACACTACTCAGAAACAGAACTGAGCATGTTTGAGAACCACAGAGGACATTTCCAGGTGGTAACAAACCTTTCAGATAAACTGCAATGCCAGTTGGTAGAAAACAGTAAAAAGATGACCTAAAGTGATTAAAACCTGGGGGTTTTTTTAAACAGCAAAATAAAGATTCAGTGGATACTGGGAAGGGAAAAATTGCAGTAAAAGATCAAACTGAGAGACAGAGAAAAAGAAAAGCATATTTCATTTTAGAAAAAAAATTACAATAAAAAATAGCAGGAGATGGCAGATCAGTTCTGAAGGTAAAACCAAAGAACACAAAGCTCTGGAGCAGGCTATGCAGGACCTCTATGCTCAACATAATTAGAAGTGTTGTAGAAGATGTTCTTCATTCCTGCAAAATGTATATTAAGAAGAGCAATGAAGGTAACCTGAGCTCGTTCTCTATAACCCCCACGTGCACTGCACTATCTTTCCAAAGAGCTGTCTCCACTGTCAGCTTTCCCTTTACAGACCTTGCCCTCTCCTCGTCAGACCAAGGGTAATTAATGCACCAGTCTCCATCACCATGGCACAGTCAGATAAACACACCATGCTGTGCACGATTTCATACTCACAGTTATTCGAAATACAAATGCCACAAAATCCCACCAATCTCCATTAAGAAGAGATTAAGAAATCAATTTCTTAGCTTCTAATTTTCCTGGTCACAAAAAGTCCATAAGAAAAAAAAAAGGTAAAAGCCCACACAGACTGAGAGGCTACTTTCTTTTACAAAAGTGTTCAGGGGAAAAAAGCAAACAAACTAAAAAACCCAACCATATACTTTTTTCTAAAGACAGTAAAACTACTCAGCTTTGCTGATGTCAGTCAAGTGCAATCATCAAAACCAAAGGTTGATTTTGGTTGTAACCTACTTAAAATTTATGACAGTGTTTTAAAGAGCTTCCTCATTAGGTCACTGAGAAATAACTAACATTTGCAAAGCATTTCACTGTGCTTTATTACAGCTCCAAGTGCTGCTCCAAGGTTCAACTTTGAACACACAGCTTTCTATCAAATTCATGGAAAAACATTACTTGTAGTGGGTGCAGTGCTGGATTAAAGCTGCAATACTTAACAGTCATCTAGCAGAGCTTCAGAGAAAACACAGGAAATTGGACCATTAATTAGGCACCACAGTACAATTTTATTGCTCAGAACCATTAATACATTTAATATTTCTTTAGTATTTCTAAAGTTAGAGCATGAAAGGGTTAAATATTTTTTGCCTTCCATTAAAAAAACTCTATGTGCAAAGGCTATTAAGTTATTTTGGCGTGCTCTCCAAATAAAGCAGCTGCTGTACAGTATGTTTTACTTTCTAAAATACCTTTAATCAGCACACTGACTAGTACTGTCATTTGTAATTAAGGAGGTAAATGGCAGGTGCAGCATTAATTAGCAAAACTGAAGTCTTTGTGAAGACATGCAGTCATACCAACTTAATGTTTCTAGAAACAGAAATGATTGCTAACAGCTTTGTTGCACCACAAACTTGACTAGGTAGAACTACCAAGAAAGAGGGGCATTTACAAAATAGTTACACTTCTGAAGCCTTTACTAGCTTATATTACCAGAGTAATTTCTTAAACTCTTCCTTCTAAAGTTAAAAACAGAAGAATATTCAGGAGCGGAAAAGCCACCCACTAAGCTCAGGGTCATTCTCAGAGTCTGTGTTTCTGCCTTACAAATGATGGAGGAATGGGGCAGAGGTACAGGTCAAGAGATAGACAAAGTTGTTCTCTTACTTGAAAAGGTTTTTCCAGCCAACAACTAAGAAATTGGCTGGCCCAACATCTGCAGAAATGCCCACAGCCATAATTTAAAAACAGAGTAATGTTTTTGTGATCCCTTCCATGAATGTAGGACCACCAGTCCTACAATTACCCTCATAACAATTCTACAACTGCCACCTTAAGAGGCTGTGGGTTTTTTGGAGAAAAAAATGTCCATAGTCTGCGAGTTTAATTAAATCTCTCCTTCCTTTTAAAACTGCAGGGGTTATTTTGGCTTGGAGGACTCCTGAACGGTAGCCTTACAAGTATTTACAAATCTTCAGAGCATACACATTCAGCATGAAGTCCTACCAGACTGGTAACACTTCCAAAGTGGTAGTGACCCTCATCACCAGTACTGCTTAGTGCTGCTGTGGGCTGAGCCCAGCCCAGAGTGGTCTGTCTACCATCTCCACGTCCACCAGTTCTGCAGACTCCCCAGGCACCACGCAGCACCACTCATAAAAACAAGTGCAGTGGTGAGGCTGGAAAAATTACAGTGTTCATGGTCTCCTTTGTAAACTTATGGTCTGCTGATCTCCAAGCAAACACTCTCAGCACTGCACTGGCTCTAGCTAAACTAAGACTCCAATTTGAATGGAGTCAAGAAGCCCCATTTTTGTATTACTCCAAGGCAAAAAGATTAATCCTTCTATGATTATCCATGCTATGCTTCAAAAACAACTCAAATATGTGTTCTTCAGAAATGAACGCACAACAGTACACCAAATGATAGATTTAGTAATACAGCACTGGTAAAACTGGAGTAAAGAGCCTTTTCCATTAATTTTAATGTGTTTCTGCCTAAATTCACAGATTCCCAGACTTTTAAATAGAAAGCAGTATAAACACCAGGCAAAGCAACTCCACCCTGTGCTATGAACTGGCAGACCAGCTGCAGACCTCTGCAAGATACCAACCTCACAAATACCACACAAAGCATTACATTGATTTCTGCTTCACTGATGTTAAATGCTGTTTCTTCAGTGGGAGGTAGTGCCTTCCACAGGCACAGCAGTAAGCACTTCCAGAGCAAACTGTAGTAGATATACTGCAGTGGATGGAAGGCAGACTTACTTGTGTTTTTCTTTCAGTGCTAATTTTGACTTAAAATTGAATCTTCTGGGAAGGAACACAATCCCTAGCTGTGTGCAGTACCCACTGCCAACCAACTTATGAAGCAGAACTGCTACTGACTCACAAATGAGTTATTCATCCCTCCTCCTTCTGACAAGCAGAAAAAGTACATGACCATGGCTGACAGAAGAGAAAACAACATTCAAACAGAGGGATTTGGGAAGGCTAAGGAGAGGAATTTAGAAAACAACGAACACCATTTGTTGTACTCTACAAGAAGACACAATGACAATAAACCACTTTTAACTAGATTTGTAATTCTGTAAATGCTCAGGTAACAAGTGCTGCACAAACAAATCAAAAAGGCCACTGGTTATAAACACCACAACATTTTGTTTGAGAATGCAAAATGAGATGCTGGAATTTCAATAATATTTTTAAGCTTCTTTAGATTAGGCACAATCAGTGTGGATATGAAACAGCTGTTTTGAACCAGGGGAAGAGAACCTAAGGATAGGAAAAAACTTTGTCTGTAAGTGGGAACAAGCACCAAGTGGGAACAGATTTCAGGAAGTGCACGTGGGGGTTACAGAACCTGCCATCCCAGACAGGTGCGGCTCGCAGCTAAAATATTTCAGACAGCAGTATGCAGATTTTTACGCCATCACAATCTCAGTCCCCAGACAGGTCTGAGACAGTGATATTCATATAAGCTCCCTGAGAAGACAGCAGCCATGCCCTGCCATATGGTCTGGCACAGTTCAGCACATGGGACCAGTTACAACTGTTTTCCTTTCCCAAAATTAGCATTAAAATATAAGTGATAGCTTCAATTAGAAGTGAAGCATCTTGTCAGAAGTTTAAATTAGAAGCAATCCAATGTTCTGAGACAATGCAGATACTAAAAAACTCTACAGTTTGGTAAGGGTATAAATACAACTAAGACAGAGAAAATAAACAAATGCATAAATAAATCAATTCCTCCACTACTTTGGCACTGTGCACTATTTACTACCAAGGTGGATGGAGAGATGTTTATGGCATACTCATAGAATAGCATTAAAATTACATTTCCCAGTCTGTGTGTTCATAAAAAAAAAAAACTATCAAAGAGGCTAAACTACCTTATGCCATTCAAAAAGCTTCATTAGCTCAGGCTGATGCAAACTGGCACAGCAGCTTGAAAAAGCTTGCTTTATTATTTAACTTCCTTGGGCTTAACACAAGATACTGACTTTTCTTTGTGGTTCACCTTCCTCTCAGAGATGCCATGAGATTCACAGGTCCCAATTCTATGGGTACTGTTTTCCAAATAGTGGTGGATCATTTCATATCACATGATCAATATCAACTGATCATGTTTTGTATCTTTGTATATATCACTCTATGTACAAATCATTCACACTGCATGATTTGGTGGAATCTGGTTAATGACAGCATTGGAGCTCTACAGACAGTTACATCATATGAAGTACTTGGATACACTGGAATGCAGTTAAAAGATAGGTCTTACTTTCCCATCCAAACAGCATAGCTTTCAGGGAGTTGTGGAACAAAAAGCATAGATCTTCCAGTATCAACATCTACTGCTCCAAAGCAGCCTGCTTCAGTTACTCCAAAAGTCCAGTGAAAGTAAGATTCCTAGGTTAAAACAAAATATATTCTTAGAAGAAAGACCTCACTTCTACCAGCTCTAAAAATACACTACAGTATATATTAATTCCTATTTCCACATATCTGGAAGAGGTCTCTCTTGCTTTTGGAGGGGGAGAGGTGGTTTAGGTCTAAACCTTTTCAGACTGGTTAGTTTTAGGTTAGAATAATACAAATATCTTTGTTGGCAACTGGAAAGGATGAAAGATCAATAAGCTACCATAAACAGGTTAACTCAGCACAATAAACATACACTACACATTAAAATACATTCTTCCAATCTAGAATTAGGGAATGTATTATCAGGGAGAAACAATCACGTCACAAGAGACAAGGCAAAAGCAGAGTGCAGCTTCATTGGGTTGCAGAGGCAGAGTGCTGAAGTGAAAACCCAACCTTCCCTAGAGAAGAGGAAGCTGCACTAGGAACCGCCCTTAGCCAAGAGTCATTTTAAGAACAAGCAAGCAAACAACAAAACACCTAACAATGCAGGATTTAAGTTTGGTAAGGACAGACATATGCTCTAGCACCCTGAAAGGTGCATTTCCTCTAAAACCAGACTAACACTACATTCAGATATGTGCTATCTAAAGCAGTGTTTATTGAGTTTTTTTCTTCTTTACATACCACAGCTCAATTAAATTTACAAAACAAAGGGCTGCAGAAACTATGCAGAGTATGGGATATGCATAATTTGAGTTCCCTTACACCAACATCCCCAGAACTCTTTAGGTCCTATTTGTGACAGAAGAGCACATGGGTACATAAGGAAGAGTCTAATTTAAGAACACATGTGTTGTAAATTCCAAGAGATAGGCTGCTGTTTTATAAAACCAGGAAATATACTTTTCTTTTAATTAATTCAGCTTAGGTTGTTTTTTGGGTCACAGACAAGATTGAAAGAATGAAGAAATATTCCACTGCTGTCTTCATGATTAGGTTCAAACACTGAAGAGCAGTAAGGCCTTGAACAGGTTCAGGCCCTTTAAACCAGATAATGAGCCTGCACTACAGCACTGAAAGTGAGAGCCACTCAAAGCTGAAGAAGCAATGTTATAAAGAAGCCAATTTATTTAAGTGAAGCAAGACAAGGCACATCTGAGAGATAAAGGGAAAATAATTTAAAATAATTTAAAAATTCATGCAGTTGAAGAGAGTTTCTCAATCTAAAGTTTTGATTCAGCTCTTACCTGGCGAAACACAATACCAGTATCAGTACAGTATCTCTGGGTTTCTTCTCCACCCTGCAGCAGAACAACTGAATTCTTCTGGACATCCTTATTCTGTCTCAGGCGTTCACACAGTCGTCTTCTGTTCAAGGCAAAGAGTGCTACAGGCACCTTCAAAGTCTCATTCCCTAGCCAAAAGGAGGGTCTAGAAGAGATTTTTTAATTGACAATTAATGGCAAAGACAGTGGTTAGCACAATTTAGAAGCACAGTGTTCATTACCTTAGTTTAGTTCAACTCTACTAACAACAGGCTCACGGGGAAGAGATGTACTCACGCACTGCTCACAAGCAACCATCAAACATTGCTCACACAAGCACCAAAGGAAAAAGATGGCAACAGCAGACAAGGCTGGCTGCAGCTCCAACCCACAGCACATGACTCCTTACATCCCTTTAGGTAACACCACACAAAGTGACTGCAGCCTGTGTCAGCTGAGGAGAGGCAAAGCAGGAGGGAAGAAAATTAGTTCTGAGTTGCTGAAAACAGAAGTGGAAGTTTACATTAAGTCTAGCAAACTTCAGCAAGTCCTTCTGGGAAACCTTCAGTAGCTGAAACAGGGAGTGGAGAGAAAAGATGGATAGCAGACACAGGAAAACAGCATTTCCCATACTCACACAGGATCTGTAAGTCGCTTTTCTGTGTATGAATGTTTATTCTTGCATGCACACAAGCAGCTTCAGCGGGTGACTGAACTCAAACACAAGGCCACAGGAACATGTATTGGGTACCACGGCTTGTCCCCAAGGAGACACACATGTGCTGAGACAGCCCAGAAAGTTTCTGAAAGATTGTACTCAACTGAGCTGCAACTGTGAGGATACAGTTTAAAAGCAGAGAGCTTGCCATTATTAAGTAATTTTAGATGCTGAAAGTACTTCAAGAATATATGGGTGATTCATCCACATTTGTTTCAGGTCCATAAGTGCACTTTTTGGAGCTCTACCAGTAGAAACACTATAGCTTTTGTAAGATATGGAGCAGAGGGGGGAGTTTAACCAGATGATATGAGAAGAATCTAAAAGCAGTTTGTTTTGGGGGTGGTTCTTTATGCTTAATATAGCAAAGCTCTGCTTTGGAGCTTCAGTATTAGAAATGATAAATAAAATTTATCCATAAAATCCTATGATTTAAGTCCAATTTGTCCCTCAGACTCGGCTTCTCCAAGACCAACTGGATGGTCACTTTCTTTCAGTTGTGCTTTACAGGAGACACCAGAAAGTGTTACTATGTTAAGATGACAAGAAATGAACCAACCACCAAAGGACTGAAACTTAGCAGAGCAAAGCTCCACATCTTAATTATTATATAGCTTTCACAGGCAATCTGAAATGTAACCTTTGATTTATAGCTGCATAACCTCCTAAAAGACTTTATCAACCTCAGAAATGTAAACCCTATAATTTCCTACTGCAGACACAGCATAAAAGAGCTGATAAAATATTTTATTTTACTTGCTTATAACTACTTGATATAACAGCATAAGTAATTTTAGAAGGTAAAAGACTGCTCTTGCTAATCCAATTTTCAAACTATCTGCTTAGAAGTTCAGCTGATGTTGCACAAAACCCAAATGTGTTTATTTTTATTCCTTCCCATGCACACCTGACAACCCAGCACCAAGGCAGGTGATCATCACGAGGGCTGCAGACTACCTATTGCAGCACATCAGCATAGCCTGGAAGGACAGCATAAGCTTTTGTTTTGGGGTACCCATGCCTGTAGGAAGAAGGAAGCAGGCTCATAAAATCCTAGCAAAAGCTACTGAAAGTTTTAAATCAGATAGTGAATGCTAAACTAAAAATAGGCAAAGCTTTCCAGGCACAAAGCTGTGGCTCAGTAATTCAGCAGTGCACAAGAGGCTGAGAAGGCTGTTCTCCAAGCATGATCATCCCTCGGAGTAAGTACATGCAAGGGCCTGGAAATCATATGCTCACCTTAAGGGAAATTCATAAAAGGGAGGAGAGAACATCATCAGATACCCTTATACCATATGTTGCTCTCAGATTTTTGTATTTGCTGATAAAAAAAGAAAAAAAGAGGCAGAGGTTGTAGCACTGCCTGTCTCATGTTTTGCTTCAAAGGAAGGAAAAAAGTCACCTTCGTTGCAATTTTACTCGCTTCACAAGTTTGGGGATATTTTTCTGTGATTTAAAAAAAAAAAAAGAAAAAAAGAACTCTGACCTCTCTCCTCCAGGCCTATTCCTACACCCTGGAGCTCATAGGAAGCAGCTACAAAGGCACATTTTTATCTCCCTAAAGTCTACCATTAATGCTTTTATTACACTTAAAACCTTTGACAATCCACATGAGACTCAAGGAGAAATAATTACGTCAGGCAGCAATTACTACCAGTAGTTTTACTAAGCCACTTAAGGTGTGCCTTTTACTGGGATCTTAATGCTAAAGCTAAAATGCATTCTAGTGCAAAATGAAAGTTCTTCAGCACATTTTCCGTAAGTGAAAGCATGTTCTTCCTTGGACATAACAGATCCCACTTTCCCTCTCTGAATATGATGCCACAATATTAATCCACAGCAGAATGTGGCCTCTGCAGTTGCTTTAGACTGGCACAGTTTCCTTTAGGGAACGGCCTCGGTCCCTGTTTTAAGGTTCAGCTGAGCATGCTGGACCTGTGGCAAGGGCTGCAGGGCCCGAGGGCTGGGCTGAGTGTTGCTGCAAATCCTGCTCTGTTCTCAGGTCCTCTGCTGAGCACTCATGTTAATTCATACCTCAGACAGCAGGAGCTTGCCAGGCAATACACCTACTTTCACAACTAGCATTCTACAGAGAAAACCAGCTAGGTTTTAGAGAGAATATTCAGCTTAGAGGAGTTTGTTTCCTCCACAACTCTTGTTCTCTTTTTTCTCCTGCAAGCACCCAGATGGCACCCCCATGGATGGACTGGCAACATGGCAGGACACCCACGGGTGCTGCTTTGCCTGCAGAGATCCAATCGCTTGGCACACATGAACCATGCACGAGCTCTCCACAGCTAACAGAGAGAGCTCTTTTCAGAGACAATACTGAATTTAAGTCTTACAAAAAGGTGTATGGCTGTATACCCAGCTTTCCACAGCAAATAAAAATTGGGAAAGAGAACTCTCATAATACTCAAGATCACAAGAAAAAAATGTCACACATAAGACTGGTTGTTGAACAACTTGTAGTAAATTGAATGGGTACACATATGTAACTCCTCACACAGGTATCAACCCTACATATACACATGCAATTAGTGTATGCAGTGTAAAACTATGTTATTTGCCTTGGAACAAAACTGCCACAGAATTCTCTCTACAGAAGAAACTACAAGCTTTTCATTTTGGTCCACGATCTCTAATCACGCAGTTATGTCCCACAAGACACACAAATCACAGAACCATAGAATGGGTTGGGATGGAACAGACCTCAGAGACCACCTCCCAAGTCCCTGTCAAGGGCAAGGACACCTCCCACTAGACCAGACTGCTCAAGGCCTTGCACAGCCTGGCTTTGAACACTGCCAGGGCTAGGGCATTCACAACCTCCCTGGGGAACCTGTTTCAGTATCTTACCACTCTTACAGTTAAGATTTTCTTCCTAATATCTAGCCAAATTTCCCCTCTTTCAGTTTCTACCCATTACTCCTTGCCCTACCACTACAGCTCCTGAGGAACAGTCCCTCTCCAGTTTCCCTGTAGCCCCTACAGATACTGGAAGGTGCTGTGAGTCTCCACACAACCTTCCCTTCTCCAGGCTGAACAGCCCCAATTTTCTTTTCAATTACCAGAATTGAATTAATACAACACACTGGCTGGTCCTTCATGGTTGGTTTCTTCTGTTAGCACAACGACTCCGGCATCTCCGGCCACGAACTCAACCCAAAACTCTCATGTAAAGTTACACATTTGATAAAGAAGTGTATTTGGTACAAGCAAATATGGTGCATGCCTCTTTGAAGTCATGCAAGCTTCTGCAAATAAACTGTAACGGGTGTCAAAAGTGGATACTTGCAAGAACAAAACTGGACAAGAGAAGCTCAGCTTGTTTTTTTCAGTCTGGTACCAGCACTCAACCACTGCTCAGTCTGGTAAAGACCTCTCACAGTAGCTGACAGTTTCCTGCTGGCTGTCACACACAATTTTTATGATCACTTAGGCCCAAGCTCACAGATGAGCTCTTTTATTTTATTATACTGCAAGTGAAATATAGATAGGAACATTAAACTACATCTGTTTCTTTAAAGGATATTTTTCTTTTGCCTGGAGCTGATGATTTTCAATGCTTATTTCAGAAGTTTTGTATTTTCAGAGACCTTACATTTTGGGACTATATAATCCATTTAACATTTTGGATTTGTTGTAAAGCAACCACCAGAACACACTGGTAACCAAAAATCCTATTTTACTTCTGCTTTTTCTACCATTTTCCAGTTAACCTTTTGTACTTCTGTTTTTTTTGAGCAGAAAATTCATGGATCTGCCATTTCTGTTCTACTGAAATCCCAAAGAAAGGATCCAGATTTCAATGAAGATAAGAAACCACTGAAACTACTTTTCAGTAAATTATCACTTGTTTGTTGACTATTTATTTGTTTGTTTTGAGCAACGGATTCATCAACATCAGCCTGAAGCCTAAACAATTTTCAATGCTGTTTCTGTAATATATATATAAGTGATTCGTGTCAAATGGGATAAGAGAATAAAAGAAATTATGTTGGTTGCAAAAATTTCTACAATATTGTGTAAGACTTGAGAGGCCAAGTAAGGCATGGCAAGAGAGACCCTAGTTGGAAGTTTTAGTTGACGCAGTAGAATTTAGAGACTTTGTGGTTAGAGATGTTGGTGAAAATAGAAGCTTAACATATGGAATAAGGAAACTAGAATATTAGAAAATGCTTGCTTAAGGTGCGTACGTGCGGAAAAGAGAGGAAGCAGCAAAGACAAGGAGGGATCAGTCAGCAAAGACCACCAGACAGAGACCCAAGGCCTGATGTGTCAGCAAGGACCACCAGACAGAGACCCAAGACTTGATATGTCAGCAAAGACCACCTCATGAAGACCCAAAAAAGATCTGGCATGTCAGCGAGAATGGAACCTGCACAGGTGCAATGGGACATGTCAAGTCAGCCAAAATAAGATCCATACAAACCTAGCTGGAATTGCATTTGGTGTGCGTGTTGGTTGGAGCGGGGACTCCCCATGCACCCAGCTTGGCCTGATCACCCAATGCTGTTTGCTTGCTTGTGTTTTATCACGAACACATAATAAAACTTTGATTGAAAGCTATTTAGGCTGACTTAGCCTGAAATCATTTATAACATTTCCACATCCCGTATGTGAAGTGCAAGAGGCCCGTGCTAACAGCAGCACAAGGCAATAAGCGATACAACCAAAGAGTAGAAGAAACTACGACTGTTCAAGGTTTAAAATGGGTATTTTCTTCACGGCCAACTCAGTGCTCCTTGTAAAGCAGCTTGAGGTCCCGGTGCGGCTCCATGTCCTCCGTACCACGTCGACCCAGGGCGGCCCGGGGGCTCCCGGGGCAGGGGACGGCCGGACAGTGCTGGGGACCCACCGGGCAGCGGCCTCCCCCAGAGACCCGGGTCGCAGCCCAGCCCCAGCCTGACCCGTGTTTGCTAACTACGGAAACTTCGCCCTTCGTTTTGATACAGTTGTAATGGCACCTTCTTACAGCGCTGGAAGAAATGGCTGAATGTTGCTATATAATGTGGGAAAACCCTGCTGCTATGTAATCCAAACCACCGTTAAGCATCACTTCTAAACCTAAGACAACTTAAAGCAAAACCCACGGCTGGGGACGAGACACTTCCGAGCCGACCTGCCGTGGGACCCTTCACAGCTCTCTCACCGCCCCGCGCAAAACCCGAAATCCTTCCCGGCTCCAGCGCACGCAGCCCGGCTCCAGCCTATGCTCTGCCTGCCCGGTCCCCACCGCCGGCCCGGGAAACCCCCGGCCCAGCGGGTCTCCCGCGAGCCCCCGCC
>VZTN01035178.1:304301-357038 GCA_013400515.1 Erpornis zantholeuca
CTGCCGCGCTGCCCTCACGCCCTCCCCGGCCCACCCCGCCGCACGCCGAGCTCGCACGGCACCGGGACACCCTGACACACCTCCGGGTGATGCCCGGAGTGACCCTCTGCGGCCGCCCGGCCCTCTCCGCTTGTGCTGGTTTCTAAGAAACAATTCCAGGCCTCGAAACCTATATAGCATAATGTAAATGCGACCTTTCACAGGGATTCCTGGCCTACCACTGACCTCTCCTAAATAAATGGTTGTTCAAAAATCCACTTAATGTGCAGTTCTGCTGTAATGCCTGGATGTTTTCCACCTGCATTTTGAAGTGGAGAATGTGTTTAATACTAGCCCTGGGGTATGGTGTGCCGGAGCCATCGCCGGCCCTTGGGCTCGCCCCACTCTGCTGGTTTTTTCACATTCACACAAGATTTCGTCAGAACTCGAAATTACTCGTTCTTGCCTCAAAATTACTTGTTCTTGCTTCAAAATTACAAGATACCTGAAGAAACTATCATGGTCCAGGGTTCACATGTCAAGTAACTCGATTCAGTTGCAAAAGCAAATACCCAGGAGCATGAAACACCAGATAAGGAATGAGGGATTGGAGCTCTGCAGCAATAACACAGCGGTAAGTGCAGCTCGGGGCTGGCAGGTAACCCTCCCTCCCTGCAAAGGAGGTGTGAGTCCCTGCTCTGGGGCTGCTCAGTAATGCCACTGCTTTGTTGGTCTGGCACTGATCTCAAAAGAAAGTACTGTGATACCTGAAATACCTGGCTACTGCACATGGAGGGTCTGCTTCTACCACAAGCGCTCGGGAAAGAGAGGAATGCAGGGCAGTGAGAAGGCAGAGTATGATCATAAAATACATGGATCTTAAAGTTCATGTGTGTTATGAAAAATCAGTGCACTGTTACTAAGACACATGCACAATTAAACCCCCTTTCTCATTAGGTCATCTTGTTCTCTAGAAGTTGAGAGAAAACTGCAGCTACTCATGCACAGCCGGCTCTGGAGTGGTGTGTGAGAGCTGCAGGGCAGTCACAGGCAAAGATTGATTTCAGGAAGTCTGGATAGGAGCGTGTAAATTGATAAAACTAGAAAAATCAAGCAGTCATTCTCTAGCTCTTTATGTTTTTATGTCCTAGAGTCAGAGACCTTGAGTACAAAATATATAATGAAACATGAACTGCATATTTGACAAGTAACAGTCTTGGGGTACAGACTCATGGATAAAGCCCCATTTTAGAAATAATTTATAAGTTGTTGAATTTCAAGAAACTTCCCTCAGTTTTTTGCATGCTGAAAAAAAAATTAATATGAACTGTAGTGAAATATTTTACTGCTTTCAGTCCCCTAGAGGGGCTCCCTTCTGCTGAAGCTCCAGCAGAACCACTGGGAGGGAAGCTCACTTTGCTTTTCCTTCTCTCAGGACTAGAGAGAAAAGACTAAAACCTTCAAGGCACTCTTCCAAATACTGTCATTAGTGGCTTTGGACATTCTTTCCTGCTCTCCTACACTTGCCCTCTGTAGAGTAAAGATCTTCTGCATTGTAGTATCAGCTCTTTAAATTGGGTTTTCTGGGTCTCTGTCCTGTTTATTTAAATTTCCTTCTTGGCATTTTACCTGCTTTCCAAAAACAATCACCACATTTAGAAGTTACCTGCAGTGTATTAAATCTCAGCAGGAAATAAGACTACTTTCATTAGGAGGAAAAAATGTTATTATCTGAAATATCCTGTTCTTCTGTCTCAGGATTTGAAAGAATGAAACTCCTATACTGTGCACAACCTAAACTCATTTGCAAGGTGGCTATACTTGAAATGCCAGCCACAGGAATGACACTGGCTGCCAGACTGGGAGCAAGCCCAGCTTTATTGCACACATAGACAATTCTGAGTCTCTCCATGCTGCAATTGACTCTACAACTGAGAGGAGTAAACCTTAATATCTGAGAGGCTGGCTTTAGAACATTTCCCTCTACACCAAGGTTTGACCGGCCATTACTGTCACTAATCTCCCAGTAGGACTCTCTCTGTGATCAAGAACATCCTCTCTCCTGCTGAAGGCCTGACTTTGCAATTCAGGCAGCTTCAAAATTCCCACTGTAGCAGTTTGGATGTACAAGAGATGCAAGACTGCAACATGTGATGGGATTCTGCACTAGCCCTCTGTATTTTAACTCTTGATACTGCTGTCCAGGCAGGATCTTACAGTTCAGCACCATCAGTGCTGATTGCTTCTATTATCTCAGCTGAAAAGAAATAATGTTATCCTTATAAAACTTCCTTTTATTACATGAAAATTACACAGCTTGTGAATACAGGTCAAGGCATTTGCTCCTGGTTTTAGAGTACAATAGATAAAAATCCAGAGAGGGCTAACTTTGCAGTCCAAATATGAACTAGGGGAAAAGAATGGATGCTGCAGCTGTAGTTACTGCATGTGCTTGGGGAGCATCACCTCTCCTTCTGCCCTCTAGCCTAGACTGGTGTTACTAATGAGCTAAATACTCCCTGGTTGCTGCAGCGTCTGAACTTCTCTCCTGCTTTGGGAAAATGCAGTTGTTGAGAGACCAAATCATCTGGGACTGCCAGGAAGGATCACAGAGCTGCACTGAGAACATGGTACCACAGTAAGAAGTCTCGAGCTGCCAATACCATGACATGAAGTGGGGAACAGGGTCTAATGCTCAGTGACTAAGGTCACCCTCCCTAGTAAATCCTTACCTGATATACAATTTCAATAAAAGTTTCAACTGATCTTCTAAATATCTAGAAAGCTTCCACATCATACATGCCACCACAAAACCAGAAATAATGGGAAAGGCTGATCTATCAGCACAGGAATTTTTCTAAGTTCAGCTTGATCTGTTTTTCTGCTGATTATTCCTCCAAAATTTTGGAAGGTAGAACATTGCTGGCTGAAATACTCTGTGACCTTCTTCACTTGGATGGGGGAGCACTGGCTAGGCAAAGAAAAACAGATTTTTACGTATTTGAGTCAAAGTCTTTCATACATTGTAGGATCACCTATTAGTCCAAAGTAATTATACAGACTGCTATGTTAAAATGTGTTAATACTGTGGGTTTTTTTAATAGAATCATTCTACAGGGACCCCCGCTGCCTTTGTTTGATATAATGGCCATAAGTCTTTAATGTGGAATTAAGATTACAAGGTCCCTTCAAAGCAACAGATTGAACAAAAGCATCTGCCTTTGGCATTTTCGTCATGAAATGATTTTGAGTAAATTTTCCCTCAGGCACTAAATGTATACTGCTGTATTGATCTTTTAGATCTTGAAATAAAAGTGTGATTTTCCCAAAGCATTGAACTAAATTATTATAAAAGACAAGAAAGGTAAAACACTACATTGCCTCATTACTCTCACCATTGACTTTCAGTTACGAGTAAGAAAATCTAGTGTATTCAAAATGTGCCCATCAAGTATCGCACAGTCTTAAGGTAGCTTCTCCAGCTATTGTTTGATCTTCACAAAAATATATCATTTTGAGGGGTTTTTTTTTAGGTTCATTTGTATAGACTGTAATTGTTTCATTTAAATCAATCTGCCAACCAGTATTTACAAGTTGCTGCCGCAGAAACTACTATCTCATCAAAATGTATTAAAACAGCACTATCAAAACTGCATCAAAGGCTTCTTTTTATAGAGGTTTGGGTTGTCAGGTTTTTTTTAAGAATTAGTGGCCAATATGATGTTCTCTGTAATGCTTCTCTAATATCTCTGGCAGCTTGAAAGAATCAATTTTTATATATTGCAATATATTGGTTCGCTTCTGTAAGAGGAGACTTCTCAATGATTTTTCAGTCTGTTTGCTCATATTACTATGTGTTTTGCTAACCCACAGGCCAGGAAGGCACAGTTTATGTCTGTCTGTGCGTCCTTTGCCTAGTGCCCAGCACCATGGCTCCTTTTTGGTTTCCTAAGAGCTGAGTGTACTTGTACTGCTTCAAAGATGTGACATGAATGCAGCTCAGTCATGGCTAATTGCCAGGTATAAGAGATAAGCCACTATCCTGTATGTCCTTTTTAATAACTGATACTAGGTAGTATAATAGATGAACATTTTTGCTTATTCTAAGTAAGTTTTAATGAAGATAGTGTAGTGAAATTTTGCAACAGTGGGTTTAGGATGTGAATGTAATCGGTGTCACTGAAGCCATTACTCCAACAGCATCACCAAAGTTACAGCAGACACCACATCTGAGAACAAAATTCATTCACATTACTTATTATCTATTTCTTCAACATTTCTCATTTTCAAAAGCACAGGCTCTTTCTACAGTGAGGAGCAACTCCCTGACTGTATTTTGAAGGGTACAACCAAAGGTGCTTTGCACCACTTTCTATGGTAGAAGCTGGGAAAAAGCTGCTAAAGCGTCTGTACTGTGTTACAGAAATCTGTCTAGCCTGTCTTGCCTTTCCCTGGTCTTAAAATTAAAACTAAAACACAGTTTATGGGGAAAAGGGGTTTTTACCTCAGTGTTTATTTCAGGATCCTTGAATACAGCACTTGGTCCAGGTGGAATGCTCTGAAAATGCACACACCACCCCCACACATTGAAATGCACACAATTACTGGCCTTGCTAATTAGCACATCTGTCAAAGATTCCCCAGTGAGAGGCTGGAGTGAATCCCACGTTCTGAGGAACCTTCCCCCTGGATGGGCCTGGCTGAGGTTCCAAAATGTGTTCTGGAGAGGCCCTTGGTGTCTGGGGCTCCCAGGATGTTTGCTCTCCTGGTTTAACAGTGCCATGGGACTGAGCTGAGTTCTCAGCCTTGGGAAGGTACAAGTGTGGGGGCTAAAAGCACTAAGAATACATAAAATTATACTAAAAGATATATAAGAGGTGTATAAAAGAAAAGGCAAAAAGTCATCCGGGCATCACCTGCACATATGAACATATACCATTTGTACAATGGGAAAGCACCATTCTCTTGCAAGTTCCATGTGGTACCATGAACTTACCTGAACCCTTGCAACATATTGTACTGTTTTAATACAGAACATGTTTACAAAGCTTATTTTTTCTTTCATTAGTGTCTGCACAATATACTCTCTACCCAGTGCATAACAAATCCCCAAACAAGCTTATAATATGCATATGTAAATATTTTCTCAAAAGATTAATGCCTTCAGGTTTTTGCAGATTATGATCCATATCCTCACACTGATTAAAAGTCAGATTTCCCACTTTTTTTTTTTTTGTAAGAAAATCCTCTTTAATTACTGTTTATCTGGAATGTATTTTCCACTCTTTAATCTTACAATAAAATTGTAAGCCACTGGTTTATCAAGGTCTGTATTTTGTTGATGATGAAGAAATTGCTTTCTCTTACACAGACATATTAAAATTGTCTGAAATTATTTCTTTCAGGCTTTGCATGGGCAGAATTTCTTTTTCTGCTTGAAATGGTCCTACCCTCCTTGCTAGGAAAGAGGCATGCTTCTGATGCTGCCCTCTAATGCTAGGAACCACTGATCCTGCAGCTTTTCCTTTCTTGTGCTGCTCTGCAGAGCGGTAACAGCCAGTCTAGCAATGGCAGCACGGTTGCCATGGAGCCATGTCTGCCACCGCATGAACTCGGCCCTTCCTGGCCAAAAGTCATCAGTGCTCCTGCCCCAAAGTACCTCCCAGCGCTGGCCCTCAGTGCCAACTGCAGATGATGAGATAAATTACTTCCTTTTCCTGCACTCATCTAATCTCCTCTGCATCTGACTGGAAATTTAACCCAGCTGGCTCCTGCCTTCAGTATAAACCTAAAAAACCCCAAGTGATAAGCAACTGGCCATCAGATTATTTAATCACACTCTGTGTCCTGGGACTGCAGCACTTTTTCAGTTTGGTCAGACTACTTACACTACCCAGTGTCCAAAGCCTGCCCTCATGAGCCAGCTTTAACCTGGGAGTTTAGGAAGGACCAGGAGATTGTGCAGTATTATACTAGAGGACAGACAAGATAAAAAAGCTAGAGCTTGTGAATCAGGGAATTCAATTATCTTTTGAACTGTAAAAAATGGCTATTTTACACAACCACTCTCTCCCCTGAAGACACTACGCAGCCTCTCTCCAGGCAGTGGAAACCGTGCCAAAAGCACAAAGTTCACTAAGGATGTTATCCGCCTCTTTGCCTTTTAATGAATCAACTGACTAACATTTATTTTAAAAACGGGTCATATTTACAGGCACTTTTCAAAGACTACCAGTCTGATGAGAGTGTGACTCAGTTTGTTGCAGAGACAGCCCTTGTTTGCAGAGTGTTTCTCCAGGGGCACAGGCTGGCAGCCTCCCTGGACAAGTCACACTGAGCACAGTATCTACAAAGTGACTTGGATGCATGCATGAAAATTAGGCTCAATGAGAGTCAACTTGGGCAATAAAAATAGTATCTACAGTCACCATCTTCTGCTGCCTGGCCTCTAAATTCAAATCTCACTGTCTTTAATTTTGCAGTCATGAATATAGAGGTGATTTCTAAGAAATTATTACTTGCCATCTCAAAAAAACCTTTTTTGCTAAACTACCTTTTGGTTCTGTACAAGTTTCTGCTCTTGTGAGGACAGCTTCTCTTGGTTTCCAGCAGCACTAGCAGTGTTAATGCCATTTGTGCAAAGGAGATTCAGAAGGGAAGCTCAAAGCATGTGTGTGGTTTAACTCTGTGTGTGTGTGATATTTCCAAGCATCCTGTGTTTCAGGTGGCATCTGCCTGCATGCTTGAAAATAGAAAGGCTCATACAATTTCACTAATGTGGTGGTACAGCTGCACCATTTTTTCTGCCTCATGCCCTGACAGGCATCTTTCTTTGTATGCAGGGGCCCTGTTTGAATTATTGCCTGGTGTCCTTGCTGTGTAGGATGGCAGGACAGGTTTTTGGGTTTTTTGATTTTGTTTTGTTTTCATTTTCAGAAGTGGTAACTTTTTTTTGCATCTGTTACTATTGACAGCAATAACTTCTCTAGTCCAGGCTCACATCATATGATGGCCAGAGACAAAGGATTCAGCTTCAGAAAATTGTGTGGGTTCTCACTGAGTCCCAGAACTGGGGACATGCCAAGCAGCAATAAAGTGCAGGCTTTGCCCTGGGATGCTGTTGTGGCAAGCAGCCTGCTCCCCTCCAGCCCCAGCTTCTTCTCAGTGATAGCTGTTAGGGGTTTATGCTGAATATCAGGAGGTCTAAACCAGAACAGTTCCAACATTAAATGTGACCTAACAGTGCTCATTTAGGACATGGCCTTGTGCATTTACTTCCTGCTGATTGCATATTTTAACTGTGCAGCACCCCTTTGGTGATACCACCCTTACTCTTGTATGAGTAAGGGCAGAAAAGGAATAATGCTGCTTTCCCAAGACCGTAAAGGTATAATTTTCACTTGTTTCCAAAGATTAAAAAAAATAGAGAAGGAAAAACCTCTTCAGGCTCAGGCTTCTTTTTGAAATCACACCTTGGGGCATTTGGGTACTGTGCACCAGCTCATGAGGAGCTGGGGGCTGCGCCCATCTCCCTCACTATGAAGTTTTCCCAGTTTCACTTTTCTGCAGTAAGAATGGAAAACAAATCACTGAGCCACTGGAAAAGTAGGCCCAATGATGTGCTGACTAATGGTGCTTCGACATTGTCCAATAGATTTCATAGAGATTAAGGTCCTGTCAGAAATCTGTCAGCAGTAGTTTAGGAAATACTTACTGAAGATTTGCAGAGTTAACAGCTTTGTGGGTGTTTGCTGTTTGGCTATCCACCTAAACAAACAGCTGGTGCAGCTGGAATCAAGTCAGGAAAGTTGTTACTAATTTAGATTCTTCAGGCATGTCTCTGCTCCAGGCACAGAAATGACTGTGCTGGCGCATACTGGTACCCCAGCTATTTTTAAACCACCTTGCTTGGTACTGGAGGAAGTCAGTTACAGTAGCACAGAGCTCATCATAGATTCATTTACCCAGCTTTTTGGCTCAAATATTAGTGCCAGCAGGATTAATGAAACCCTTTTAAAATGAGAAAAAGGAGCTAAAAGTTGACTCAGCAACAGTCTTATTCAAAGAGCAAACTCACAGTTGCTTGCACTAGGAGCTATGACAATCTACATGGACGAAGACAAGGAGACAAGAAACTTAAATTTGCTGTAGTGGACAGCAAGGTGGGGAATGGGGGGCAGGGAGCCAGTAAATACAGTGCCTGCTGTGGAGAAGGGTCTGGCCTTCACTGGGAATCCTCTATGCCACTGCAAATGGAAAATGTCACATGGGAAAACAGGAGACTCCTATTAATAAAAAGTCATTGGGGTAATGTGCACTACAAGAGGAGGAGGGATTGTGTCTGGACTTATCTGCAAGGAGCTTTATGTGCTGCAAGAGCTCTGACTTTCTGCTTCTGCAAGACTTTTCTAACTCCAGTGTTAAAGTTCAGGGACCTTTCCCACATTCCCAGTGCTAGCTGGCAGAACCACCCCTTTGTAATGATTTCTTTTTCACAGTGACTTGTTTTACACATGTTACTGTGGCCTGTTAGGAGCTGGTCAGACAGGCAGGAAATAGCCCAAAGCAGTCAAATTCTCACCGTGTGTTAACTTCTGGCGCAGAGGAAGGACATAGCCCCACTCACCCAATAACCTATTGACCTACCCCTAATCTGAGATTTATGCCCCTCAATAGCTTGAGAGGCAATGAAATTAAAAAGTGCAATAAACAAAAATGTAAAATATAAAATGGAAATATCCAGTAAACTTCAGACCTTCAGCAGGAGCCACACTACTTGCTGGGATTGCAGTCTGTCAGAACAGGACTTGCTGGAAAAGCAGTTTCTTGTAAAAAACTGCCTTCTTGTTCAGATCATTTAGGGCCACGGCTAAGGCACAGACTGGGGCTAGCTCCTCACAAAAGTAAAAGTGAAGACTAAGGAGCTGTACATTAAGAAGCCTCCCAAAGCTATGCCAGCCAAGTCCAACGGGGATGACAGTAGAAAATGTATCCAGCCATTAAATGGAGAGAAGCACAGACCCTACAGCACACCAAAGCAAGAGAGAGCAATGTCACTGCTGCAGCACAGCACAAGCCTTGCAGCCTCTAATGAGACAGGCTGACTAACAGGGAAAGGATATGGGAGACGTTCAGCAGGAGCAGGCCTCAACCTTGGAACTGAGCCCAAATTCTGTAGCAGAGAGTAATAATGAGAAAGGCAAGATCAAAGGAGACAGCTCTAACAAAGAGGTGAAAGAGATGGGTAAAGACACGCGAGCACTTACCAAGCACTGGGTGCCTCAGTCCTTGCTTCCCGCTTGACCTCATGTTCTCGCGGCTCTCTCCCCTCATCTGTGTACACCTGTGCCTGGTGAGCAGGGACAGCCTGCAGCCGAGCTGGTGTGGGTATGTACAGCACGCCTGCTTGATACATTCACAGCCATTATGCATGGGTAATTTTTATTACCCAGGGGCATTTCTCTTTTACATATCCCTAGCTCAAATTTTACTGAAATAATTTTCTTTTTTATTGGCCTCTTACATTGTTAGAGTGCCCGTGATTTCCCCAAGGTTAGATGATGAATGACAACACATCATACAAAGACAAAACGCAGGCATTTGCCAACTATAAAACGGATTTTTTTTATTTGATATGTTTCCTTTTCTTGTGCAACAATGATAAGCAACCTTGATGGGAGGAACAGTACCAATAGAAGTTTAACAATCTCTCTTCTGAATCCAGGATCACACACAATATAGATTTAGTAAAGATACTAGATTTCTACTAACATTGATGGAGCTTCAGTAACCACTACAAAGACAATTTCAAATATAATCAGCTGGGTTCAATCCTGCAGTTAGTTGCGCCTGGGCAGCCAGCTGAGTTCCTGAGAGGTTCCAGTGACCTCAGTAAAATCAGTGGGAATGTAGAGACATAATCTTTAATCTCTACACTATCAAATGCAGGTTCAACTCCTCATCAGTTTAAGGATCTCCTTTTCCCGTGGCCTGTCCCTCAGACCAGCAGCACAGACACCAAACAGGCAGCAGTGCCCCTTTCCCTCCCACCCTTCCATCTCCTTGTGAGCATTTGATAGCAGCAATAGCTCCCAGCCAGCCCTGTGCTGGAGGCAGCTTTTGTACAGACAGTATTTTCTGTTCAAACAGGCATTCCCAACTGCTCCTGGGGAACAGAACATGAATATCATCGCTTTTCTGGCTGAAGCTGTGTGATCTAAGCCAAGCTTCAATCTGACCAATAGGTCTTTCCTTAAAAAGCCAGGCAAGAAGTAGCAAGCAATGTGTGGGTGCCCACAGGCAGGTACCTGGGGTGACAGTGCTGCAGCACCTGCAGGTGGAAGAGGTTCAGGAACCTTATTAATCCAAACATAAGAACATCTGTTTCCTCTCAAACATATGCAGATTACATGGGCAGCAGCAATTTGGTCTTAAAAAAAACCAAAAAACAACCAGAAAGATAAACTTATATTCAGATTAGAAAAATAAAGTAAAAGAGAGATGATTTGAACTATTTGATTATGTCAAATACTTCCAGAAAATCCAATTATTAAAATCTCCAAGTGAACACTGTTATACTCACTGGTCTGAAGGTGTATATTTTGGTGGTAGAATGGTAGGATATGCAAATACCAAGTGCTCCACACACTCCAGAAGTATTTCTAATCAAATTCTATTCACCCACCTATCCATACCTATCCTTACCTATCCACACCACACTGAAGGGAGAGCAGGTAGCCAATTTTACCTTGCCTTTTCCAGTCCTGGCTGCTGAGGGTAATGAGCTGCCACCTCAGTTTTATCCCCCTTCTTGTACATCAGATCCCAAACTCAGTGACGTTCACTGAAAGACTTCAGCTGAGCCAGGATTTTGGTTGATCCTTCTACCCTAATTTCCTCTATTACTAGGATGGGAAAAAAAGGGATTCTTTTGTTAAAATAAATACCAGAAGAGCAAAAAATCCAGCAGAATAGAATTCCAAAGCATCAAACATAACTAACAGGGCTCTAAGGAGAAGGACGAAGCAGAAAGCATAAATAACATGTAACCCAAAAGAACCTTAGAAACAAGGCCTGAACTTTTGAACTCAGTCTTCCCACTGTACTAATATGTATAAAAAATTCTATGATTGATGGGTTTGAAATTCACATTTCAAATTTTGCAGACGAGATTAAATTAGAGAAAATATCCAAACCATTTCTAATACCACAGAGGTGTTAGATTGATTATACTCTTGAATTAATATATGGTAATTGTAGATACACAAAGACTTTTAAGTCTTCAAGCAAAGGACTTGCAGAAGAAATAACTATTATTTGGAAAGGCACTGGAGCAACCTATCTCATAAAAGAGATAAAACTTACAGCACAATGTTGTTAAGGTTTTCAGCCAATGTACATATGAAATGAAAAAATAGAGAATCAGATTGCTAAAGGAATAATGGAGAGAAAAAAGGAGCCACAGTTTTATTTTGTGAGGCACTGGTTAGATGTCACAGAGACTTCAATCACTGAAATGAAAATATATTTTCACTGTACCAGTAAGAAGCAGAGAAAGAGTAATATGATTAAGGGTATGCCCAGACACACAAACCTCTGCTACCACTTGAAAGAGTCAACAGTAAAAAAGGCTTTTCCACACAGGGAGTCAAGGCTCAGCTCCACAACGCTCCAGGTACTGCCAGCTCAACACAACCAAGCCAGCACAACACAGCAGCCAAGGTGAACTAACTCAGGCTTTTGCCCTGTCTTAAAAATATTCATGGACTGATTCATTCAAGGATTCAGGTAGGCATCGAGCTCCTCATGATGACTGTGTACCAGGTTAGCACAAAAGCTACAGCAGATGATACAAATCTGTGTAAGTCTTCTGCGGCGTTTTTTAGACAAGTTGAAAATGGGAACCCCAGTGTTTCAGGATTAGGTGGCAAGTGAAAAGGATACAAATGGAGTAGCTATAAAATCTCATGATTGATCTAATGTTTCTGTGCTTAAAGTAGGCTTTTATATCCAAAGTTCTGCCAATCATATAGAAATTGCTGACAAAACAATGATAATCAAAACTAAGGGTTTTGAAATGCAGTTTTTCTTGAGAGATCACAATATTGATAAACAGACAGGCTGAGTGCTATGAATGCACAAGCCTGCCCATACCAAGTGCAAGATTTCTGCTCTTGCCTACACACACATAACCATGGGTGATTCTCACCTGTGTTCCTTTGATTAGAACTATTTCTTTGGGATTTTTTAAAGTCTTCATTAAAGTAGCATATATTCTATGGAGAAGTGAAATGATCAAAGTATTTGCAACAGCTACTACCTGGAACAATCAATATTGGTCATAGCATTATCCAGCATTACTGTGATGGAGCTGTGCTGTGAAAGCTTAAGGAAAAGCAGTGTTGGATCAGCTGTGAGGGCCAACAAGAAACAGGTACCACTCACCAGAATTTGTTTAATCTACAAAATAAAGTCCTTCATATGCAGCAATGGTTAAGAAGTATTAAATCTTGATCTATTTGTCACAAAAATGCTGTGTGATTTCCAAACCTCTCCCTACCCTTGGCATTTGCAAAAAAGGAAAGCTTCCTGCTATTCATATCATATATATAATCATATATCCTGACAAACTGGTGGCACAGCATTACAGTAGCCAAGAGCTTGTGTAGCAGTAAGAGCAGCTTCTTTCACATGGGCAAGCTTTGGGAGTTTGAATTGAAGCACAGCATTTATTTGTTTAGTTATGGACAAACATGGAACCTACTGACAGAGAGCTAACTGGAGAATAGCAGCTTAAAATATGATCCTAATCTTACAGGCCTCAGATGAACCTCTTGAATGTGGGAAATGTGTGTTCAAATGATTTTGGGGCGAAGAAATCCCTTGCCTTCTAATCAACACCAGTTCATGAAAAGAAAATTTGAATGGATCTATTGTGGGACAACTCGTGGCAGCAGGGGAGACCTGTGCAAACCTGGCCTCCTGTTCTCTGCCTTGCCTATCTCTGTAGTGAGAAACCAGGGCCCATGTTGAGACAATGTGCCTGAAAATCCCATCTAAATGCCCATCCCTCCTGAAATTAGTCCATTCTGCTAAAAATATTTTAGCAGCATCTCAGTTGGAAGTGAATTCCTGTGTAGTTTTCTAAGCACCAAGTCACACCTGTGTAAAGACTCCAGCTGTAGATGTTCATCAGGAAAACCTCTCTCCAATGTCAGTGTGCTGAGACTGCCAGATCCCACCCTGACACCATGGAGTTCTTCCCAGCAGCCAAAGGGGGGTGGCACAAGTGTGTGCATGGCACTGCCTCGCCTGTTCCCAAGGCCCAGGGGCTGAGGCTCTGTGGGGCCCTCACCAGAAGAGAGCTCTGGACCATCCCTGCGAGGGGCAGGAGTTGTCAGCCACACGTGGCCAGCACGGCAGCAGCCTCCTGGGACACTCCTGACCTGCCCAGTGCCAAGCACACTTGGGGTGGTTCCCATGACAGACTGCTCAGAACCATGAAAAGAGCAATCAAAAGAATCCCTGCTCCAAATGAACCATCTTAATTCACTTCAGGACCTGAAAACACTTTTGAGACAGAGTTCTAAGAAATAGAGCTCAGTTTTACAAAACCTGCAAATTTTTAGTCCTAGCAGATTTGCCACTGAGTCTCATAATAAAAAACAAAAAAGCCCCCAAACAAACTAAAATCTTAGATGATTGAAACTGATACTTGTTTTCCTGCTGAGTTTCTGTTTAAATTCAGACAATACAATTTACTCCCATAAAACAAACTCAGTCTAGAAAACAGGGAGCCTCCTCATCCTGCTTTATTGTTTAAACTAGATCTTCTGGAGACAGTTCTTACTTTGCAAGAAAAACCTTGTTAAAGGTGACAAATAAGACTGAGATCAATGTTTTATTAAGGACAGACTCTTGCTACAACCTACACAGATTATTTTAAATCATGTCATTGTGTCTAAATTACAATTTTCATTCGAATAGCATTTTTGGATAGAGAAAGGATTTATTCTCAAAGTCTGGAATTCCTGTCGGAGTACCAAAAATACAGCAGGGGCTGTTGAAAAAGTATGAATTCTTATATTAAAGATATTATCCTGACCAGAGCTCACATGTGCAGCACAGTACATATACTTGTAGCTATCTTTATTTCCATTTAGATATGTTCTATAGCAAAAGCAGATTTGTCATTCTAGCCATTGCAGTAGCATTGAAGAATGCTTAAAACAAGAGCAGATAGAAAGGATTTAATTAATCTTATCTCAGCACATTTGCACATTTCTCTCTTGAGAAAATCAAACTTCTGCACATACAGTTGTTTTCAAGCTAATGCTTTAGATACATTTCTGAGTAGAATTAAATTGCTTGCACACTTACAGTAAATTTATAGCTAAACCTAAGTTGGGTTGTCTCTAAGCAAAGCAGCTTCTTTGGGAAATGATAGCAGGTATTAGGTTCTGTGCACTTAATGCCCTATCAGAGGGCAAGTGGCTATGGGCATCTGCTCTGAAGGAAAACACTTCAGGTAACATTCTACTGAAAAGTGCTTAGATTTCAGAGTGCAAAACCAGCAGACATTTACACTTTTACTTAATTCTAAAATGCATCTAGATCACATGCAAAATATTAAGTGGAGGTCACTGCTTGTACCACTGCCTCCTCCAGCCTCTGGTCTCACCTGCCCGACTGGGACAGCTGAAGGAGATGTGCAAGCAGAGCAGCTCATCCTTGAGTTTGGGAGATGGACAGAAAACTGGGCTCTGCAAAAAGCTCATCCTCCTTGGGGACAGAACACTTCATGCTGTGTTGTGCTGCTGCATAGGCACCAGAACAATGGGAAAGGCACAGAAAATGGAGACACAAGGACCTGCAGGGTTTGGGGGTGACTGCTTTGAAGTGAAATAGGGGTGGTTGCATGGGGGTGTGTAGGGCCATGAACCCTTTCTTGGCTGCAGCAGGACAGTGATGGAGATGATGACCAACATGGAGCATCTCCTGGGCTGAACTCCTCCTTCCACCAGTTACACAAGAAGACTTCTGTTGGCACCAGACACAAAATGGTGGGGGGCCAGCTGGAGGAAGCTGGTCATTCTGTCTGTGGATGACAGAGCCACACGATGCTGCTAAACAGCCCAGTGCATGCACATGATTTGACTTGAACCTGGAAGAGACTAAACATCACTGCAAAATTCAGTACTATAATTTTTAAAGCCTGGTTGAGAATTCAATCAGAATATGAAAATTACATGCATAAACTTAGTTTCTCTGCAAATGTGACACATGCTCCAAACCCCTCCTATTGACAAGTTTTCTGTCTCTTGAACTTAAAAAAATCAGAGCTCCCAGCTGCAAGTTTCTGACTTCCATTCTGCTCTATGTGCTATATTTGATAAAGTTATCATACAAGAAAATTGACATTTTCATAAACTAGAAGGATTGTATTAAGGTCATGCAATGGGTATTTATAGTCTTGTTACTCTTTAGTCCCTGGTAGCAACTACTAAAAATAATCATGTAATGTGATATTATCACACTCCTACTAGTTACAGTGTGAAAGTGAATTAAAACATGGTTAAAATTTTCTCCATGGAAGCTCTGAAGAGAGGCCAGAAGAAGGACAAAGGAGGACACTGAAACACAGATCTGAAAGCACAGCACATCCTGCTGTCACTCGGTGTGAAGATTAGTGGCCCACCATGCCCCAGTGGAATTGCTTCACCATTTTCTGCTGCACTGGCAGGAAGAGAGCAAAGAAAATTAGCAAAGAAAGTGTCATTTGGATTTGTAAAGTAACAAGTAATATGCCAAAAGTTCATCAATTCAGGCTATAATTCCACCTTAGATTATGAACATGTGAACAAACAGCTCCTTCTGGTCTCATGGATTTAAGACACCTCCAGGCAGACTCTCAGAGGAATGAGATGCTCACTGTGGGCAGGGAGGGGGTGTTTCCAGCTCTACTAGTTATATTCTTCATGAGCTGCTTCTCCTTCCTTCCACAGCATCCCTCTCCCTCCGTTTATTCCCTTTGCACATACAAGAGCAGATATTCCTCCTCCTCCCTCCATGATACTGCATCATTTTGGTCTTATGTGGAAAGATGGATCCAAGGGGCCAAAAGTTTAGCTTCATTCCACAGCACAGAAGAAAATGATAAATTTATGGCAAATCACAAAGTGTTATCCTGCAAACTGAAGAAGGTGCAAAGCAGAGCCATCTGGCAGTCTCTCCTGCCTCCCTCTGAATTGCTGTCACATTTCAAAATCTGCCTGTGTTTTCCATCAAAATTGGGAACCCATGGGCCACAGGCTGGGAAATATCTCTAGAGTAGGTGGAACAGGGGGCAGAAAGCTTGAATCCTTACTTGATACTGCATTTTGTGATGATTTACTTCCAATCTGCTGCTTCCCCTGCTCCTAGGAGAGGAGATGGCAGCTGGTGGTAGGCACTCAGTCAGTCCTTTGGCTACAACCATAAATGCTGGAGTAATCGAGAGGCAGGACCAAACCCCAAAATTTTTTAAGGGTCCTTCATTTCTCTGAGGTCATGAGACCAAAACAATCATTCTGCCCCTCCTTTGGGAAAAAAACATCCTTTCCCCCAGCTCCACTCCAAAGCTGCAGCTATGCTGATGTTTTTGTAAATGTTTTGTATTTTGCTGTTTGAGTAAACAAGCTTTTGTTGAGAGAGAGAAGGGTGAGCCCAAATTCAGCCCTTTTGATGAAAAGAGAATTTTTCTCTGGGTAGGTATGTGATTGTTTAGGCTCCATCTGAACAGAGTTCACGGATACACACAGGTACTCATGATAACCCAGCACACAGAGGCCTGGATATTGTGCATGGGGATGGATGGGTTACAACATCCACAATGACGAGGATCTTCCAAACGAGAGATGACAGCAAATCACTTCCCTCTGTGATATAAAAGAAAACCTTGGCATTTCATTCTACATACTTGATCCCTTCTAAGTACCTTCCCATTTGTTCTATAAATAAATAATAGTTTTACTTTGAGTGTGCTGTTCTGCCAGGTAAGTGAAAAAGACTTGTTCCCTTATCAAGCACAGAACATGTGCTATTTGCTATAGGAGTGTCAAGAAGGCATCATTTGTACAGCCCAGAAAACCCCAGGAAAGAAAAGAAAACAGAAAAATTATACATAGAGTGGCTCCAATTTTACTTTGTTTGCTGTTCCCATTCTGTCTGTTCATTTCTGTTACCAATCCAAAATTCTTAAATCTTTTGGGGTAAAATACTATCTTACCTAGCTAAACCAAAGGACACTGTAATCACTGTTCTGACCCAATTATTTCATTCTGCTTGGTGATCATTCTCTTGCATGGCTGAGAACTGCAATGTAGAGCCATCGTTTGGAGTGAAAAAACTGCCCAAGAACAGGATAATGCCACTTTTTTATCCCCTCTACTGTTGTGAGGCATCCTTTGAACAGTTCCTTGTGAGGATACAGTACACTGCAGCACGTACTTCCATGTATTTGCTTATGAGTCATGGAGAGCTCAATGTACATCTTAGTTCCATATCTCTTCCACAGAAGGACGACTTTTTAAAATTTTTTTGAACACAAGCCATAAATTCTTGATCCAAGTACTGTGCTTAATCAGGATTTGCTCTCATGTCAGACTGCATCCCTGCATAAAAAGACAGAATGTGTCCTTTAAATACTATGGAAATACTACCTCTTACAAAGATGCACAAATGCCGCAGAATGCAGAGCGCACTTACATCTCTTTTATTTATGCTGAGATATTTGAACAGTCCTACTATTACCATTTATTTGATTGGGGCAGTTTTTACATATTCATGCTAATTCTCAGGCAAGTGCCTCAGTTCAATTTATGATGTAAGTTCTTTCTATTTTTTAAGCCATTCATGCAGGCTTTTCATTAAAGTAGAAGAGAATCTATAATGGATTCAATATGTAATGCAAAGATCAGCTTTGAAAATAGATCTATTTCTGCCTAAGTCATCAAATATTACATGTACATGAGTCTAAGTTCTGAGAAAGCCAACTGAAATGAGAAGCTGCCTCTGAAGATGATACTGTGGGTGCTGGGAATTAGAGAGATTTTCCATTTCTTCAAAGTCTCCTTTCTACTTCTGCACTCAGATCTTCCTTCCCAAGTCTGCAAATCCTCCCTTCCCATATCCTGCAGGCTCTTTGCCACCTCTGCTTGTGAAACTCCCTGGTATCTTGTCGTTTTGGCACTTTTGTCCCCATCATGCTTGTGTAAGGCATGAGACACACAGTATGAAGCCTTCCAGTATTTCTGTAGCACTGAAACTAGCAACTGGCCCAAGCCTTTCATCTTTGTTTGGCAAAGCTTCTACTGAAGTCATTGGTTAAACAGTCAGTGATTTTGCCTGATTTGGTCTTAAATGCTGTGTATATTAAAATGGGAAGAAAAGCAAAGAGATGCTGTCAGTTAGCATCTCAGTATTGAGTATAAAATTAAGAATCAAAGTCTTTTCTCAAATTAGAGCAGACATGAACTCTTAAGAATAGGGCAGAACCTACCAGCAAAACATACAAATGAGTTCTCAAAAGCTATTTCTATTAATAATGAGGTACCAGTCCATCTAGACAAGATTTTTAAGTTCCCAGGGACATTTACAGGCTAATAAGTGAATCAAATAGCGTAACAAGGAGAAAAAGGAACAGAAATCTTCAAGGCATCAGCTACAGTAAATGGAAGCAAATAAGAAGAGATTCACAGCAGTTTGCAGAAGGTGAAATGGAACTCTTCAGGAGCAAACCCAGCCATGACATACATCTGTTAGGACATCTAGCAATGCACAGCCAAACCGAACAAACAAATTCATGAAGAATTTGAGCAGTTTAATAAGTTGGCCTACAGAACTTCAAGGCCAAGTCAACGTAACTGGTGAGCCAAGCTAATGTTAATTATGCACTTCTCTGACATACTACTAGAGACCAAAAATCGCTCAATTCATATTTGACAAATAATTGATCTGACAAGTTATTTGATTGATTTGGAACAAGGTATATAATGGCTGACCTTCCTCCTTCCCATATTTATTTTCAGCTCATAGAGCTGCACAGATTACTTGTGAATATATTCATCGAACATTTTAGTGGATCGAGTTTTCAAAGATGCTTATAGACAGCCAGTGTTTTTTCCCTTTCATTTTCTTGTTCATGTCATGCTGCTACACCAAGAGTTATGGATGGCCAGGAGCACAAGAATCAGAGCCTCGGGGAGCCCTCGTCCTTCTTGGTTACAAACAACAGCAGCAAGCACCTCTTCATTAGCAGCTGCAACAGGAGTTACAACACACCAGTGGCAACCCTGCCTCCATCCATCAGGACCATTCCCCTTTTACCCTAGGAATACCCAAACCACTGCAACAGTCTTGCAAACAAGAGAATGTCTATATTCTTGCCTATTGCCAGAGCCTGAAGTAGACCAGTAACACAGATTTTACAATGCTTAAATTTTTGCATTTATTTTTAATGTCACTCTGTGTAAAATCAGAGCCATTCAAATTATTTCTGTAAAGATATTTCAGTAAAAACTTTGCTGGTAAGATGAGAAGATGCCTATTTTTTAATCCCCCATATCTTTGCTGTATTTCTCCTACTGTTCTTGTTGTACTTAATTCCTTTGCTACTGGCTCAGTAAAAAACCAGAGCATAGTGCTACTACTTGTTTAAATACATTTTGGGGGGGAAAAAGGCAAGCCCTGTACAAAACCCTAACGAACAAGATTGCTGTAAGTCCCGAGGAGCTGCAGCATTGCCTCTGTGTGTAGGTGGCCTGAGCAAATGGCAGACACAGCAAAGCACCAGGAACCTAAATTCTACTGCAGAGTTGGGGATCGAGCTCAGTTCAAGTGTAAACAAGTGTAACTCCATCCAAATCAGAAGCTGAGCCTGCTTTTCTGCCAAGTGTGAATTCCAGCGACACATCCCTGCAGCCAAGGCTGGCCAACCTTCCAGAAGATACTGCTGCCAACAAGGAGGGACAGCACCAGGAAGCTTGGTTAGCCAAAACCTGCCATTTTACAAACATTATTGTTTAGCACTACTGTTATTGTTTCTCCTCATTGGAGGCTAGGAAGTCTGTACTGCATGGGAAAGGCTCAAAATGATGAATTCCTATGCAAATGATATGTTTACATGGCCTGCTTGCATGTTGTCTTTGCTTCTCTGGGAGCAAGGCAAGGACTAGATCAGAAGCTGGAGTTTCAGTAGTCAGCAAGGTCCCCTGAGACTCCCCTCTGAATCCCTAACACAGCAGGTACTAGGTACAGGTCATGTGGAAACTTGCAGAATGTGGAAAATCAAACAGCAGTACAAACCCAGCTCAAAATTGGTGAAGATTGTGCCATGCTCTTTTTTAAAGCATTCTGTTCTGTGCGGTAGAGATTACAGTGACGTTAGGTCAAACCCTGAAGCAGATCAAAGCTCAGAGGGACTGCTCTCACACACAGACCCTACTTCAAACAGAGAAATCAGAGAAGGGGAACAGGTGATAAAACATACTCCTAATGCCAAAATTCATCCTGCAGCTACTGCTGAGCCAGATTAACTTGCCATGGCACGCAGGGAGCAACAGCATCACCAGAACAAGCAATCCAACTTCACTGTCTGATACCGCTTAATCATGGTGAAAGATGTTTGGCCTGTCTACCATGTGTACCCCAATCAGAGATTCCTCACACTTTTACAGCAAGCCTACTCATCTTTCTTCCTAAAACAAATAATCTCTCAGGCTCATTGCAAACCACCAGTGACATTTAGTATTCTGAACACTCCATGTAAGTCCACCTGGTATATTGTGTTTTAAATCCAAGTGCTGTTAACAGCTATGCATTTTCAGTAGCTCCATGGCAGAACACAATAGCTCTGTTCAGTAAGAAGCAAACCTAAATTCCAGTCCTTGACTGATGAGGTTTATATAACAGTGGTTTTTTTCACTTTTATGCATCTTGAAACCACATCTGTCAAAACATGTTAACTAAACAATAGGATACTTAAACACTCACTGCAATAACAGGAAGCTTTTTCTTCCTCCCATTTCACTGGTTACAAACCTTTTTGATCTTAAACGGTGACAAAGGATCATTGAAAAAGTCCCCACTGTCTGGTAATGTCTGGAAAGCACTGTTTATCCTAGACAGTTTATCAATGTGTCATTTAGCTGAAGGAGATCATAAAAAGGGATGAAGCACATCAGCTCCAGAGGGACTTTCAGAAATCTGACAACACCCCCACTTGGCTAATGGCTCACCTGCCCCTGCATGCCTGCAAAAAAGGATCCTGCTAAGATTACTGTGCTGCCATATGGATGGAGCTGTGCAGTACATCCTTTGGCTTCACCCTGGATGAAATCCCTGACCCTGTTTCCTGACAGTGTGAGGTGTGATCCCAGATCAAGAGGGACCAAGAAGCACATGGCACTTCAACAGCAAAGGGAAGCAAAGTATTGGATCTGCTCCCAGGATTACTGACATCACTTGCATTTTCTGCGGAGACCTCAAGTCCTTTGTGAACATTTTTGCTATTCTTTTAGCTAAAGTCATTGATAAAAGCAGGATAGATGTGAGTTCAAATCTACCTAAGCTGTCAAGTCTAAATAGTGTAATGATAAAAAGATAATAATTTCCTGTAATCCTGTAAACATCTCTCATTTACCAGTGTCCATCCCTCCTGTCTGTAGGTACTGCTCATACTTTCTCATTAGCCTCTCTAGCAAAGATCAAACTTGTATGCCTCATAACTCCTTGATGTGATTTATAAAGCTATCTAACTTGTTTTCTTCCTAGCTTATCTCATGTAACCTATTTGTCTTTTTATTACAGCATCTTATCTGCCCCTTATTTGCTGTAGCTATTTATCAAAGACTTACAGTAACACCTACTCCTCCAACATTGATGCAGATGCCTGCACAGCCAAAACCCAGGCTGGCTGTACTGCTGTGAGGGTGACAAAGCTGTGGCTGTGGAGCAGCAGCACCGCTGCCCAGCAGTCCTGCAGGGTGACTTCACAGCCCTCCCACCTCAGCTGCGCTTGTAGGAAACTTCATTGGCCTCAGGTGGGACGTCCCCTCCTGCTCTGTGCACCCTGAGTGCAGGGGATGCCCAGGGGATGCCCAGGAGTGTGGCAAGGCCACAACTCACACCCACCACCAGCTGTTTGCTGCAGCTCCTGAGAGTGCATTTCGAGTTTTGGGGACTGACTCACACTCTCTGGCTTAGCTTGGCTGTGGTACATGAGTTATGCTGGTATTTTGCTGCCCAACAAAAGACATATAAGTCTTAGATCATTCAGTATGTTGAGCCCTCTGGAGATGTGCTTGGTTTTATAACTCAATTGTCAATACCAATACTATTGCTGCCATTGTTGTGGTTATTTTCAATCAAATAGCCAGCGACAGCTCTTTGCAGTTGGTTTTGAGTCTAATTTGTTACTTAACATCAGCTTTAAAGAGGTAATGTAAAGCAAAATAATGACAAAAATATTGATCTTTAATATTCAAAAAAGGCAATATGCTTGTTAGGGTGCATGCATTACTAGTATACGTGTGCACATATCTGGGGGAGAGAGATGTTTTAAGGTGTGTGGTCAGTAAAGATCTGCCAGATATGAGCTCTCCAGGCAGAAGGGCTCTGTGGTGTGCCCTGGGAATGCAAAGCACAGGCTCCTTCAGAGCCATATTCTGTGTATTTGTATTTGAAAGATGTAGAACACTAAAGTCCATCTAACAGTGTGTTCTCATGAAGAGATCCCATCAAACCTTTTGGAAACAGAGAGGCCACTTTACCTGTCCTGTAAAAATCCTTGTACAGCCCAACTGTCTAAAATGCCCTGTGCTTTCCTGAGCCAGGAGACTCCGCTGGGTGCCCGGGGAGCTGCTGCGGGCAGGGCCGGGTCCCTGGGCTAGTGCTGGGTCCCTGGGCTAGTGCCGGGTCCCTGGGCTAGGGCCGGGTCGCTGGAGCAGGGCCGGGTCCCTGGGCTAGGGCCGGGTCCCTGGGGCAGGGCCGGGTCCATGGGTTAGTGCTGGGTCCCTGGGCTAGTGCCGGGTCCCTGGGCTAGAGCCGGGTCCCTTGGCTATTGCCGGGTCCCTGGGCTAGTGCCGGGTCCCTTGGCTATTGCCGGGTCCCTGGGCTAGTGCCGGGTCCCCGGACTAGTGCTGGGTCCCTGGGCTAGTGCCGGGTCCCTGGGCTAGTGCCGGGTCCCTTGGCTATTGCCGGGTCCCTGGGCTAGTGCCGGGTCCCCGGACTAGTGCTGGGTCCCTGGGCTAGTGCCGGGTCCCTGCAGCAGGGCCTGCTGCCCGCGCTGCCCGCTCTGGATTTATAACAAAACTCTCTCCTGTTAGTGGCTGCTTTGTGCTCTGAAGCCAGGGGGTTATTTCAATGTGCACACACACCTCTAAGTGTACTCTGAGCATACTTCTTACAAATTTCTTCTATTAATTAAATCTTCTCTAATTGTATGAATTCTTATTAGCCAGATAAATAAAGGCCTTTTCCCATGAACATTACTGTATGTTGATAGAAAAAAAACTAGTGAGTTCCAGGCACTCATGACATGTTAAAAAACTTACTAGTGTTTGAATTGTTGTCTTTCTCTTGTTAATTTAATATTTCCATGTCCTTCTATTTTTTAAAGCAGAAAATAGGAAGAAATTTGACTTGAAATGCTGATTGATATATCAGCTCTGACTAGTTTTCTTCAGAACTAGCTAGTCTTGACCTTCTAACCCTGTCTTCACACAGAATTTTATCCAATCATTAGCAGTCCAATTCTCATCTACCAGGTGCAAAAAAATCTTAAAATGGGCAAGTGACAAGCATAAGAGGAACGATGAGAAAGGAAATGAGGTGTCAGGTTTATAAGTAAAGGAAGATACAAAAGAGGTACAGGAAGAAAAGTAGGTGAGAGTGTAGCAGTGCTTTATTAGTTGTAAAAGTTTTATTAATTTTTTCCATGGAAGGCATTGAGTAGCAGACAGGAGAGCACATCAGCTGGCCAAGAAAGCTGGCATTAGTCCTGGGCCCTCTGGGAGATGCAAGTTCCCCAACCAGAGGATTAGGAGCCTTTTGCTGGAAGGAAGATGAATCAGACTAAACTAGGACACTGGAGGAGGGATTCTGCTGTTCTTAGGAGAAGCCAGGGGCTGAAACTAGAAGGGAGATGTCAGGACCTACAAGATGGTCTCCTTTAAATCCTCCACAAAGGCTTCCTCATGCAGCGGTTAAGGCCACATCCATCAGAGAGATGTGGATGGCAGGGCAGGAGGAGAGGCCAAGCCTGAACAAGGGGAAACAAAAGACACCATTTTATGTGCAGGAGAAAAGCAGTGGGATGCTTCAGGGACTGAGTGACCTGAACGAAGAACACAACAAGCATTACAAAGTCTGCAGTAAGAAAGGAGAATAATTTCTTCTTTTCAAAATCAAATTCGAGTAGAAGCAGCCTTAGCAAAAGCCATTTTGTATAAATTAGCACAATTCTTTCATATATCACAATGACTGGCTGGACCAGAGGACCTTCATTGTCTGCAATTGCCTCCCAGCTCTGGTGCTTTTGCTGCACATGGGTGCTTGCTGCAGAACCATAATAGAGTGGCTCAGCCTGAAGACCAGGGCTGTCTGTGATAGTCACCAGCTGCTTTCTGCTTCCTGAGGGGAAAATGAAGGCCAGATCATCTGAGATTGGCTCATTTGGTCAGAGCATGGTGCTGGTAACACCAAAGTTGTGGGTTTGATTCTCATATGGGCCATTCCAGAGTTGGACTCCATGATGCCTGTGTGTCTCTTCCAACTCAGAATACTCTGTGATTCTGTGATCTAATTAGTTTGCACTAACTCAGTATAGATTGAGAACAAGGGATGGAGGCGACTTAAGACATGCTTATTCCTGTGTGATCACTGAGCAACCCTGGATGAGCGGGAGGGCAGCAAAGGTCTGCCTTTCTTTGCTGCAGCAAAGCTCTGGTGTGCCCACCCCAGGGTCCACTGCTGTGCTCCCAGCTGGTCTGTGCCACCTGGCGTGCCCAGGGCAGGCATCAGCACACTGCAAAGTGGGCTGGAGGGTCAGTGAAATCACAGAACCTGCTACGACTAAGAAATTACCTAAGAACCCAAACAACTGAGGAAACTGGAGGAAAACCAGGAATGTCATACCTCTGTATGACAGATGTGAATGCTGATGATTGTGAGGCTTTCTTTTGAGCAATAATCTCCATCAACAGGTCCACAGTAGATGGACAACAATTAAGACTTATGATGAAAGTAACTATCACCATCTGCATAAAGGGAAAGAAAATACAGAAACTGAGTCTCAAGGGTACTTGAGTAAGTCTGGTCTCTGTGATTGCTTCAGCCAATTAGTTCCTGAGGTAAATAGCCTGTAGGCCATTAAACAGAACTAGTCAGGGGCGTCACTAGGAATTCACCTTGGAGGAGTCATGGAGAACAGAACAATCGGAAATTGACAGTGCCCATGCTGAACACGGGGGAGGATGGCAGAGTGAGGAATGAAAGGACAACCAAGAATGCTGAAACAAACAAGTGATTTGTAAGGCCAGGGAGGACATGAAGGAGATGAACAGCACTGCGCATGAATCTGTCATGTAAAAATAATGTCAAAACAATATCATTTCATTTTGCAACAAGGTAGCAGACCTTGCGGTGAAGGGAGAAGGGCGAATGTCATACTTAACTTACTAAGTCTCTGACACCGTTTCTGATATTTTTATACAAGCTATGGATACACAATCTAGATTAAACTTCTGTAGGAGGATGCAAGAAAGACAGGGAGGCTTAAGCTGGGGGGGAGTTATTGATTGTTTACAGCTCAAAATGGAAGGAGGCATAAAACAAAGGTATTCCCTGGGGACTTGTCCTGAGCCAGCTCTGTTCGATGCTGCATCACTGTGACCTGGAAGGCAGGATATAGAGTATTCTCAGTACATTTGCAAATGACCCCCAGCCAGAAGGGACTGCAAATGTGTGGGAGGACAGCATCAGAATTGCAAATGGTCCCCACAAGCTGGGGAACCAACGCAAACAAGAGGGTGCATTTCAATAAGAGCCTGCAAAAATACTCCATTGCAGAAATACAAGATGGAGGAAAATTGGTTTGTTGGAAGTTCTTTAGGAAAGGATCTAAGAATTATAGTAAATTATACTGAGTGGCAATCAAGAATGCCACAATCTTGAAAGAGATAAGCATGCATAAATAAAGGGGTGGTCTGCAAGTTGTGCAGTTTGTTGGGGAAGCTTAGCAGTGTGGGGCTGTCCTTCAGGAGGGACCTGGACCACTTGGTAAGGGTCTGAAGGAGAGCAGTTGGAAAGGTCAAAGCTTAGAAAACAGGCCTCCAAGGAACTGTGAATGAGTATTTTTATTTAGCCTAATACTAAATAAAGGCTAGCTAGCTAGCTCTGGTGAAAAGACACAAGGAATCAAAGGTTTTCTTTGTCCACAGCTGACAGAATAGGAACCCAACATCCCCAGGCCTGCACAAAAAGAGGTAGCAGAGCCAGTTTGTACAGACACTGCAAATGAGGGGTTTTATTAGAGGAAAAAAAATTCAAACCCACTGAAATAATCTGAAACCAGGTTAGCATGGGCTCACAAAACTTTAATAATCAATCCTGTGATGAGAAAGGCATAGTCAAGATCAACATACAATGATCAAGGAGTGATAACCTCTGAATACTTGAGTTCAAGGTGTGCCAGTCAATCAAGGTGAAAAAAAATAATGTCAAACAAATCCTACTTCAAGGATAAAAAACCTCCATGAATTGTATGTTCAGTTGATTGTAATATTATAAGAGAGGTCACCACATTGAATATTCATAGATAGCCTTAGGCAATGCCTTAAAGTGATCAGAGAAATCTCTGACTGCCCAGAAATATAATTTTATTTGTTCTTAATTGAAATTTAGGATCAAACAAGCTTGTGTAACTGTCCTTAAAATGCTCCCTTCCTGGACATTTATCCTGTTCAACCTCACCTCTGACTGTCTAGCCATGTTTCTTGGGCACTGCTTTTGTGTTAGCTGCACAGAGCCTACTCCAAAACCTCCAGAAGGAAGCTTCTTAAAGCACAGGCAGTGGCAGGGAGCCCCTCATTGCCATCCTAAACCCTCCAACTCCTGCAAACCACTTTGAGAGTCACGACTCTTCAGCTGAAGCACACCAGCACAGCCCTGCAGCCACCAGTCATGCCTTAAAGTGGCTACCTAAAAACAGAGACCAGACAGGAACAAAGGAATAAAGGTGGTATTTATTTGAAAGGCCTTCAGGTGCACACTTCGGGGTCCAGAGGTTCTGCTTCAGTGGATCCCAAAATGGGCGCCTGGTCACGAGTGCTTTACACTTTTATAACAATATCAATTCACTAACTAGAATCTAGCAAATGATGTGACTCCCCCTAAGCCTGCTCCCCTCTTTCCAAGATGATGGTTTACAGTTTTTGTTTCGGGATGTCTTTGGAGGGCAAGTTGGAGGTTTTGTTATGTCTATTTTCACACAGAGAACAGCACAAGAAAACAGCATCACAGCACCTAGCAAGCTACAGTTACACTAGCAGTACAGAATATGAAAAATGTAAAAGTTAAAACCTAAGGCATCACCAGGACTCCCTGTGGATGCAGCAAAGTGCCTGTGGCCACAGCAGCCTGCTTGGATCCAGCACAGGCACCGCTGGTCTGGAGAGGAACATCAAGACACAACCATGACACAACTCATTTCTAGCAACCCACCCCCAACTGCCTGCTTCACAACCACCCCGCTTTCTGTGGCTTGTAGCCATAATGACAATATTCATCCTGACAAATTCCCACATCTCATTCTGATGGAATGCACAGCACTGTAAAATTAATGAATTAGCAGGAGGAGAAAACTACTCATTTGGAAGATGACTTCTGGAGCAATATAAAGCTGCAGGAAACCTGCCTGATTTGTCTTTTGGCAAGTTCTGCTACTAGCTTTAAATTAACACTGCAAGTATTTTCTACTGATTCTCTCCAGGAACTAGTCAAGTGAACCTGAGCACACCTGTAATTGCACATTGAAGGTACACAGACCTCAGTTTTCTGTCTTGGAACAAATTAGGTTTATTTTTAGGTTTTTGTCTTCACCTGAATCCAAAGCTACAGCTACAGCTTTATAATGTTGAACTCACAAAGGTCAAAATCAGAAGAAAATTATTGCAGCAGCTGTTTCGAAGTGAAACATGCATTTTACAGAGATCTGCTGGTAATGTTTTGTTCTGCTTCTCTGTTCTTTCACAATTCCCTGTGCAAAGAGACTCTTTTGACATTGGCATTGTATTTTGCAAGTGCTGGCTAGGAACAACTTCTCCAGTTTACACAAGATTTTTTAAACTAATTTTTTTTTGGTATTATCTTCATCCCTCCCATGTCAACTTAGCAGTGATTGAGAAAGGCTAATTGGGGTTTTTGGGTTTACTTTACATCTTGAGAGTAATAATATGGATCTATTTGTTTTGTCAGATTAAGGTGGTGTGAGAGCTGAGGAAATTTTTACATTATTACAGCTTCTGTATTCAAGTTAATATATGATGAGGAGGAAGAAACTTAAAAATGTGGAAAAATTTTGTGGAAACCTGAGAAATTTCAAAACTATATATAAACGATGTAAACTTTTAGAACTGTATAAGGCATCCCACATGCTTGCTACTGTTGCCAAGAGCAATCTGAAGTCAAAGTCAACAAAAGCTCTCATCCCAAGTTATCTATGTCTTAGTCACTATCAAAATCTCTAAAACATGTCAGATCTTACAGTCAGCTCTAATTAAGAGTATTTTGGTGACAGGATTTAATTCCTCCTAATCTTGATAGCACGGTACCTCCATTTTCTCTCAGCTTTTCTTTATGTGTCACACTCTGCAGTTTCCCCTACCAGGTCCATGGTCCCCACTCCCAGGCCCTGCTGTCCTTTGTGGTACTCTTCTGGAGGCTGGCATTCACCAGAGACACTCAGAGCAGCCTTCAGATGTTTTTACTTCCCCTGAAAGACTTACCCAGTGCTAGAGCAGCAGAAAGTCAAGGAGTCCTGTTTCAGCAGTGTCTCCATTAGCAAGTCCAGCTGGAGTGGGAACAGGAGACCAAGGCAGCAGATACCAAGACCATTCACATCTCCAGCATGTGGGGCTCATGGGTTTAATTTGGATTAGATTCATCTTGATCTTTCCTCAGAGAATCAAAACTTTCTGAAGAGAAAAAGCATTAGGTAGGGCAGTGACTTGATTTGATGTTGAGAGTGGTCTAAAATAATCTGGTCCACAGTGCAGTTCAGACCCCAGTGTCCTGTTAAACACTAGGTAGCATCAGATGGTCAACATCAAATCGAGTCACTGCCCTACCTAAACCCCTGTGTCAAAGGCCTACTTTCCTCACTCCTGTGTCCCAAATCATTGGAAAGTTTCTTAAAGTAACTGGGGAGGAATGTTGCAGATGCCTCGAAATCAGGGTATCATGCAAATCTAACAATCCCAGTTATGAAGCACTTTAATTATGCCCCACTATCTTCATTACATAGGTCTAATTCCCATTTGAAATGCATTCTATTCCCAGCACAACCATTACATTTGATTACCATAGGATCTTTAGGAAAGAGTTGCATTACAGAACTCTTCCTGAGCTACTTCAGCCATGCTTGATGAAAGGAGCAGTGCAAATTTCCCTTCTCTGTGCACTCCAGACTTTGTCTGCTTCCACTTAGGTACAAAATTGGGATCTAAAAAAAGGCAAAATCCCCAAGGTTGACACAAAGAAACACCCTGACTTATAATCTCAAGGTATGAAGAAGTAAATTTCCAGCACAGTGAGCTACCCACCTAGCTGCAGTTATTATGAGTTGAAACTCCCTGTACACCACGCAGAAAATTTGCCCCTAAGCATTTTTAAAATTTTTTTTCCCATCTTACAAACTGCCAAAATGCTAAAGTGATTTTTAGGAAATTGCTCTCACTGGTAACAATCCACTCTCTGATATCCAAATATAAGCTTGAAACACAGAGGCCAGATCCAGTCCTCTAATTCGGAGTAGGTAGGGATTTTCTGACAAAACATGTTCTGTCAGAAAATGTCAATTAATCAACTTTCCCACCAAAAAGACACTTCCATCTATTTCATGAAAATGTTCTCTGAAAAGTGTCTGACTGCCAGCATGGACAAAGCAGGCTCCTTTCCTACCTAACTCCCAGCAGAAATTGGACCAGAGGATGTGGAGTGCCTGGCTGGGACTCTCCTTGCCAGGAGGCCTCCCAGCCTCCCATTCTCCCAGGTGTGCTGTTTATGGAATAATTAACCACTTAGTGGCTCCAATAACCCACTTAGTGGCCCTAAGCCCAGTGGTTCTGCCACCTTTGGAGGAGAAGCAAATTA
The DNA here is from genome assembly GCA_013400515.1 of Erpornis zantholeuca. Classification (NCBI taxonomy): domain Eukaryota; kingdom Metazoa; phylum Chordata; class Aves; order Passeriformes; family Timaliidae; genus Erpornis; species Erpornis zantholeuca. The sequence continues at coordinate 334,689 of VZTN01035178.1, forward strand.
GAAGGATGTCTCCTCTACAGCCCTAATTACAAACCATCAGGACTGGATGCTTAACACTGGTCCTGGCACACGGCTCAGTCCTAACGTTCTCACTTAACCACTGAAATTACTGTAACTCACCTGAGCTGTGGCTAAGTACAGAGGGGAGATTTGGACTGTGGCAAGTTATTTAAGGATAGTAAATAACAGGGATTTGTCATCTTCTCTGCAAGACGTGAGAAAGGCTATCTGCCAATCTGCCCCGCTTGCAGCGCTATCAACATCCTGCTCCCTTCACAGACTTTGGCCAATACATCACAGACTGATGCTCATGGCTGAAATTCATTAGAAACGATATGTCTGGGTGACTGCTTCTGCAGGAACGAGATTTTCTTCTGGAAACTCTGAGCTGATAAAAATTCCCTTTGTGAATATCAAGGTTGCTTGAAATTTTTCCTTCTAATTTTCTTTTATGGATGTGTTGGGGGATTTTTGTGAAGGATGTTCAAGGAACGGACCACAGAACAGGGAATGGCAGAAATGTGGGGGCTTTTCCTCCTGAAGCAGTCCGCTTTTTATGGAAATGTTGAAAACATTTAAATTTTCTCCAGTTCTGAGCTAAAAATATTTATTTTTGCATCTTCTAAGGCTTCTGCAAGAAATCAAAAATTTTCTCCCAAAAAACAATCATTTTACCAAAGCAGGCCAGTGTTTCCCAGAGGAATGAATAGCAGCCTGTTACTCACAGCTGCTCCTTTCAGCCCGGCTCAGCATATTCTGCACATCAAAAAGAGAGAAAGATGTGTAAAACTATTGATCACTGCTGCTTGAATGCACTGAAATTCTGAATTTAACAAAAGCACAAGCCCAACACTGGAAATTTCTGTATGTTCCCAAGACAAGCACATTACGAGCATGGCTAGTGGGGAATTGCTCATGGTGCCCCAAGTTTAGTTATTTTCCCCAGAAACAAAACCTGCCTTGGTCCTGTTGCAGGTTATAATCAGGGCATCCTAACAGGCTGTCAATTAATGTTCAGCTTGGGAGATTTTATTATGTCCATAAAGAAATGTACTGTGGCCACTGCACTCACACACTGAATAAAACAGGAATGATATACAGTCAGAGCAAGCTTCAAATAATGCCTTGCTAGTAATCTAGCCACATTACTTTAATTCTCTCTAATTCTCTGTGCTTGTGGAAATCCCACAAGAGAAAATCTAAATAAATGAATCATAATTATAAATGTTGTTTATGTAATTGGTAAATGGTGCAGAGATAAGTGAGCACTGCTTATTCCTACAAAAATACAAATTAAATCTGGACATTGCACCAATGATGTGCCCTATAGTACTCCCAATTGAACAAGATTCAAAGATAAAAAGCTCACTACTGTGATTTGCCTCTTTCTGTCTTACCAAGCCTTCATATCTAAGCACGCCCATACACCATGGGTCTCAAACTGGAATTATGGATCAGATATTTTTAAGAAAACATAAGAAGCACATTTTTCATATCCCAAGTGCAAAAGGAAAGGGCAAGATAATCCGTCAGCAAACTAACCCCTTATCAGGATCATAGGCAGTCCCATTACGGCTATGACAGCTAGCTCAGCTGCGAGCCAAATGCCTGGAAAAGGCCAGCCAAAAATCCATCAGTAAAACCTCATTTTTCACTGCTAAAGGAAAAACCAGCACTGCCATGCAAGGCTGGTACTGGCAAGGCTGGCCATCCCCTCTTGGCCGAGGCCAGGCTCCGGAGCAAGGTCTGCAGGGCTCAGCAGGGAGCTGGAAACAGCCACACTCCCATTCAGAACAAAACCTATTAAAGAAGAAATAACAGCTCAGGGCGTTGGGATTTGCAAAGCTCAGAGGTGAGTGTGTGTCCTGAGTCACTTGGAGTGTCCTCCAGCGAGGAGCCACAACGCACTCATCTCAATATTTTACCAAATGAGTTTAAGAAGTTCAGAAGATGGATTTTTTTAGGTGAAGAAAAGAAAACTACAGGCAGGCTTTTGAGCACGTCCCAGCTTTTTTTCAACTCTGTATTCCAAGGAAGCCCAGTGCATCTGTACCTTTCTCTAAAAACATCTTTTTTAGGCACTCCAGTGCCGGTGGAGGCGCTGGATTGACAGCTCTGGAGATTCATTCTGCTGTTTACCCACTGAACAGGCACAACGCAGGCAGCACGAACTTTCCTCAGCCTACCCGACCAACGTGCCTTTGGCACCTATTAAAAAATTTACCACCCTCCAAGAGATGGTGTGCACTGCAGAGGGAAGCAGGCTGGGTGCCTCAGCTGGCAGCTGGCCCTTGTCCCCCCGGCCCTGGCCCTGCTGCCCCTCCCTCACTGCCCTGACCAGGCCACTCCAGGCTGTATCCCAGGGCTGAGCAGGACAGAAGTGCACAGCAGCCACGCAAACACAAAATTCTTCATTTTCAGCAAGAACCCACATCTAGCCTCTTAAAACTGGTGCCAGGCAATTTGCCTGAGGGATCTCAGACACAGCAGATTCTCAAAGGTGCTGCTCCTTATTCCAGCAGCAGCCTGGCAGTCTCTACAGAAGCACGGCAGTGATGCAGGAGCCACAGAGCAAGAGATGGAAGTCTGCTGTTTAAATATCTTCTGTACACTGTGTAAGCAGATTCAAGCTCATCTTCCTCAAATTGCTTTACTAACCACATTAACCTCTGGGACTCCCCTTTGTTTCCTGGGGTGAGTGAGTAATAACTCACAGGGATACAGCAGTAATGGCTGAGCTCACTTTCCAGCAAGTACTGTACGAGACACCATGGGAAGCTGTGGTTTCCTGAAATGATGTATTATTAGTGCTGCATCTGAAATAACCCAGTAATTGCTTAATGCTTTATATTTACATAGGCTGTACATTATGTTTGCTCTGAGAGAGGGAAGGAAAGCTAAGCAGGAAAGGAGTTTGCAATAAACGTGCAGTAAGCAATAAAAAGCTATAAATGGTAATCTGTCAATAGCATCAGCTTCATGAAGGGCTTGATATAGAAAAGAGAAGCATCCTCAGCTCCCAAGAGATCTAAACCAGCCCAAACTGATGTAGTACCAAGCAGGATTGAGTCCTTCCTGAAGGATGAGCTATTAAATGTAAACATACATAAAATCTTATTTGAAAGATCATATTCACTATTAAGAAGGGGAAAGATGATCTTCCAGATAAGGCACTGGTGTGCTGGGACTCTGCAGTGAGCTCCAGCTCTGCCTCAGATTCCTGTCTTCATCCTCAGTGACTTCCTCAACATCCCTGTTCCTCTCATCTCTACCCTCTCAATGGGGATCATTCCTCTCCTTCCCTCCCTGTACTGGGCTTTGCCATCTTTCTGTGAGCATGTGCAGTTTCCATGTAAAAGGAGGTCCCCAGGGCCAGCTGGAAAGTAAACAATGATTTGTAATATTCATTTTTAAGCTTTCTTTCTTTCTTTCTTTCTTTCTTTCTTTCTTTCTTTCTTTCTTTCTTTCTTTCTTCTCAGTAATTGCTTCCTATGATACCATACATCACAGTGATATTCTGTCAGAGTGGGTTGGATTTATGCAGTGGGAGAAAGGGGAAAGGACCAATTTTATTTGATTTGTACAGCAAATGTATAACTCTACGGAGTTCACCATATTAATTAAGAAACTGATGCTAAGGAAGTTTGTCCTCTTCCAAGTTTCCTGGGTGCATTTAAACTTCTGTCCCTGGGAAATGGAGAACAGCTAGGCACAGCAACTTGTGGGTACTCATCTGTTTTCAAAAACAAAAACTTCTGCAGATTTTAATAGCAAAACCACCTGGCCTGAGAAATAAACAGCCAAACCCTTGTGAATAAACAAGCAAGCATGTGCATGTGTGTGCAGCATGATTTGAATACAAAGGGGCAGTGGGTAAGCAAAGTTTGCAACCTACTGGTTTTCCAGGTCTCCAGTCTCCAATTTATGTTCCATTGAATGCAAAATGAAAGAGCTCTTACATGTGTAGGCTGAAGAACCCCTCTGAAATCAGCTGGAATAGATAAAAACCCTTAGGCCAGGAATTTTAAAAGCATGTGTAATGTGGGAAAACCGTACTAGGAGAGGACTCTGCCCGAACCAGCAGCTGTGGTGGAGTGTGGAGATGCAGGTGAGACCAGGAGCACTGCCCAGCTTCCCAGCAGCTACACACTGCTGTAAGGTGTATGGTACTGCACTGAGACACTGGCAGGTAAAGGTATAGGAGGGTATAGGAAAACTGGGAACTATGGAAACTCTGAGGATATTATACAAGGATTACCCTGTTATACATATTGCAGTCTACTGTGGGCAAAAATAAAGAAAAATAAGAAAGAAAGGAAAAACCCAACCAAAGCTAATTCACTCAATTTACATACCATTGTGTCTTGCAAGTAAAATACAAGATTCAGCTATTCCTGACTGCTTCCTATTCCAAGGGAAAAGCTGCTTGATTGGCACAGCAGCAATCAAGAGCAGAAGGAGAAGCCATGATAAAGAGTCAGGGGTAGGAGGGAGCAAAGGGCAAGGATCCAAGGTAGTAAAACCCAGGCAGGCCTCCCATTAATGTGACAATTGCCTCTCAAGGGTCTGTGGCCTTGTACAGTGCAGTACAAACTGCACAGGTCAGTGTGGCAACATCCAAAACACACAAGCATGAGCAGGGCCCCAGGTCACAGCCAAGCACTGCCTCACCTGCTCAGGCATTGTCTCAAGGTACAAACATCCATGCAGAAAGTTATAAAATAAAATCATTTCAGTCGTGGTCTTTGCAGGGAATCTCTCACTGACACGCTCTCTCCTGGCTCTCTGCACCCCTCATCCCCTGGAGTGGGCTAGTGGGATTGGGGCAGCAGTCTCACATTGCCCCACTGTGCCCAAGCTTCCCGTGGGGACCAGCCAGCAGTGACAGCCCGCCAGGCCACTGCCAGCCCCTGCTTTATGCACTCAGACCGTCTCTGAGCCGAATTCCAGCACAAGATACACAGGGGTTTGCTGGAATGACAGAGGAGCCATAGCCCTGACATCTGTGTCGTCAGACACTGGGGCAGGGCTCGTAGCCTAACTGTGAACACTCCCTTCCCACAACACTCCCTTCTCTACACCCTTTTGGTAATTCACACATATGATAATGTCTACAAAATAGCCAGGAGAGGTGACAGGATCCCCTTCCATGTGATCATGTGAAGGATTTACACAGCGGCCTACACCGCAAAGGGTAAGAAACCTTGGAGGAGATGCCACCATACCTGGCTACTGATGCCACCATACCTGGCTACTTTCATAAAGAAAGCTTTATGAAAACTGTGGGAAGAAAGAACTGATTAGCAGAGTGGTAGGAACAGATGAACTTTTTTTAAAAAGGAAGATCTCCATTTTATGCCCATGGCACCTCAGTAACAAGAAGAAGAAGAAATACAGAAAGTATGTGAGACTGATGAGGAATTATTTGAAAATTCATAGAGCAGGACTGGGCATTTAGTTACAATGACTGAACGAGAGATGTGTTACTGCTCTCTCCAAGGAGTTACTGCACAGAGAGAAGCCTCTTCAGCTCCAGTGTGCCTTTGCTGGGACAGGGATTCCTGCAGGTTTGCAGACAGGAAAAGGAATATTTCAAGGTGTAGCAGCACCTCAGAGAAGGATGCCTGCATCTCCCGAGGCAGGAGCTGTGAATGCCACCCAATGTTCAGGGAATGATGGAGAGATCACACTCACTTGAACAATTAACCAAAATCAATCTGGGCCCAATAAAATGTATCCTGTTACAGACTAACCCAACCCACACAGAGCAAAGACCTCACTGACATCAGGGGGAAACAGCAGAGTCCCAGGTGACACTTGGCAGAGACAAATAAAGGAATGTTTGCACAAAACACCCTTTAGGGTCAGTCAGCAGGAGTCCCATGTGAGGCAGAAATGGCAATATTGAAAAGCTGCAGTCCCATTGCCTTCGGAGCCTGTCACAAGACTTCCTGGCAGTGGTCTGGCCATGGACAGCACTGCAAAGGCTGAAGAATCTGGCCAGCAATTTTTATTTTTCTGACAAAAACCTCAAGCCCACCCTGCACATGAAAGCTGTGCAAGAAGATACTATTACAATAGCTTGCAGGAAAAATCTTCCAGTTGGTCAGCCCAACCGTGGAGCTGAGTAGCTTGAGAAGTCTGAATACATTTAACTTACTATTTTCACCATGGAAATGCTCAACAAAATTGACCTTTTCAGTTTCAATAAAACTGGATTTTCCTCTAGGTCCTCTGTCAGCCACTGCAATAATAAGTGGGAGTGCTAAAGCCCGGAATTATTAAAAACTGAAAAAGAATAAAATGGTGTCCCAGCCCCACTGCTGCTGAGCTGGATCAGACTGCATTCACTCTGCTGGCAGAGCTGTACTGTCCCTCAAACATTTCAGAAAATATAATTCCATCTGTGATTTTGCTGGTGCAAATCTGGAGGATCTGCTAACTTCTTGCTGGCTCCCACTCAGAGCAGGATATGGCCATTGCCTCTCTGCTGACATGCTGCAGCTCCTTCCACCTGGGGCAGGCCATTTCTGGGGATTCCTGGGTACTGCTGACTGCCCTGGTGTGTTTATCCTTCCTCACCAAGCTCCTCATTTACCTGTTCCTAAGCAGAGCACTAAGACTCACTGTTCTGGCACCAAGGAAGGTGCTTCTTTCTTTACCCTCCGTAATGCTGCTTCCCTCTGGCTGGCCAGACTGAGGATGGACAAGGGTACAGGTGAGGAAATGGAGCAGGATGGGGGAAATGGAGAGGGGAACGGGCAGACACTATTCATAGAATTATTTCACACCCCAAAGTTTCTTATGTTTTTTACCAAGGAGTTTTGACATACCTGTCCTTCAGACTATGATCAGTGTCAAGAATTATAGCTATTAAACATGGCTAGAAAAATATTGATATCTGTTTAGACACATGCATTGTTAAGTATCCATCATTTGGCAGCAGTTGAAGAAATAAATTATTTCTTCTTCATGTTTAATTTTCTCCAGTGTCTGTGTTCAGGAAGGTATCCTCGAGAGTGATGAAATTCAGGCATTCACATCTCAGTCAATGCTTCTGAGACTAGGTAGTTTTGAAGTATCCAAATCTACATTTCATATGTCCCTTTTTTAGCAAAATATAGATATGGGTAGATAAAATGTGAAACAGAGCAGCTTTTAATAAACCCCTCAGGTTCCAGCAAACCACATTGTTAACAACAGCTACAATCACCTTCCAGCACTGCCCTCCCCCTGCTGCACGCTGTATTAGCACCAAAGGCCACATTTTCTCTTGAGATTCAAAATGGGCTGTTAACATGCCAGTTGTTAACACTGTACTCGATTCAGATACTTCACGTATCAGACAGAAAACAACATCTGACTAAAACCAGGAGCGACCTCACGTGAGGAGCAGTGGTCAGGGGCGGAGCTGCTGTGTGGCTGCTGGTGGCACAAGGGGCACTGATGCCTTAAATGGCTCCTTAGAAATAGAGACCAGAGAGAAATAAAGGCATGAAGGAGGGATTGATTGGAAAGGCCTTCAGAGGTACACTCTGGGCTCCAGAGGCTCCTGCCTCAGTGCATCCCAACATGGACAAGGACAGCTCACGAGTTCTTCCCACTTGGATCTCAGCATCAATTCCCCAAGCAGAAGCCAGGCAAGGATGGAATTTGCCCAAGCTTGCCCCCCTGTCCCCAAGATTGTGGTTTGCAGTTGTTGGGCCTAGGAGGGTCTGGGTGTCCTTGGAGAGCTGGAGAGGCTTTGTTGTGTGTGTGTGAGCATGAGAGAACAGCACTGAACGAGCTCCAGGGAACTGCAGAGTGACACTGGGCAGGGCAGGATTGGAAACATAGAAAAGTTAAAACCTAAGGCATCAGCCCCAGGACACAGCAGGTGGCATAGGGGCACAGCCCTGCCCCAGCCAGCTCATGGCCCTACCGGCCCCTGCCTTCCCCACACGCTGCACACATGAGGCTGCACTGAATCAGGGCTGTGTTTGCCATCCTTTCATGCAGCACTGCCTGGCTATGACTGCAGTGCATTGCAGGGACAAGATCAGCCATTGCCAAGTAGAGGTGATGCCATTTCCATCTGAAGTGTGCTTCCAAGCAGGCTTCCATGCAGGCTGCTTGCTTGTCTAAAAGAAAGACACAATACTGAGCTAAATCCTTTTCCTTGCCAGCTTTACAGATCCTTTGCACTTTCCAAAATGCAAGATCATGCAAGTATCTGTGCTCACATCACTTTCTTTCCTTTGGCTATTATGACAGAGTTCTGGATCTCTGTTCCCACTGTGGAATTAATCCCAGGAGGCCCAGCCTGAGCTGAACCTTATTCAGTATTTGCTGGCTGTTGCAGAAGTGCAGAACATGCTGCTCAGTAGTGAGATCGCAGTTTTTGGTGCCTCCCTGCTGTTCCTTGTACAGGGGCGTGAAAGGAGAAATACCCACGTTCTGCTCCCAGGTACCATGGACTACCTGGTGATGGAGCAGTGCTTTGTCCAGATTCCTCATCTCTTCCCAATAGCTCCTGATGTGCAGGTGTCTCAGTCCTCTTCTGGTTGAGCATGCCCAGCTCCTGGACAAAACCTGGCTAGAACAGAGGGCAGGCAGAGCCAAGAGCCCCAATAGGTGCTTGCACATGGGGAACTGTTGAAAGCTCCTGTTCCACCCGAGTTGCTTTAAGCTCAGTCTCTGCTTCAACACAATATTTTTTCCTTGACAGCTTGAGAAAAATAACTTCTGTTATTCTGAAGGCTATCCAAGGTAAAAGCCAACAAAAATAAAAACCCTCTTCCTATTTCCTACTGTCATGTAACTTATTGCAGTTCCACAGTGCAGGTGCTGCACAGCTCCTCGAGCTGTGTGTGGGGTCAGAGCCACTGGGGAAGACACACACCAGATCCACAGGATGAAATGCTCCATGCCCTGGAGAACGTAATGGCACCCCTGGGGCTACTGGGACACCTGCAGGGAGGTCCAAGTTCAGAGATGTCTGAAGAGTAAATTCAACTTTCAGAAGAGTTATTTCAAAGATTTGAGTTCACCTGCATTAGTAGCTTTATGTTCCTGCCCTGTAGCCCTGTCTCTGCCAGCTGCATCCACACTGGGGAGCCACCAATGCCTTCAGTGGGGAGGCTGTCAGGCTTTGTCAAGACAAGGCAAATTACAGAACTAAGGATTTTATTTATTTCATACCTCCTAAATAGAAATGTTCCTGAAAAACCATAGCAAAGCCAGCTGAAAAACAAAGGAAGTGAAGGGAGTAAGAGAAAAGCTAATCCTGAAGTAAGGATGGGGATGAGCCCACCCACAAACTCTGAGTTGGAGTATTTTATTTAAGACCATTTATCTGTTGCTTTTTTCTGTTTACTAGAGCTTTAGACCTTTGTTCCTACCACTGCATTTGCCAAAGGCTGTACAGATGATTGCACCTGACATGTTACCTCTACAGTGACATTCAGATGCCTTTCAGCTGTATGACCAACACAGCTGCAGAGCAGGATGCCGATGGAAAGTGGATTAGGAGATTGCTCATCCTCTCAGAAAGTCACCTGGGACAGCTGTGTGTTGCTAAGCCCTGCATCAGATGGAGAGAAAAGAGTATTTTGCACAAATCAGGAATTTGGTTTAATTGTCACAGTTCACAGCTTCAGCAGGAACCCAAGGCATGAGGCTGGTAGTTCACACTCCAACAAGAAACACAAGAAAACAACCCAGAGGTTTTAAAAATAGACCTGGCACACCAGGCAAAGTCTGTGGCAGAGAGAGGGAAGGTCCCAGAGCATCAACATCCCAGCCCTGCATGGGGCTCTGCGCACTCAGAGAAAGGCTTGTGAGCAGTGCTGGCCTCCCTCCCTGGCACCGACAGGAGCTCTGTACTCCCTACCAGCCACCTGGCTAGCGAGTCAGAGCACATTTGAAGCCAAATGCTTGTGAGATGGGGGTGGGGGGGAAGTGGAAACTCTTTATTCTGCAAAAATTACAGGGCTGACATGGTTCTTCATTTTATCCCTGCTCAGTACACACAGCATCCTTGGAAATGTTCCTTCCCAAACAGGGCCAAATGCAGGGCTGGTGCCAGCCCCCTGTCCCTGTGGTACACAGCAGTGGACTTGCCCTCTCCTCCTAGGAACTGTGATTCCTATTACCTTCCCAAGACAACTTCATGTGAAAACGGACTCAAAGGAACCATGCAAAATCAAAGACTACCTGAAAGAAATCGAGCAAGCCCCTTTCTGCATGCCATTAAAGCCCAAATTCTAAGGAAATAACCTTGTGTGCTTCAGACAGTTTGTTTCGCTCTGCTAGTTTTTCAAACTATTTTAAATTACACATGCTCAAATAGAAAAGGAAGGTAGTAAATAGGAAGATGTAACTAAACATTGCTCCTTTATAGGTAGCAGATGAGTTGTCAGCCATACCACACAATGGCATAAAATATATACAGATTTTCCTAATATTTCTCCATCACTTTGATTTAAGAAAAAGATGGCTCCTATTTGCAGACTGTCATGGAGCACTCTGAACACTGCTGTGGTCTTTCTTTGGGTTCCCTATCATTTATCTAATTTCCTAAGCACATTTCTTAAGAATTATTCAGGGATATTGCCAAGTTTTTATATTTTTACTGAGTTTTCCTCAATCCCAGTGTCCCCACAGAAATTAAAGCCACTGAACATAGAATCCCAACCTTTGCTGATCTCTTTTGTAGCTCTTTGTGTGGTCAAAGAAGACAACCCCAGGCATTTGCTCTACACCACAAGCCATCCTTTTTTGGGGAAGATGAAACAGGGAAACCTTGTAAAGGTGATTGCTTGGCAAAAGATTGTGAAAATATGAAACCTGTAAGTGAAGTAGAAATGAAAGCTAGCTTTGAGATGTAAGATGCCGAGGCATTAGTTACTGTACAACCAAGAAACAATGGGCTAGCAGCTGAAGGAGAATCCCTGTTGGTTGAACAATGTCCTCAGCAGACAAGGAGATGCTTCTGCAGGGAGAAGAGTCCAAGGTCCAAGACCCTGCCAGTTTGGCAGGGAAGACAAAAAGAGTTTAGAAAGTAGCTTTTAGAAGCTAAAATGTAACACAGTATGGAAATGTAGTCATTTTGATAGGCTGTATGTAAATACTGTAAGATTTGTGTCTTTCACTGGTTGGATGTTGTAAAATTACCATATTCAGTATGGGAAAGGATATAATGTATTGTGACCAGATTTTAGCCCTCTCTGGGGCACGCTTCAAGCTGTGGCTGGCAGCTGAAGCAGAGCTCTTGTACCCACGACCTATTCAAATAAACCACATGCTTCAAGAGCTGCTCTAGATTGCAGAGACCTCTCGTCCTCATCCCGTCTCCCTTATTCATTCCTACAATCCCTGTGTGCAGGCATTAGTTCTGCTCACCCATCCCCTGCTCCCTGGGTAGGTTCCCCGTGCTGCCTGGCAGTGGGGATGTGGAGAGAGGGAGCGAGGGTGGATGTGACCCCAAGCACAGCCAGGGCAGCCTGGCTCAGCAGGCCAAGGGGAGCCCCGGGTGAGGAAGTCTGAGGCCTTGATAAATCCAATTACAGCCCCTGCAAAGCCCTGCTGGTGCAAAGGCCCCCCCAGGAGCCCTGGGTGCCACCCCATGCAGTGCCCTGTTGGGTGCCAGGGTGTCACTGCCTTGGCTGTGTAGGGACTGTGGGGACACTTCCCAACCCCCGTCCCTGCCAGGACAGCTCCAGCAGTGATCCTGTGCCTCAGTGCCAGCTCTTGCCAAGAGCCTGGGCAGCCCCTGCTTCTGCAGACTTGAAACAGACATTTCAGAAGTGCCCCAAAATAAACACTAATAGCTGCTGGGTCAAACTATTTTCTGGCTCAGTGGACACATGGGGCTTCCTTCTGCAGCCTTCTCTGCCTCAGTTTGAGTCCTTTGTTAAAAATGTTGAGGAAAAGGTACTATCTTTATAAATTAGACTATTATTTAAGATTCACCTTTTCTCTTCCCTTTATGAAAAGCAAGTTTCTACAGCATGTCAAATAAATAGCCCTTAGGTACAATACAGTCAAGTTCTTCCAATGCATTTCTCAGAAAACGGAGAGGTCTCATGGTAGTCCAGCTGTGCATTTGTATCCCTCACAACCCCCAGAAGGATGATCAGCATTTCTGTACCCTGGCAGAAATCAGCACCACCTCCCTCTTGTTACCAATGGCATCCACTTTCAAAAGCACTCTCTCTGTTTTCTCCTCAGTTTCCTTTTAGGCTTTTCTTCTCACTCTTGCCATTGCTCAGCCTGTGAGGGAATGCTCTAACATCAAGCCTTACTCTGGTTCCCAGAGTCCCATTTTTCGAAAGGATGAGATTTCCCAGCATCCTCAACCCACTTCACATTTTCCTGTCCTTTTTCTAACATATGCCCTAGCCCTTCAATTTTGTTTATAACTCTTATCCCCTTTACTATTTTTCCCCATTTTTTTATTGATCCATTTTTCTTTTTACCCTCTTCCCTTCAACCCTTTGCTTATCTTTTTTCTCCCTGCCCCATTCTAGTGACGCTTTCTGCTAGATGTATTACCCACTGTGCTGAGGGGAAGCAGTGCATCTGAATTCAAGCTGCACTGTACAGCAAGAGCAATACTATATATACTTAGAGAAACAGCAAATCAAACTCTTAGTGTTCTCATCTCCCTGTGCTAGATTCCCAAAGCCAAAGGCCTCCCATTATCAAAACAATTTTAAATAAAGCTAAGGGGAGAATTAAGTGAAAAATAAATTGGGCATTTAAAGCCTGGCTCGCAGCACTCAGCTGCTCTCACTTCAGTAGCTGCACTGCACACCTTCCATCAGGCCCCCAGTGCAGAGCAGCCTCTGAGTGCCAGCATTCCCCACTCTGCCAGAGGTGACACGGACACCCTGCATTGCCAGATAAGCAATATATGTCACTCTCCCTAAGATTAACATGAATACATTAATTTATTTTCTATTGCAGGCTACAGCAGAGATCAGAGAGGGAGAGGGAGCACATTCTGCTTTCGGCTCTGCGCTCGGAGCTGTGCGGTGCCCCATGGACACGAGGCCTCCCTGCACACACTTGGGGTAAACCCTCAGATGCTGCTGCATAAAATGGGTGTCAGGAAATAACCACTGCTCTGGCATGACATGATTTTGTACTTTTTACACTCAGAGCAAGTGAATCCCAACCTACCTTCTAACCACATCCTTTTTGGACAGGCCCTCCGCAGCTGGATGGGGGCAGAGCACATCTGGGTGACTCGTGTTCCCTTCATAGCCAATAGAATATCATCTGAGAAATAAAAGTGCTTTAATTGAAAGCAATCAAAAATCAGAGTTATGACAAGAAATCCTTTTTTTTTTTTAATTCTAAGATAAATGAAAATAAAAACTGAGAAATTAGTTGTTCAGAGGTCAAAATAGAACTAGAAGGAAATAATACTATATACATATAGCAAATATACATATATATATATGCTATATATACATTCTATGTATTTTCTTTCCATTTTAAAGAGAATATTTCCTAAACTGGGTGACACTCATGTGTGAATTATGACATCTGGCTCTGGAGGTTGTAGAGACAGGCAGAGACTAAACACATATATACTGCACCCGTCCTGCTGACCCAGAGCTCTTTCCTGCACTGCTAAAGGGATGCAGAGGAAGTAACAAGTAAATGCTCATGTTTAAATTTTCCTTCAGAGAAGGAAAGTCTTCTTCTTGATGAAAAACTACAGAATATTTCCACAGATGCCCATGGACACACATACACCTGTGCACACACTGTGGGGGGGGAAGGAGGGAGAATCAGACATGGGAAAGCCACAAAAGTCCTTTTGTTCTCACCAAAACACACTACTCCTGTTAACAGGAAAACATCCAATCCTTGTATACAAGCAAACTTCCCAACTTGTGCTCTGATATGTATCTTTTGCTTTTTATTTAGCTGTACTCTTGGACTACTGAGTTACATATTTAAAATACACAGCATCAGTATAGGGAACTGTAGGGAAAAGCAGAAACAGAAGACTTCTGAAGACTCAATTGAATATTCCAAAAAGATTAATTAAAATTGAATTCTCTTTTGACACAAAATCTCCTGTTTGCTAGTTCTCGGTATGTCCATTACCTAGTTTCCATTAGGAGATATTATACTCTGTAATGAAATAAACTTCAAGGACCCTGTGGGATTAAACAAAAAGTTTACTGTATTCTGAGAGCTGCAGGAGCAGTGAGGTTCTGGTGCAAGCTGGCTTGCTTAATGAGAAAATGTTCACATGCCATCACTGAATTCCTGTCAGGGATCTCTATCATTGCTTTTTAAGATACAGAAGGGCAAATAACTGAGTGTAGATTATAAAACAGCTTGATTTGCAAAGTGACAGCCAAAAGTCATCAATGTCTCCAAAATCCTAGGGAGAGGGGAGGGGAAGGAGGGTTCCTTCAGCCCTGAGAACAGCTTTGTAACTAGAAAAAGAGTTACTAAAAATGAAAGGCCATTGGCACCTCCAGCATATGGCTGTGGTTTTGCTGTCAGCGTTTGGGGAAGCCATCCAGGGAATCACCTACATTAGGGATCAGTGTGAGTAAAATAGATACAAGAGTGAGAGCATTTACACTGCAACTGGTGCTTCAGGTCTGACACACTGTAAAATATTGCTTTGTGTTTTACCACATCACACCTGGAGCCTAATGAGACACTTGTCATACTAAAAACCACTCAGAATGGGCCTGGGGGCAGAGCCTGGCCCTAGATGATATACGGGAGAATTTCAATGTAGTGTTGAATTAACAGTAGCACAAAAAGTCACTGACCACTTTACTGCACAAGAAAAATCAGTTTGAGAGAGACAGAGCAAACATTATTTGTGTCCTTTTTTTCTGCATATTCTCATTTTACGGCACTTGCAAAGAAACTATGAATCCCCAGTGCCATGAGTCTTGGCCCCAGAAGCTGGCACTGGTATCAAAAGGATAACATTTGTGTGTTGGGTGTTTGGGGCACTGTAACAGAGCCCATCAAACAGGTACTCACCACATCCCAAATCTGTGCTTCCAGCTATGCAGCCAGGAGCCTTGTAAAGGAAAGTTAAAATGTAAACACAAGCTGCTGTTTTAGTGCAATCACACAAATGGAGCAGCTTATGTTCTCTTTTCCTTTATTTCCAGAAGGGACAGGGTGCCTGAATTGAGCTACAGCTAATCCTTTCTCTTTTTTCTCCTTTTTTCTTCTCCCTAAGTGCCCAGTCAATTAAATCTTGCTTACATAAGGAATTCTTACTTGCCTTATTCCTAAAATGACAGTTGACAATGCTCAGACTAAAGGATGCCAAAATCTGTTTTTCCCTAGATAGTAAAAATACAAACAGAAATCAAACCCATGCAGACTAATAAAGGATTACAAGAGCTGACAATGCTTTGTGAATTTGAAAGGTTACATTGCTTGGTTCAAAACAAACCTGAAATCCTGAGTCTGCCCTGAGATTTTGCCTCCCCTGTTCACAGCATTCTTCCCTTTGTCATATGGATAGTTGTTCACAAAGGAGTTCACTGACATCACCTTGTTCATCTGGTCCAGATGGCCCAAAGTGACGAAAATCCAAAGGTATTCCAGGAAGTGACCTTGGAGGTGCTTCAGTGATTCAAAATTCAGGGAAGACTGAAAGCCTGACTCTGGAAGCATCACGGCTCTGGCTCTAAGGAACACCAGCTCACCTAGGCAGCAGCTGCCTTTCAAAGGACAACAGCAGATTCCCCAGTTGACAAGACATCTGCTACAGTTTCCCACAAATCCTGATTTACAAGGAAATAAGAGCTGGTTTGCATCACATATGTCAATAGCTGGGATTTTTCCCTTCTTACCCCTCAGACTGCATTGTCTCTAATGAGACAAGATGACAATGCCTGTTCAGAAGGGAAAACAAGAGGGGAAAATGTACAGGCCAAAGATAGTTTACTTTTTTTTTTCCTCTGAACTGATCTATTAGCTTTCCTCTGAGAAGCTGGCCAAACTGAAAATCACAGGTCTGTGCTGCTCTCACCCCCTGGGATGGATAGATAGAGAGATAGAGAGATAGAGAGATAGCGAGATAGAGAGATAGAGAGATAGAGAGATAGATAGATAGATAGATAGATAGATAGATAGATAGATAGATAGATAGATAGATAGACAGACAAATAAAGTACCTCTTCCCAAACCACACCTGGCTTGGCAAAATAAAAATTAAATCAACATGGTTTAGCAACACAAAAGCCACCCTCTCACTTTTGCCGAGGACTATTTGAAATAAAGATGGATCATAGTGTGACTCATTTATCTCTCCTCTCTGATGCATTCACACACGCCTACCACTGCAGGGGGATTCAGAGAAATGACCTGAATCTCAAGCACCTCTGGTGCAAACAAAACCCAGTCAATGAGGTCATGCAAAGCCAGGCCTAAATCTGTGGCTTCCCCTTTGCCCCTGGTTTTGCTCCTCTCAGTGTTTCAAACAGTGAAAGTGCAGGAGAAACTAGGAGTGGTACCTGTAATGAATCCATGTATCACAGAGCAGCTCCAGAGTATGGCATTCCCATTTCACAGGAGGGGTATTCAAGCAAGCAGACTAGGTGAAATCCCAATTGACCACAATACTTGTACTTATTTTAATTGTTAATTGAAAACAGCATGACAGATGCAGAACAAAGGGAGAATGAAGAAAAAGAAACACTGGCTTCGTTCACAGGCTCAACTCCCTCTGCATGAACCACAAACAAAATCAATTCTTTGCACTACACATTAAAAAAAAAAGAGTTGAGCTGTTAAAAGTAACATGAGAGGGAAAAAGACAGAGGCAGCAAAGAAAAAAAGAGGTGGCAGGAAGGTGTGGTCAAAGACAGGTTTGTTTTGGCAGCAGGTTGATGATGCAGAGGTGTGCTCCCCGGGATAAAGGAGCAGAAGGCAGGAGATGCTGAAAAAAGAGAAGGTCCATGATAAGGGAGCAGGAGCCAGGCCTAACTCGTGGCTGGGAAGAGCCTCACTTTGTAGTTATTTTGCTTTGTTTTGTCCTCAGAACAGTGGTTCAGGAGCAGGCTTACATGCCTGCACAGTGCTCCCTCTCTGCTGATTCATACCACCAACTTACAAAACACAAAAAATTGAGAAGAATGAATGCAGGTGTCAGGAGATCTGTCCCTGTTCCCAGCAGCCTAAAATGGAACTTGTTTATGCCACCTAGGAAAGAGCTGTGACACACTCCTTCAGTGATGGAATGATCCCACTAGGATCACTTTTGCTGGCCAACATTGAGCATGTTTTTCTCCAATTCATCTTTCCAGTGTGATTTATTCTGCACATCCACTTGGAAAAACATGCTCAGCACCATCACAACAGCTGCACAGCAAAGTCCATCGCTACATTGATAGATCATGGTCTCATTTCTTCCCCAAACACAGACCATAAGGAGCTGCATACGAGGTGCACACAAATTCTGACCCCGAGCTTTACTGTCTCAGGAAATGACAAAGCAAATCCATCCAGGTCAACGAAGCCAATCCTAAAGAGCCCCAAGCCCCAAATGCCAGCACTGTTGGGGTTTGAATACACGCCTTGAACACCCAAACTTAGAACAGCACATTGTATCACCTGCAACAACTTAGTCCTTAGAGAACAGCATTACCCTCAGGTCTGGTCCTTTGAAGAGCCCTCAGCAATTACTCCATCTTAACCACCATTTTTCCAGGATGGACAAAAAACAGGAGCAGTAAAATACTCCAACTCCCTGCACCCTTATACGTTGTTCTGGGGAGTATTTCACCACACATCTCTGTATGTCCTGGGGAAAGAATCCCTCCCAGCACCTACCCAGTGCAAGGAGCACAACAGCTCCAGCTCCCAGTTACTCTAAGGCATTGATGGAGTTTCCAAAGAGGAGTTGTGAGTGCCATTTTTGGATTCTGAGTCTGGTAGGTCTGGCTGTTCTCACTTAAGACTCAATCAAATGCTTCTCAGGCTTTCTGTCTAAACCATATTGTTCTGTCTGGGCCCTTTGGCTATATTTTATGAAATAACTGATGTTCTCTATCTCCAGAGGGCAATTCATTACTGCTTCTACCAAACCATGAACCATATGATCTAATACATCTCTTCCAGTTCTGTCTTTTGAGGTTTCTGTAATTTTTTCAAAGATTTTTATTTTGTTCCCAAAGAATGGTTCACGTACCCTACAATTTGTCCCATTGATATTTCTTGGTCTGAAAAAGACACTGCCTCTCCATAGAAACCTTGCCAGGTGCTACCTATGCAGAAGCATTGCTCCAGGGGCAGAGTGCATGGAATTATCTCATATTTTCTTAATTTTGGTTAACTCCCAGAAAATTCACTATTATTCCACTTTCCTCTATCCCTAGCATTACTCTGTGCTTTCCCTTCTTCCTGACCCTTGCTGGCACTGTCCCATACCCCAGCCTGCCCAGCTCACCCTGACTGCCTTGTTATGTGAAAGCAACTTTAAGGAAATGGTCTTTAGAGAAAAGCTCTGTTCCCCCAGTCAGGTCTGGTAACTCTATAGCAGCATCAGTATCACAATCAGATCCTGGGACTGGCCACAGAAGAACCTTAACTCTAGCCCAAGAGTCTACATGGGCAGGTGTCTGAACCATGTTTTACCAAGCACCCTGTGCACACCTATTCCAGCTGGGCACCAAAACGAGAGGAGCTTGAAAATGAGCTTGCTCCCTGCCTAGTTTATATATGGGGCTCAATTCCAGGTGCATTAGCATCCTGTTACGAGTTGCTTTTTGAGGGAAGGATCCAAAGGGAATGAAGGATTAGAGATCAGGGAGACAATATGGCCCTGATCTGCTTTAGACATTCCAATGAGGCTCTTAATTTGCTGCTTTGTTGCACTACACACACACACACACACACAAACATACATATATATATATATACTTTTTCCCCCATAAACCTCAACTGCTTTTGCTGCTTCTAGAGAAGGGAGATTTTGAAATACCCCTTCCAAAGCTGGGACAGATGTTTCCAGTGCTGGGGTTTATTAAGTTCCTGTGGCAGCTATTTCCAAGGCTGCTTTGTCATACATTTCTTTGCGAGAGACTAAGAATGGCATAGGGGCTTTGCAGATAAGGATTTCAATTGCAACCTTTATACTAAAGTGTAATAGGAACATCAGGGAATTAAATAAAATTATATTTTTCCTAGATGTCTGCTTAAAAAGGAAATTCAGGATTTTATGGATGCCCCAGAGACAAACTATTACATTACATTCCTTGCTGTTCTTATTTGAGTTCTGTCTGTTTGAGCACCTCAAATAGCACAGAATCATTCATAAAGATTGGGCAAGAGAGACTGTGTCCATCAATATTTCAAGCTTGGTTATCAAATCAAGAGAAATTCATGAGTTCTGCTCCAGCTCGACATTTTCAGGTTTGATTCCATTGTTTGACAGTTTAGAGGGTTTTCCTCTGCATTCTCATTGTCATTAATATTTTATATAATGTTCCAGTTGATGCTATTGTAATATTTATTAATTTTTTTTTTACTTGGCTGTACTAACCAGTTTTTTCTTTTCTCTTTCAGCAGGGAGAAATTCACACTCATTTGCTATTTGTGGGGTGATGACATAGTGTGAAGAAGCAGTAATGATGACTGACTGATAGAAGACACCATATGTTCTCTTCATTTTTCTCTGTGCTATTTTCTGAGAGATGAATAAAGACTCAGTATAAGATAAGCTTTCCTATATATAGTATTTAAAAAAATTGACCTTTTTTTCCCAAATAATTGGCAGGATGTGAGAAATAATCTTTTTTTCCTAAAACATTTAAACAGTATTGCTATAAATATCAGGCTCTGAATCACCAAGATAAATAATTTCCAGTCTTTTCCACCAGAAACATTTTACATGTATCTAGCCACCAAAACAAATTTTACAATTAATTTCACTCACCCCCAAATGTTCTCCATCTTCCCATAGCAAACATTTTGAAAATATAAGTTGCGTTTGCTGATGATTAAGCAAAGGTAAACAATTCCTTCCGGTCTTAAAAGAAACTAGCTCCTATATGGGACTCTAAGTGAGTGTGTGCAATGCATGATAATCAGAAATCCTGATTATAAGCACAGTACTAGCACCACTAGATCACAATACCAGATTATATGCTGGGGTGTTTCTTTGCACCCAGAGTGTTTGAGTCCATACAACTAATAAAACAGAAGATTCCCTTCAATAAATATTGCATTTGCTTTAACAGGTTTTAATATCAAAATAATTGGAAATCTCATTTCCTAGAAATAACGGAATAAAAATCTTTTATTGTTCTAGCATATGCATTTAACTATTATTTTCCTACGTAAATATTTTCTTTTCTTTTTTTCTCTGTCCTTTTTGTTCATTCTACCCTCTCAAACCAAGGCTTTGTGATTGTCTCTTTTCCTCCTAACTTTGTAATAGCCACTAACTAGCCCCAGACTACAGCAGAGCCACACACATATCTGCTAATGTTATTAAGCAGTCAGGAGCAGAAACAAAGAAGTAAACAAAAGGGATTCACATTGCCTTCTGTTCCATTGCAGACAGAGAGGGAAAAAAAATAAAAATCAATCCTCCAAACACAAAAATAACCCCCAGAAATCGTTGATTTAAGATACCTTATTTTTCAAAATCACTGGATTTATTTGTGAGTGATGGAGCCAAAATTGAAGCAAACTATAATTGTGAGTCCTGCAGGCAGCAGGGCAGAGAACTCACTGTCAATGGACCTAGTGCCAGGACTCTTGTTTGGGCTTTGTTTTCAAGGTCATCCATTTAAAGCATTTTTCATAACACAACCTGAATAAAGAATAGAGGCAGATTCTGCTCACCCTGCTCACAGAGGTGCCCACCACAGACGTAGCAGGGAAGGTTCCTTGGCCAGGCGAGCAGGAGGTGGCCCTTGCAGGACAGTGTTCTCCCCGGTCACCTGCCATAGCAACAGACACCGAGCAATGCTTTACATTTATAGTATGCACCTCACTTTCCCCAGTTAGACTTATTATTTTTGCTATGACAGCTTATGCACCCTGCACCACAGAGAGCAGGACAGAAGGTGCTCAGGTAAAGCAGTGACTGCAGTTTTCACATGTTATTCTTCCTTTGAACTCCAAGTGGCATGAATGCGTCTTCCCCTGGAAAGCTGTCATGTGCACCTTCTTTTCCTGTGACAATAGAATTACATAAAGTCTGATCTCAAAACCCTCAATCAAATATTCCATCCTATTGGCAATGAGCTGGCTTGCTTAAAGACTACAGACTTGGGTCCTTAATCAATACTTTAATAAATAACACCTACTTAGAACAATTGATTGCTAGGGAGCAGACTAAGTATAATGTATTTCTGCTAACCTAGTCACAGGAAAAATGTCATAGTTTATTTATAAGACACACCTGCAATTGTTCTGAGGGCTGTAGATAAGATCCATCTTGACACACATTTACCACTGTACACGCCCAGTGTCTGGTTAAGGTGGGTGGTGGGCTCTCAGCGCAGCACATCTGGCTCTGGTTGTTGGCCAGCCCCGCTCCTGCGCTGCCAAAGCTCAGCTCCGCGGCTCCCTGGCGGCAAGGGCAGCTCCTGGGACCCACGCTCCGAAGCTGAGGAGTGGATGCAGAGCACAGCGTATCCCCTTGATGCCAGGCTCTGAGGGCACTATTCAATCTAATTAAAAGGCCACTTCATTACACCAGCAATAACCAGGCATGCCAGCGAGGCTATTCTTGGGGATTATAACCGTACCCTGGTTTTGCTTTCATGAGACTCTTTATTCTGCTGCGCAGTTGTGCGGGGAAAGCCTCTCTATTTTAGGGTGGGAAATAGCCAGCAGAGAGTGCAAGAGGGCCCTTCTGTGCTGTTACTCGACAGTCCATATCCAGGTTCAAGTCAAGGCACCTTGGTGCCCACCATGCCCTGGCTACAATGTGTCTGCTCCAATTTGTTTTTCGAGGACACCATCACTTCAATTCTCTTCCTGTTACTTCTCCGTCTGCCCTTGGGGTGTGTGTTCATAACCTTCTTTTGGGAGCAAGTATGGACCACCGACCTTCCCAACCAGTCTCAAAATACAAATATATTCTACAAACTGCAGCCCGGAGGAGACGCCCGGCAGGATGCTTGCATCCCACGGAGGATATGGAGGAGCCTCCCTTCTCCGTTCCTCCCAGACGACACCCGGCAGCAGGGGCGCAGAGGTTCTCCCGCACCCTGCCCGGGACCTTTCCTCCCTTCCCGCAACCCCTCGGGGGTGCAATATTCCGCCGGGAGCCGCGCGGGCAGAGGGATGCGGGCGCCGGGAGCGCGCAGGGCGGTCAGAGGCGCGCTCGGCCCGCAGCGCCCCGCTCCG